>SJYX01018238.1:3814-27463 GCA_006410675.1 Oreotragus oreotragus | reverse complement strand
TTTCTGCCATAAGGGTGGTGTCATCTGCATATCTGAGGTTATTGATATTTCTCCTGGCAATCTTGATTCCAGCTTGTGTTTCTTCCAGTCCAGCATTTCTCATGCTGTTCTCTGCGTATAAGTTAAATAAGCAGGGTGACAATATACAGCCTTGATGTACTCCTTTTCCTATTTGGAACCAGTCTGTTGTTCCATGTCCAGTTCTAACTGTTGCTTCCTGACCTGCATACAGATTTCTCAAGAGGCAGGTCAGGTGGTCTGGTATTCCCATCTCTTTCAGAATTTTCCACAGTTTATTGTGATCCACAGAGTCAAGGCTTTGGCATAGTCAATAAAGCAGAAATAGATGTTTTTCTGGAATTCTCTTGCTTTTTTGATGATCCAGAGGATGTTGGCAATTTGATCTCTGGTTCCTCTGCCTGTTCTAAAACCAGCTTGAACATCTGGAAGTTCACGGTTCACATATTGCTGAAGCTTGGCTTGGAGAATTTTGAGCATTATTTTACTAGCGTGTGAGATGAGTGCATTTGTGTGATAGTTTGAGCATTCTTTGGCTTTACCTTTCTTTGGGATTGGAATGAAAACTGACCTTTTCCAGTCCTGTGGCCACTGCTGAGTTTTCCAAATTTACTGGCATATTGAGGGCAGCACTTTCACAGCAACATCTTTCAGGATTTGAAATAGCTCAACTTACAGGTATTTTTAAAAGTGTCACTGCACTAAGTAATAAAAATTAACTGGAACTGGATAAAGTATTAAAAGTATAGAATATTTCTTATAAGAAAGGAAAATGACTATTCATGAAAAATTTGTATTACAAAAAGTTTTTACTAAATTATCTCACTTAATAGATAATTTTAAAAACTCAACCCAAGTAAACATTAAAATTCCAATTTTAAATTGCTATTCTCTGCCAGCGAAGTCAGTGTGCTAGGAAGTCATTGGCCATATTTAAACCAAATATGGGGCTAAAGTATATGGCAGGAGACAACGAACTATTGTCATCAGTTTGTACCTTCTCTAAAGGCAACCTTGAGAAATATAAGTTAAACTTACATAGTATATGATGAAATTAGAAAGCTATCACAAAATTATGATTATAATATTAGTCCATTCTCATCAAAAATCTTGCTAATATTCATACAGCACTTCATTTTGAAAGGCTATGCATCACAGACCAAAGCTTTTATGTTACTTTGCCTCTAGCCTTGTCAGACTGCTGAAGTTGGTAGATGGTAACTAGTAAGACACAAGCACACTTCTTTAAGTTCTTCAATTTGATATATAAAACTGGTTTTCACTCTATGGGCTTAAGCTGTTACTTCTACCTGACATGAACTCATCATAAATTCATGAAAATTTTGGAAAATAAGGTGTTTTCATGCTTCATGGTGGGACTATAACCTGATTTGAGTCAAGAAAATGTTTCTTAAACATTGTCAAAATTAAGGTGTTAATGAAATTTTCACTCCATATTTTTATGACTTTATTTACCTCAAAACAAGAAGATATACTTCTTCATATTTAGTCTGTTTGCCTGCATATCGAAGTATTAGAATCTGTATAATAGTTGGATCAAAACACTGTTTTTCTGTGTGTTCATTTTCCTATACTTTAAATATATTACTGAGGATGTCGTAAGCACAGCCCATTCACTTACCTAAACTCCCAGCTGCCATTGCAGACTGCAGCGCAGTGGTTAAACCCGGGACCATCTGGCAATAATACACTGTATCTGCACACACACAGGCTGCGGTGCCCACCACTCCTGGCCAACTCTGAATAGGTCGAGGAAACCCCACCAAGAACAAAGGAAGGGTAAAGAGGGGGACTAAGGGAGAAGAGAGTAGTGTAGAAAAAACTATGAAGACCAACACGAATGGAGAGAAGACAATGTTGAGTACACCCAAAGTGGTGGCTGATTTTCTACGTTTTTTCTCTGTCCACGATGCCACAAGCACAGTCACAGCAAACTGCAATTTAGCGATGAACTGAATCAGACGATCACGCACGATACCAACCTGGAGAGACATACAAATGACTCTTTTATTCTTAAATACTTTCCATGAATTTTCAGGATCATATAAGAAAAACAATATAATTTTATCATTGCCCCAAGATTTTTGAGGAGATTGCCCTTATGTAAGATTCTCTGTTATAATTTTCTCGATTCCCACAATTAGCAAATGAGACTATATTTTTAAAAGTTTAGACTCTCTTAAGAAAAAGTAGAAATAAAGAGAAATGACAGAGTGCTACATCTATCTTATGGTTGATTAAGCTCTGCGTTACATGCTTGTTAAGTCAAAAGAACTAGAAGTAGTAAATAGCTAAGCAACTATACTTAATTTATCCTTACTTTAGAGAATACTTTACAGATTAAGAAATCTTAATCTTAATTATACATCATGCCATAAGACAAATCTCAACTGACTGAAATCATACTAAATATACTTATACAATCATAAAAGTATGTTCTTCAATCAAAACTGAATTAAATAAACAACAGAATGAAATGTGGAAATTAAAAGACATACTCCTAAATAACCAACAGGCCAAGGAAGAAATCACAAGATAAATAAGAAAACATTTTCAGATTAATGAAACACAAATAAAAATTTGTGACATAGCAAAAACAATCCTCAGAGGGAAATTTATAGTTACAACTGTATATATTAAAAGAACAGAAGTATCTTAAACCAGTAACCTAAACTTCCATCTTAGGAAACTAGTGAACAAAGAGCAACTAAATCTCAAGTAAGCAGAGGTAGAGAAATAATAAGGACTAGAGTAGAAATTAATAAAATAGAGGGTAGAAAAATAATAGATAAAATCAATGAACCCAAAAGCGGGTTTTTTTTTGAGGAGATCAACAAAACTGACAAAGTTTTAGCCAGACTGACCAAGAAAAATACATAGAAGATGTAAATTACTAAAATCAGAAATGAAACAGATAACATTACCAGCAACCTCACAGAAAAAAAACATAAGAGAATATTATGAAAAACCATATGCCAACAAATTAAGTCACTTAGATGAAACTGACAACTTCTAAGAAAAAGACATAAATTACCAAAACTGATTCAAGAAAAAACAGAAGATCTGAATACACATATAACAAGTAGAGAAACTGAATTTGTAATTTAAAAGCTTCCCAAAATGGAAGTTCTAAAAAAAAAAAAAAGATACAGAGCCTTTTCTAAAGAGCTAAAAATCATATTGGTTATGGGTTTTCAATGTTGACTCAATTGAAAACAGCCTGAAGAATCCAGCCCATGACAAGTTCATGAGGAAGGAAGCCTGACAAAATGCAAGGACGTGATCAGGCTTCAGGCTTTCCCCCTGGAATTTCCTCAGCATGTACCCCCAAAACCAAAAAATCTGCCAGCTTCTGTACTCTGCTCTTCTGATATTCTCTGGAAAAAGTAAAATCAGGGATGTAGTCTTCTGAATTTGAAAGGGATGTTTCAGTTAAACACCTCTGATAGCTCTCTAGCTTGCCTAACATGTTCCCGAACTTTTTTACAGCTTGTGAATTGTTTACAACCCCCAAACCGCGAGAGGCACAAAGCTTAAAAGCATCTTAAAGATACAGAGCCTTTTCTAAGGAGCTAAAAATCATAGTGGTGACGGGTTTTCACTGTTGACTCAATGATTGTTGCCCGGCCTTTATATTCTTTATCTTTTAGGCCCCTGGGAAGATGTTAATCAATGTAAATGGGATATGGAATGTGATATATAGTAGTTTTGATGTTAGCAACACTAGACTTTTGAGTTAATTACTTTTCTCTTAGTTTTATATCACTTATCTCCTCTTGTGTCCTTGCTATGTAAGAATGTAACTTTATTTAGTGCTTTCTGAGAGTGGCACCAGACTTTGGGAAGATCAACACAAATAAGTCTTCTGGTTGACAAATCCTTATCAGAAAAAAAGGCTGTACAATGTTAATTGGCCTTTTGGCCAGAAGATGATGTAAATTACCTAAGACTTGTGTCTACAACTAGGTATGCAGAGAGAAAAGCCTTGTTTTGATGAGTCTGGGCTGCTAACACTGCATAACTGTGTGTTACCCATTGACCTCTATGTATTATCAAAAGTATAAAAAGGCCTTCTGGACAATAAAGGATGGACCAGTTTCTCGAAACAGTCTCTCGGCCTAGTTTCTTGGGAATAGGGTACCGTGTCTCTCTCTCTCTCTTTTTCTCCCTCTCCTTCCTTTCCCTCTTTACTCTAATTTCAGGCTGAATTCCCATCTGGAGCGGAGTGGCTCACCAACTCTTCTTACTTGCCCTGGCTTTTAAGAAACACATGAATGGGAGCCTGAGGTGGGGCACCCTTTGATATTCAAGTGGGCACCGGTGACCCAACGTACATGGTGCAAGCTCCTTGTCTGGAACTTTATTGGCCTTCCCCGTAAGCCAAGTTTTTCAGTCTTCTTTCTCCATTTAATTTTCCTACTACACTATTTTTTCCTAATCTAATCTTATACTAATAAATATATAATTCTTTCCTTGCCAAAGTCGTCCCGGCTTCAAATACCTGGATCCACTGGGGCTGGACCCAAGCACCCAAGATCCATGTCACTGAGGATTGACTTCTATGTATTATCAAAAGTATAAAAAGGCCTTCTGAACAATAAAGGATGGGCCAGTTTCTCGGAAAAAAATATAAAATAAAAAAACAAAAGCTTCCCAAAGAGAAAAGCTGATAGCGTCAATCCAACAAAATACTACATAGTAAAAAATAAGATACATACTGAATACTATAAACATTTAAGAATTATTAATATAGTCAAACAATCTTGAAAAAAACAACAAAGTCATAAGATTCACACTTCCCAAATTTAAAACTACTACAAAGCTAGTATTGTCATCAAGACAGTGTTGTACTGGCATAAGAACAGATATATAGATGAATGGAAAAGAGAATGAGTGTCCAGAAATGAGCCCTTATATTTGTTGCTTGACTTTCGACAAGGTGCCAAGAAAAGTCACTGAGGGAAAAATAGCTTTTTGAATAAATGATACTGAAACCACTGTACATCCATATATAAAAGAATGGATTTGGAAATTTACCTCATAACATATACAAAAACTAATTCCAAGTAGATCACAGAATCAAGTGTAAGAACTAGAAGACATAGTAAATCTTTATGATCTTGAAAGCAGTGTTTATTAGATATGACACCAAAAAATAGAAGCAACAAAAGAAATAAATAGAACTTCATAAAAATTAAAATTCTTTTGCTTCAAAGGATATTATCAAGTAAGCTAAAGAAAACCTACAGAATGGGAGAAAATTTTTCCTGATCATATATTTGTCAAGGAACTTACGCAGAATATATGAAGAACTTAACAGTAAAAAGGCAAATAACCCTGGTAAAAATGGGCAAAGAATTTGAATAGACATTTCCTTCAAAAACATACATAAATGGCCAATAAATATACATAAAGATGAACCATTAGCATTCAGAGAAATGCACTATTAAAATCACAAAAAGAGAGTTCACATTCATGAAAATCCTATAGTGAAAAAGTAAGACAACTTTTGGTGTTTTTCGCCAAATGCAAAAGACAACATACTAGATAATTTTGATCATGTGAAATGCCCAGAACTGGAAAGTCCCTGGAGACACAAAGTAGATTAATAGTTGCTGGGGCTGGAGAAGTAGAATGGATGGAGAGTGGAATGGAAATGACTATTAATGTGTATGAGATTTCTTTCTGGGATGTTGAAAATTATCTAAAATTAGATTGTGGTGATGGCTGCAAAGTTTTGAATATACACCACAGAACTTCAGACTTTAAGTGAATGATTTTATGGTATATGAAAACATCTCATTAAAGATGTTAAAAAGACATATTCACCAGTAAGAGTTTGATTCCTGTATCCAGGCTTCTGCTCCACCATAGGTCTGTACTGGAGATCAGCAAGTGCACTGCTGATACAATGACTGTCTCCAATAAAGCATTTTCTGTATTTTGCCATACCTGCAGTACACAAATTAACCATTTTACCAGGCAGAATTTGATAATTTAAGTAAACTGCTAAACAAAATCTTAATTTGGGAAAAGGAACATACTATTAAGTGCATATTAGTATTACCATTCTAAAAGCTCTTGTGAATCCAATGGAGACAGATACAGAGTGAAGCCTTTGTAAGGAACTGTCCAATGAAAGAAATGCTATCATAGCCAAAGGTGACACTAAGACAAAAATGAGACAAATTTAATGAAGGCAAAATAATCTTTTACCATATTTAATTTTGGCTTGTATTTTTATGAGCACATTCAAGCAATTAATTAAAAAAGAATAAGCAAACAAACCAAAACATAAAAGAATATCTACATGCAATATAACATTATACAAATACTGGAATTCTGTAATATTTTTGTATACTTCCTAGATATAATGCAAGTTTATTATGTTTTATCTGCCTACCTAGATTTATTAAAATCCGTCTGACAACACCAATCTTCATAAGCTTTGTCTGCTTCTCTAGGAATAAAGTCACAGTTTGCACATCCTTTGGATAGAAAGGGTTCCGGAAAATTCCAAAGATATAGATACTTTGAATTTCTTTAAGTATCCACAGTATTATAAATAATATCATCAAAGTATAGCCAACAACAGCCTGAGGGCTGTTTTTGGGAATCTGTGAGAAACTAGCAAAGTAATGCAACAAACCAGTTTCTAAGAGAGCCAAAATTAATACAATGCTGTAGAAAAGGTATTCCCTCCAAGTAAACCGGATTTCTGAATCACTGGATAAAGCATTAGATTCGGTTCCAACTCTGTGTCTGGTCACACTGTGTTTGAAGACAAGAACCATCTCACTTAGGTTAAGACTCAGCAAGAACCCAAGTCCAGTCATGAAAAGAACCACACCAACAGTGCTGGGAATGAAATAAGATGCTACAGCTGTTCCAGCAGAAATGATGAACATTATTAACAACCTGCAGAGGGGGGGAAAAAAAAAGATCTGCTTGAAAAGAAAAAAACAAGTTCCTTGAGAATAAATTGCACTATCGCTTTAATACTGAAAATAATTACCGTAGGTGAGTTGACATAGATGAACCTCCAAGGCCGAACTCTAAAACCTGCTCCATTGCCCATAAGAAAAGTGCATCAGGTGGGGGTAGGGTCCCAAGTGCCCAAAAAAAGGGTAAAAATATAAACAAGATGTGTAAAATCTGATTCATCTGTTCTAGAGCTGGTATATTTACCATAAACCTACAATAAAAAGAAAGTATTTAAATCATACAAAACAATAAATAGAAGATCTTTCCAGGAAAAACAAAATATATACATTTTCTTCTACACCCTACCTCCGCCCTGAAATAAGAAATACATTTACAGAAAGGTCCTAGTACCAAACTGCAAAAGATCAAAAACACAAACTGTGATCACTGTCCTTCTCCTATACCAGCAAGTAGTCAATTGTATACAAGTGTAGTACCTAGAAAATATATGTATTCAAGTGTGAAAAGAAGGACTAAGTAATTAACTAAATAAAACTCAGTTTAGGGATTTGTAAAACTAAACTGAGCCCATGGCAAAAACACTTCTCCCTTAAATGTTTAAGCATGGCTCCAATTACATTGGCTACAATTCCACTAAAGAGTCTTTAGAGTTTAAAAGTTTTTAATTTAAAATTGCAGGCAACTCTAGAAAAGCCAAAGACTTCCTAGGGTTCACAAATTAGCAGCTAGCAAAGAGGGAAAGCTCTTCTTTTCCTCCTACTCTCTCCTGTACTGTCTTGCTCCCAGGTCCTAGAATTTCAAGTCAGTACATTCAGTATCAGAGAGAGGTCAGCAACCTGAGGTTATGAACACATCTCTGTGGTTTAGCCTGGGAACTTAACCAGCATACACTATTTCTATTTTGAATAAACAGTGGTACAGATTTGGGAAAAGAAACTTGCACAGCACAATCTCATTAATGAGTGAAGTCTTCTATCTTAAGTGGAGAAACTGGTTTTTGGTACAGCACTTACCATCAAATTGCTTCAAATAATTTGATAAAAACTTTAAAGCATAGAAGAATACACATTATCTATATGTTGTTAAGTTTTTTGGAATAAGGTTAACCAAACTCCTTGCCTGGAAACCAACAATGCTGTAGTACTTACAGAGTTCCAAAGACAATTTTCAGAAGAGAAAACTAAATCTCAAAACTTATAGCATAGTAATTGTACTTGAATATCTGAGCTGCTAGGAATCAAAGTCAAGCAGAAAGACAACTTCAGTAATTATACACTTTAGTGTAAATTAACAGCCCAGAAACAAATGCATAGCAACTACGATTATAATAATGGTATAAATGTGCTTCCTCACACAAATACCAGGATGATGCAAGCTAATATACTCTGCTTCATACTGTATGTCCTTCAAATTTGTATAAGCAGAGAGAATTAATGAACACAATTAATTAACAATGTAACAATGTGATGCTACATTAGAGGATAATACTTGCTGTAGTGTAGTTTTAAAATAAAATTCATTTCATTCTGAGATGAAAACACTCCAGTAACAAAAAAGAAAATCAAACCACACACAATATGCCGTAGAAGGTCAAGGATAACGTGTAGATTTGTACAGCTACTTTTGTTCTTTTTAAAAAAATACAACAGCTCCCTTGCTAACATATTCAAAGAAAGGATAATTTGTGTAAAAATAATGTATACTCAGGAAATATTTACCCAAGTTCTATTCCTGCCCCTCCAATCTATTTTTGTCCTTAAAGTAAACAACAAGCAATAGTACAGAAGGTATAAATATATCACAAATAAATAAGAACACATAATTGAAGTAACCAAACATTGTGATTACTTTCCTATGTGTATGATTCAGGATAATCAAACAGATGATTAATGTGGTTCTTTTATACAGAAAAATGTTTGAATCTTAAAGTTTCTGATAATGTAACAGGAATTTTCTAGAGCAAAAAAAAAAAAATCCAAGCCTACAAGAAAAAAACCTGTTTTTCTAACAACCATAAATATTTCAAGTTCTGTACACTCACCCACAATCCACGTACCTAGAAAAAGATGTTCTTAATACATAGTGAATAAGATGTTATAAATATGCATCATTCATTCAAACAGTTCCTGAGAGTCTATGAATTAAGAACTGTAGGTTTAACATTTGTCTTTAATAAAAATGTATAGAAAAAATCATTTAAAAATTATTAATATACAACTATGCTAGGTAGAATAAAGGATGAAGAAAGAGAAATTTACTACACTGTATGGCTTCTCTCTTAAACTTTAATATTATCTGAAAGGAAATTAAGATACAACTTGACATATCTGACAACTTTCCAAATTTGAATACACATTTCATATAGTATTTATCTGCAGTTATCTCACCTACAGTGAGAGAGTAACTCAATAATTTACATTCTGAAAATAATAATCTTATAAACTTAAATCTTTCAAAAAGGGTCAAATGTATAAATATACATTTAAACTTGATTTTGTTAACTTCTCAAAATCAAGCAATTAATATGTTTTATAGTTAGAAATTCTAATGGTACTAAGAAATCAATTATAACAGAATTGCCATAGATTCTCTCTTTACATTATCTGATTAGCTGAATAACTATAAAGCTGTTATAGTGTCCTCTGGTAAATGAATTTAGCACAATTAGAAAAGATTAAGAGCTACAGAACATCAGACATCTAAGAATCAGTCAGTTTCAGTAAACAAACTGGCTACACATTTTAAAATGCCTTGTTTTCTTTTAGGCTACCATAACAAAGTAGGATAGACTAAATGGCTCAAACAGTAGAAACTTATTCTCACAGTTCTGGTACATAACAAAGTATCCTAAGACAGGTAGCTCAAACAATAGAAATTTATTTCTCACAGCCTGAGATCAGAATGCCATTATGATTGGGTTCTAATGAGAACTCTCTTTCTGGCTTCAGGAAGCCAATTTCTCACCGCATCCTCACGTGATGGAAGGAGATGAAACTCTGTAGTGTCTCCACAGGGGAACCAATTCCATCAGGGATTAGGGCTACCCCAACTAATTACCTTCCAAAGACCCTCACAAAATATCCCTACACTGTGGGGTTAGGGCTTCAACATATGAGTTTTGAAGAGACATACAGTCAGTCCATAACATTCCACCACAGTCTCCCAAATTCACGTTCTTCTTATCTGAAAAATACATTCATTCCTTCTCAACAGCCACAAAATTCTTAACTCATTCCAGCATCAACTCTAAAGTCCAAAGTTATATCTAAATATCATCTAAATCATATACGGGTTAAGACTTGAGGTATGACTTATCCTGAGGCAAAATCCTCTCCAGTGTGAACCTTTGAAACCAGACAAGTCATGTTCTTCCAAAACCCAGTGGTGGGACAGGCAAAAGATGGACATTCCCATTCCCAAAGGGAGAAACGGGAAAGAAAAAAGGGGTGTTTGGTCCTAAAGAAGTCCAACATCTGGCAAGGCAAATTTCATTAGATTTAAAGGTTGGAGAATAATCCTCCTTGGTTTCATACTCTGCTCTTCAGGTCCCCAGAGTGGCATGTGACCCAAAGAGCTCTAGGTGTGGGTCCTACACACCACAGCTCTACAGAGCAGTACCAGACCCAATGCTTCCAGCAGAAACCTTCTAGCCTGCTGAAACCTGATAATCTCAGAATCACTTTTGAGGTTTTTTTTTTTTTTTGAGGTCACTTTTCTCTCTTCTTAAAGAAAAACACACGTTCACAGCCAAATAACTCTAATATCCCTGTCCTGTCAAATTTAAGAAGCTGAAGAGCCTTGTTCATTATATCTTTATTTCAAACTAGAAGTGTTTCTACTCATATAATCTCAGAAACTCATTAAATTCAATGAGTGACAGTCTGGCCATACCTTTGGTGTTCCCTTCAGAATATGCTTTCTCATTTTTTGCAATATGGACAGGCTGACAGTTTCCTAAACCCTCAACCTCTGGTTCCATTTTGCTTAGCAATTCCTACTTCAATTCATCTCTCTCCTTTATATTTTACTATAAGCAGTCAGGAGAAATCAAGCTGTTCATTCAACACTTTGGTTAGAAATCTCCTCAGCTATATGTCCTAATTTATTACTCTCAAGTTCTACCTTTCACAAAACTTCAGAAAATGGTTCAGCTAAGTTCTTTACCATTTTATAAGTTCTTTGCGACTTTCTAACAAGGATTGCCCTTTCCTCTAGTTTCCAATAACCTGTTCTCACTGCTGTCTTAAGAGCTCACCAGAATTGCCTTTTAATGTCCATATTTCTAGCACTCACTTCAAAACTCTTCCGGCCTCTACCCATTATCCAGTTCCAAAGCTGCTTCTATACTTCTAGGTATTTGTTATGGGAGTACCCCATCTTCTAAAAGAATCTTTGGTGGCTCAAATGGTAAAGAAACTGCCCACATTCCAGGAAACCTGGGTTCAATCCCTGGGTCAGAAAGGTCCCTGGAGAAGGAAATGACAATTCACTCCAGTATTCTTGCCTGGAGAATTCCACGGACAGAGGATTCTGTCAGGCTACAGTCCATGAGATCACAGAGTCGGAAATGACTGAGCAACTAACACTTTCACTTTCACCCCAGCTTCCTGGTATCAAAATCTCAGCTAGCTCTTAAAGAAATACTATAGTCTGAATGGTTTAAACAACTGAAATTTATTTCTCACAGATCTGAAAGTCTGAGATCAGAGTGCCACCATGATTAAGGTATGGTAAAAACTCTTTCTGGCTTGCAGGCAGCTGCCTTCTCCCTTTACCTTCATATGTTAAAGGGAGAAATCAGACTCTCTGGTATCTCTTCCTATAAGGGTACTAATCCCATCCCACTAGGGCCCCACCCTTATTGTCCTATCAGCTTCCAAAAACTCCATCTCCAAATACCACCACAATGCAGGTTAGGGATTTAACATATGAATGTGCTCAG
Organism: Oreotragus oreotragus; assembly: GCA_006410675.1. NCBI lineage: Eukaryota > Metazoa > Chordata > Mammalia > Artiodactyla > Bovidae > Oreotragus > Oreotragus oreotragus. Next base: position 15,537 of record SJYX01018238.1, on the reverse strand, counting down.
TCACTCAGCAGTGTCCAACTCTTTGCGACCCCATGAACTGTAGCCCACAACGCTCCTCTGTCCATGGCATTTTCTGGACAAGAATACTGGAGTCAGTTGCCATTTCCTTCTCCAACATATGAATGGAGGGGCACAAACATTCAGTGGTGCCGTAAGTGGTGCCTCTACATTTCTACTGGTGAAAGAGAAAATTGTAAACTATAGAAAGAAGTGTCAGATTTAGAAAAGGCAAGCAAAAGAGGTCAAATAATTGTGTTTAAAATTGCTATTTTCTCTTTTTCTTCCACAGTAAATTGATTTTAAAAAATCAATTATTTTCTATAGTTGCTACTAAGTCGCTTCAGTCGTGTCCAACTCTGTGCGACCCCATAGACGGCAGCCCACCAGGCTCCTCCGTCCCTGGTATTCTCCAGGCAAGAACACTGGAGTGGGTTGCCACTTCCTTCTCCAATGCATGAAAATGAAAAGTGAAAGTTAAGTCACTCAGTCATGTCCGACTCTTTGCGACCCCATGGACTGTAGTCCACCAGGCTCCTCTGTCCATGGGATTTTCCAGGCAAGAGTACTGGAGTGGGGTGCCATTGCCTTCTCCAATTTTCTATAGTTACTACAACAAAATTAAGTAAGTTATTCTATCCATTTTAAATCCATTCAATCTATGTATAACATTTATCAGTATCAATTTTAAATTTGTTCTCCCCTCACAGGAAAGTTCTGTCTCTTTTCGCAGGTTTTAGCCAGGCTATGTTACAGATTCATGGCTCCTTATTTAAAGTAAAATACAGGAATGAAATTTTACTTATAAGAGATTTTCTTTTTACTCTTCAATAAGATTTAACTACTGCTTTAGAATGAATGTTTAACAAGATTAGTCCTATGAGATTATCAAAACAACTTATCACTCAATGGTTTGGTGACTTAATTCATAGATTTTTTTTTTTTTAATACTAAGGATATTGCTTAAAAACAAAGAAAGTTATAAAGTGTTTGACAGTTTATTACCTGTGTGCAAGATCTACAGAAATGAAGAAAAAAATATAAACAAGTCTCATAAGAGGAGTGATTTCATAAGCATCCTGGGTTTGGAAAGTTGCAGACTCTGTAGGTGTGTTTACAATTAATGAATATTCTCCTATACACAGCGTCATCCATCCAAAGACAAAGAGTAGAACAGTGCCTCCTGCACTGCCATACAGCAGGGTTATTCTATGCGGGAGCAAATACCATGTTCCAAGACCACACAGTAATCCAGCAAGAACAGAATGAAAAACTGTGTTGGCTGTATGTTTTTTGCCAGGAATTAGAAATCTGATGGTCTCAGCACCAGCACAACCTGTAAACTCATGCTCATCTTCCTCTGCTAAGATGTCTGTGGTTAGCATTCTCTCCACGGTTACCGATTTGTTTCTGGCGTATAAACTTGTGAACTGGATGACAAATGCAGTGAAAAGCATCAGTCCACCTGAGAGTGCTGCTGTGTAATAGTCTTCCAGGATGCCTAACTGGTACAAAAGTGTTCCTATTCCACCTAAAACCCATGGCATCAAAAAAAGGACAATCTGATTAACATATATGTAAGGAGGGGCACAATAGCCCAGTTTGAGTCGAGGGCCTCCAAGAACAGTCTGTGGAAAGCGCTTCAGGAAGAAGTCTTGTTTGTAATCGTTCAGCAGAGGCACATCTGGACTCATCCTTCTCACTCAGATTATTCTGAAAGTCACTTTCTTTTCTGTGACACAGCAGTCACTAAGAAAAAGAAAAAAATCACTATTTGAAAACGTCATACTTAAAACATGAGGGAGAAAAAAAATCCACATTTCCATTAGTTAGTTCCTTAGGGCAGGATTTATATCTTCACTTCTCTAGTTCCTTTCCATTGCCTGACACATACTTGGCATAAAACAAACAGTTGCTAAGTGCTTTTTAAGTGAATATGAAAAAAAAATATTCACTATTAATTTACACAGAACTTAGATAAACTTAGGATTTCTTAAGTAACTCACATTTTCAGATTCTAAGATCAAAGGCAAGTTCAAAAAGCCAGTACTCTCAACTCAAATCTGCTAGCGGTTTAACCGATTATTTCCCTGATTGTTTTTGTTGTTTGTTCTTTTAAACTTTTCTATTACAAGGGTGAGCAAAATTTTTCTATAAAGGGTCAAATAGTAAATATTTTTAGGCTTTGTGGACCATATGGTCTCTGTTTCAGTGACTCAACCCAGCTGTTGTTGCAGAAAAGCAACCATAGATAGTATATACATAAGTGGATATGAGTAATCACGTTTCAATATAACTTTACAGTCTTTACCCAAACAGGCTATGGGCCAGATGAGCCTGTGGGCCACACTTTGCCAGCCTCTGCTCTATAAGATAAGGATATTCTCTGTAATTCCCTTGAACTGAAGTGGAAATAGAGGTGGAAAATAGAGACACTGTTGAGGTCTAGCCTCAGCAGAGTCTACGGATATCCTCAGGATGGACGATGTCAGCGAATGTAGATAGAGAAAGAGATAAGGAAAGAATGACACGGGGTGACCAAGCTTTAGTGAGCGAGGCCTGTCTTATTTTATTTTTTTCAGGGCTTTTATACCCTGAGTTGTACATATAGCAAGGTGAAAAATGTAGAGTCAATTCAACATTTCATCAGTAATAACTTTTATCGATATCAGTTTTTTTTTGGTAAGAGTCTTATTTTTTGTACATCATCTTTTGTCCCAGAGGCCTGTTGATATTTTATGACCTCTTTTTAATAAATGTTGGTCAGCCAGAACAATAATCTTTCCTTAAAGTGTGTGTGTGTGTGTTTTTTTTTTTAATTTTTAGCCTGCATCACCCTTAGAGAGCTATATTTTTATGGAGCAAAGATTTAGTGGGTTATAGCAAAGAGAGAACTTATTAACTCAACATCTAATATTGCTAAAGCTACTGCTTGTTATTTCTGTATCTTAACTATCTGCACTCCCAGGAACACAATGGATAAGGGATGTGAGAACTTGGCAGCAAGCATAGGCTCAACAGTGTTGCAAGAGTCTGGATAAACCTGCCAAGTAAACTAGAATGTTAACAGAGGGTTTGAAACACTCCTTTCATGCCCAGGAGATTTATTAACTAAAGCCCTAAGTTAACTCTTATCAGAGAAAGGTGGTCGGGGGACAGCCCCCTGCTAATGTCAGAAGAGCTGGTGAAAGACATAAAATAGTAAGACAGACAGATTTTGGTTTGGGGGTAGATGCTCAGGCAGGTCCAGGGGGTCCATCGAGTCCTGAGGCCTTGCTTATCAGGACTCTTCCTCATGACCTTATCATGGGTGGGATGGCCCAGGGAGTCCCTAGAGTCCTGCATGACCTTGTCATGGGTGGGATCTCCCGTGCTGGCTCCCGGCAAGATGCTAAGTGTTAGTAGTTGCATCTCTTAACAATTATAGCAAATTTAGGTTTTCTGCTAATTTAAAAAGTCAAATTCTGCTAAAATAGTAGCATTTCAATAAAAAGCCATTGGCAACTCAACATGTAGTAGGAAGAACAACTGGAAACCAACAACTCTAAGGGTCACTTTACATGCTTATTATGAACTAGGTTACCACATGCAAACCACTTCATGACTCAGTTCATGGCACAACAATGTGACTGTACAGAGTACCACTGAACTGTACACTTAGAAATGGTAAAGATGGTAAATTTTATGTTCTATGTATTTTACCACACACAAAAAACTTAAAGCCATCTTAAAGTAACTTTTCTTCCCATCAGTTTAAGACAGTCTTTCTGAAAGTTACTCCTACCCAACCAGTATCAGCCCTGGAGAGAGCTTTGGGGTCACCATTAAGAATTACCACCTTACAGCACATCTTGGGAAGTTGTGAAGTTCTTTATCCTGTAAACACTTATCATCTTATATCTTCCAGGTACTGGTCTTAGTTCTGCACAGAAAGTCATAACTTTTAATCACATCACAGCCCTGCAAGTACTCACAAAGTAACAGAACCAGAGGGCCAGATGGAACCTTATTTGCTGATAGTTTAACCTCAGGAAATGCAGACTGCCTCCTCACCCTCTGAATGAGTGTATCTCCTGCATACTGATGTCAGTGTACTGTGTTCTGATATGCTTGTTCAGCAGAGCCATGGGTAGGTGGGCAAAGATTCTAATTTCAATCACCTGTGGATGATGCTCTCAGGCAGGAAAACTAGCTTGGATGATCAGCTTAGGCATTTAAAAGCTGACCCCTCCTCCTCCACTAAGGCAAGTCAGGAACAATGTGAGATGACTTGCTGGGAAAAGAAGCCAGAAATTGAAAATACCTTATAAACTAGATTATCTAGCTGTTACTGCCCATATTCAACTACCTCTTAGTACTTTTGAGTCTTCTGTAAATATTCTGTGATTATATTCCAAAGAGTGGAATAGTCTAAAGAAGATCAATTGTTGATTTGGAAACTTGGAAAGATGCCTACAATATATTGCAAAGTAAAATAAACACATTGATGATCCCATTTGTATTAGAAAAAAAAAAGTATGCACACTTTCAGGTATACATGGTTATTCCACGTGTGTAAGTGTACAAACACTAGGCTTCGTTTGTATTTCACATATAACGTCTTGACACCTCTTCAAATTAGCAAATATCCTGTAGGACTCTCAACCCATGCCCTGCAAAAACATCCTGTGGCCTCTAAGTGGCCAAGCTCATACCCTCTCCTTTGCGCAGGTTATCTTCCCCTTCCTTTCATAGTAATCTTAGTCAACTTTCAAGATTCAGTCTAATCCTTTCTGAAATTTTGCAGAGCACTTAGACCAAACGATGCCTCTCTCCTCTTTGTATACTCAAAACATGGCTTATTTATAATATACTCATCTTGTAACATGTATCAACTGGGGGCATTTCTTGTATTAGTCACCTCTTTACATGTTATCTTTTCAAAATTTTTTTTCTCTACTAATAAATTATTTGTGAGTAAGGGCCAAATCTTGAGATACTTCTGATTCTCTATAATATTTAGTAAAATACCCTGGCACAGAAAGACATGTAGTACATTAGTGGCATAGCTTAACTAAGATGATTAAAGTTGAAGAAAATTAAATATTGCTGTTTGAAAGGGAAGCTGGATGTTGTTTATTGTTTCTGAAAACTTCTTCCAGCATATCCTGCCCCATTCAAAATAGTAAACCCATAAACTCTTTATTTCTGGTTTTTAAATGTTTGGAAAGTATCTTCATTTACTTCTCTTGTAGACTAAATAATGGCATCTAATGATAGTACTACCAGCTCAGAGAAGATTTTGCCTAGAGCAGTACAGTATCCCAGTAAGACTGGAGCAGAATGAGCCTGAATGGCTGGGCTTCTTCTATGGAGAGGGGAATGGCCAGAGAATTTTAACATGTCAGAAGTCTAATTTTAATTCGCTACATGTTTAATGATATACTTTAATCTCCTTCATTATCAGGAAAGAGGAGTTAGTTCTTACTGGGAGAGAAAAACGGAGGAAGAACAGCAGGCACAAGGGATAAAACAAGGCAGGAGTGATGCTGAAGTGAGGACAGACCAAAAAGCATGAGGAGCACAATTCCCTCAAGAAGCCTTAGAAGCATGGGGAGGACACTGGGATGGCGATCTATTTTAAAGGCATATAAAAAGAAAGGCTGAAAGATACAGGACTGTTTGCCCTACAGAATGTTTCTTAAACAGATGTCTATGGTTAAAGAAGTTTGAGAAACTACTATACCAGACTGTCATCTTGAAGAGTCACAATGGATATCAGCAGACCAAAGATTCTGAGACATTTTCAAGTTAAAAACAAAACAAAACACCATTTCAAATCTGCTTAAAATGTATCATTTAAGTTTTCCACACTTATTTGACCTTGGAACCTATTTTCCCCTTGATATCTAATAACGGATCATGTGTGCAGTGTTTTATGGAAATTGCTTTCAGAAATACTGGCCTGGGCTTCAGTTGGAACCTTAAATATTTAGCCAGGTGGAGTTAAAAAAGATACAGCACTTAAAGAAGAATGTCATGAATGAAGGTACACAAGAAAAAATAAATAGAAATTTCCTAGGCAGCCTGTACATCAGGTTGTTTTTTTCTCATACCATAAGGATAAAAGAGGATTACATGACAAATGCTATAAATTCATTTAGGCAAAAATTAGGATAAATTAGTACTGTTTGGCTTTTACTTTAGTACAGATCCTGAATACTTTAAAAACATCTTCTTTGTATGAAAGAACAGTTACATTTATATAGACAGATTTTCTAAATCCTAATCTGGATTACTAGCATGAAAAATAAAATCAGATTAAAACTAACTTCCTAAATGAAAATTTGGCACACTCTGAGAGACTGTTAAAGACAGACTGATGTATTTATATGGCTACTACTTACAACATGTTAAAATGAATAATGACTCAAGGCTTTGGGGGCAAAAATGTAAAAGCTGTGAAAAGAGAAGGGATAAAGATGGTTTCCACAGCAATGATTTAAGCCGTATGCTTTCTTCATATGCTACTCTTAAAGCAGGCCCACAAAACAGCCATAAATAGGTTGCTTTATTTGGAATCCGAGTCACATTTTTTACCCATTATCCAATAGGAAACAGAGATCAATTTGACAGTGATACAGATGGGAGTACTTAGTTACCAAAATCTTAACTTTGGTAATCATGCAAGATATTAGCCTGAAAATCCCTTAAAACAAAGAGATAAGAAAAAGTGGCACTTTGGGGGGATTATTCTGAATTCATAGTTCTCTATACTTGGCAAAGAGAATTCCTAGAAATAGAAGATTTAGCAATTGCCTGATTTTGGTTAGCAAAGGTTACTTTAAAAAAAAAAAAAAAACTAGCATACTGTTTTTATTGTTGGTTTCATTCACTGAATCCACAGATTTATTTTCTATTAGATTAGAATTTTTTTTTTAAATGAAAAAGATACTAACATAAGATCTACCCTCTTAGATTTTTAAGTGTACAATGCAGCATTGTTAACTGGCAAGTATGTTGTACAGTAAGTCGCTAGAATTTATTCATCTTGTGTAACTAAAACTTGCTAAATAGTAACTTTCCATTTATTCCTCCCCCAAGTGCCTGGCACATCATTCTACTCCATTTCTAGGACTTTGACGATTTTAGATACCTTATGTAAGTGGAATCATGTAGTATTTGCCTTTCTGTGACTTATTTAATTTATCATGTCTTCAAGGCTCATCCATGTTGTCACATCTGGCAGGGTTTCTTCTTTAGGCCTTATTAATATTCCACTTTACGTACATACCACATGCTCTCTATCCATTCATCAGATGATGGACACTTGGTTTGCCTCTGCCTTTTGGCTATTATGAAAAATGCTTCAGTAAACATGAAAGTGCAAATATATTGAAAGACCCTCCTTTCAATTAATTTGGATAAATACCCAGAAATGGAATTACTGGATCACATGGCAGTTTCATTTTTAATTTTTTGAGGATTCTTCATGTTTTCAGTAGTACTGTACTACTTTTGTGCAATGTGCCATTTTGTATTCCCACTAACAGTGGGAAGGTTCCAATTTCTCCACATCCTCCTCAACATCTGCTTTTTTTTTAAAGCTATACTAACAGGTAGGAGGTGATATCCAAGGAGCACTTGTGCACTGTACCTCTACTAAAGTTTTGTTGTACTTTGAGGAACATCAAAGTTTCAGTAAACCTTTGCTCTCCTATTTTTAACTTCTATTTATTTATTTATTTATTTATTTTTAACTTCTAAAAGCACTTTTTCATCCCTAAATATTGCTTTTTATAGAATATTATTATTTTATGAATATGCTCTATCTCTCTGAGAATATTCATTACATATATGTATATGTGTTGTGTGTGTAGATAAATGTCACGTATTTTTTGTAATTGCTTCATGTCCTTGGCCTCTTATCTACTCAAGTAATCACTTTTCTTATTTTAAAAAACTTTTAATATATGAAGGATATCAACTGTGACTTATGTTACAACCTTTTCCCCCCATTATGTTAACTTGCTCTTGAAGCACTGTTAGAAGATGCTGGCAAGGATTAACCATTACATTTTAATAGTTGTTAAAACAGACTAAATTCTTCCTTTCACATAGAAACAGCTAAATGATAAATTAGTACTTTCCACAAATGTTAACATTGGAAATACTTTTGATGATCTACAATGTGTTAGGTGATGGTACAAAGATTGCTGTCTGACTCAAAGGAGTTTACAACCAAGTAGAAGAGAGATAATTTTCCTCCCAAATAATTGTTACTGTTAAAAGCAATTCTGGAATTAGTTTTCATTATCAAGAACACAGAGTAAGCAAGGATCAGAAAGTTAGTTTACAAGTTAAAAATATTTTTAAAAATTAAATTTGTCAAGAAAAAGAAATTCTTGCTATATTTAAAAATGCCAACACAAACTTTGTCAATAATGAATAGAATGTGCTCATCCATGTTCCAAAAAAAGGAGGGGCTTCCCTGGTTGATCAGTGGTGAAGAATCCACCTGCCAGTGAAGGAGACACAGGTTCAATCCCTGGTCTGGAAAGATCCCATATGCTGTGAAGCAAATAAACCTGTACGCCTCAACCATTCAGTCTGTGCTCCAGAGCCCAGAAGCCGCAATTACTGAGCCCATATGTGGCAACTACTAAAACCCGGGCACCCTAGAGCTTGGGCTCCACAACAAGAGAAGTCACTGCGCGAGAAGCCTGTGCACCACAACCTGAGAGCTGCCCCAGCTCTCTGCAACTAGAGAAAAGCCTGTGCAGCAAGAAAGACCCAGCACAGCCAAAATAAACAAGGTATTTTTAAACCATTAAAGAAACATACAAAAGTTCTACTTTTCTAAGCATAATCACCTTTACTAATTCAGAAAACAAAAAACTTCATGTTAGGAAAAAGAACTATACACAGAAAATTATAAGACACTAATGAAATAAATCAAAGACAACATAAACAGATGGAGAGGTATTTCACATTCCTAGGTATGAAGAATCAATTTTGTGAAAACGACTATACTACCAAACACAATCTACCGATTCAATGTGATCTCTATCAAATTACCAATGGCATTTTTCACAGAACTAGAACAAAAAATTTCACAATTCACATGGAAACACAAAAGACCCTGGATAGCCAAAGAAGTCTTGAGAAAGAAGAATGCAGCTGGAGGAATCCACCTTCCTGACTTCAGATTATACTACAAAGCTACAGTCATCAAGACAGTATGGTACTGGCACAAAAACAGAAATATATACCAATGGAACAAGATAGAAAGCCCAGAAATAAACCCATGCACCTATGGGCACCTTATTTTTGACAAAGGAGGCAAGAAGATACAATAGGGCAAGGACAGCTTCTTAAATAAATGGTGCTGGGGAAACTGGACAGCTACATGTAAAACAATGAAATTAGAACACTTCCTAACACCATACACAAAGATAACTCAAAATGGATTAATGACCTAAAGGTAAGGGCATAAACTATAAAACTCCTAGAGGAAAACATAGGCAGAACACTTGATGACATAAATCAAAGCAAGATCCTCTATGACCCACCTCCTAGAGTAATGGAAATAAAAACAAAAGTAAACAAGTGGGACCAGATTAAACGTAAAAAGCTTTTGCACAGCAAAGGAAACTATAAGCAAGGTGAAAAGACAACCCTTGGAATGGGAGAAAATAATAGCAAATGAAACAACTGACGAAGGATTAATTTCCAAAATATACAAGCAGCTCATACAACTCAATACCACAAAAACAAACAATCCAATCAAAAAGTGGGACAAAGACCTAAACAGACATTTCTCCAAAGGAGACATCCAGATGGCTAACACACAGAGGAAAAGATGCTCAGCGTTGCTCATTATTAGTAGTAGTGAAGTCGCTCAGTTGTGTCCGACTCTTTGCAACCCCGTGAACTGAAGCCCACCAGGCTCCTCTGTCCTTGGGATTCTCCAGGCAAGAATACTGGAGTGGGTTGCCATTTCTTTCTCCAGGGGAACTTCCCGACCCAGGGATCGAGCCCAGGTCTCCCGTATTGCAGGCAGACGCTTTAACCTCTTGAGCCACCAGGGAAGCCCATTATTAGAGAAATGCAAATCAAAACCACAATGAGATATCACTGCAAACTGGTCAGAATGGCCATCACCAAAAAGTCTACAAACAATAAATGCTGGAGAGGGTGTGGAGAAAAGGGCATACTCTTCACTATTGGTTGGAATGTAAACTGATACAGCCACTATGGAAGACAGTATGGAGATTCCTTAAAAACTAGGAATAAAATCACCATATGACCCAGCAATCCCACTCCTAGGCATATACCGAGGAAACCAGGATTAAAAAAGACACATGTATCCCATTGTTCACTGCAGCACTGTTTACAATAGCTAGAACATGGAAGCAACCCAGATGCCCACTGACAGATGAATGGATGAAGAAGTTGTGGTACATATACACAATGGAATATTACTTAGCCATAAAAAGGAATGTATTTGAGTCAGTTCTAATGAGGTGGATGAATCTAGAACCTATCATACAGAGTGAAGTGAGTCAGAAAGAGAAAGATAAATATTGTATTCTAACGCACATATACGGAATCTAGAAAAATGGTTCTGAAGAATTTATTTTCAGGACAGCAATGGAGAAACAGAATAGACTTATGGACATGAGGAGAGAGGAGGAGAGGGTGAGATGTATAGAAAGAGGAACATGGAAACTTACATTACCATATGTAAAATAGATGGCCAACGGGAATTTGCTATATGGCTCAGGGGCTCTGTATCAACCTAGAGGGGTGGGATGAGGAGGGAGATGGGAAGGAGGTTGAAAAGGGAGGGGATATATGTATACCTATGGCTGATTCATGTTGAGGTTTGAATTCTGTAAATCAATTATCCTTCAATTAAAAAAACAAACAAACTTCATGTTAGGAAAAGAAACAAAATGGCCTACATTGAAGAGTTTTTCAATCACACCAAGCTACTGACATATGAAATGGAAGTTTTGGGGGGGTTTTGTGTGTGAATTGAGAAAAAGAAGGATAAATTTGGAAAAGGGGTTTTCAGAGAAGGGTGGGCCTGAGAGAAATCTACAAATGTCAAAATAGGAAGCTTTTGTTACCTAAGCCAGCATGGCAATGGCAGGTAGGACTACTGATAAGACAAACACACATAAGAGGGGAAAGTGCCTAAAAGAAAAGGTTCTCACCATCAAGAACGTGAAAACAAGGCAGGGGTGGGGGAAGGATGAATTGGGAGGCTGGGATTCATATATATACACTAACTATATATAAAATATATAACAAATGAGAACCTACTGTATGGCCCAGGGAAATCTGCTCTGTGCTCTGTGGTGACCTAAATGGGAAGGAAATCCGAAAAAGAGGAGACATATGTGTATGTATGGATGATGCACTATGCTGTACTGCAGAAACTGACCCAGCAGTATAAAGCAACTATAACCCAATTTAAAAAAAAGTAAAATAAAATAAAAAGTAAAAGGTAATGGAAAAAATGCAAAAACCATTCACAGAATGGGAGAAAATTTCTGCAAATTATATATTTGTTAAGATGATGCTGTGAAAGTGCTGCACTCAATATGCCAGTAAATTTGGAAAACTTAGCAGTGGCCACGGGACTGGAAAACGTCAGTTTTCATTCCAATCCCAAAGAAAGGCAATGCAAAAGAATGCTCAAACTACCGCACAATTGCACTCATCTCACATGCTAGTAA
>SJYX01018237.1:127378-160850 GCA_006410675.1 Oreotragus oreotragus | reverse complement strand
ACTTCACTTCACTTCACTTCACTTCATAGGCTGTAATACTATAGTCCATTACATTGTAAAATGCTCCTTCAAGGGAATGTTCCATGTGGAATATAGTAACTGTTCTTAGCATTTCGATTAGTATTTGGGTAAAGCACTGTTTGGAATGAACAATGATGTGTGACTGTTTACATTTTTTTTTTTTTTTTGGTATTGAGAATATAATCCCCGTGAACTGATTATAGAATATTGCTGTGTTAAAATCATATCTATGACTCAGTTTTTCCCTTTTAAAAATTATCAGTTTCAGATGGAAAGTTCTGAAAGCCTTTACTTTCTAGAGTTGTTTCTTAAACAGCTCAATTCTCTGTATTGTAGATATGCACAGAAGGATCTGGTATGGTTTTGTTTTGCAATGTTTAGTGCAAGACCCCTTTGTCAATCAATCACTTCCATTTGTGACAGAAGCTGGAAAGGTCATTGGAGTGGACGTCTTTATGGCAAACTCAAATAATGCTTTTACATCCACTGAATTTAGAATTTCCCCATCCACTAAAAACATACACTCATTTTGCAGAAAGGATAAAATATGTAACAGACATAGCTTCACTTATACTACCCAATTTTTTTTTTTTCGGATGCTTAGTGTTTTGTACATATACTTGATGCAAGACGTCTGTTTTCTTGAAAATACAATTTGACTCCATGACAGAATTATAGTGAGATAAAAGCTGACCATTTAACCTGCTCATGTTCATAAATATGTGAGCTTTGTTTGCAGGAGTGAAATTGTTTCTAGATTAAGAGAAAGATGAACACATAGCACTAAGATGAAAGTACTTTCCTTGTCAACTTTAGCAGTGAAGCTGAAAAAAATCCTCATACGTAGGAAAAACATGAAAAGGAAATAGGCTTTACCTGAACCATTGATAACTTAGTTAACCTGAAGATTAAACTGAAGATTCATTTAAGGAGGAGAAGAATCTCAGTGAGGAGCTCAGATGAGAGGGTTTTAGGCAGCCAGTGAGGTTATATGGATCGAGCCACAGGCAAACAGATGGGGATGGCCTGGGGTGGGCATAACAGTAGGAGCTAGTTCAAGACAGAGAGGAAGAAACATAGCCAGAATTCAGTTGTCTTATCAGGAAACAAGAAAAATAAGTTTATTAAAGGCAAGAAAATCCAGCGTGAATGGCACTTTACTTAAAACTAAAGGTTACCAACACACTTAAGTGTCCATCAGGTGTGTATATTCAAAGGAGGGTTATCTCTAAGTGGAAGTGAAATTTTATGATTCATTAATGCATATTGTAAGTAGTTTGTTTGTAATTAGAATAACATATACTTCCTCATTTATATCATGGCTTTACAGGTGGCGCTAGTGGTAAAGAACCCGTCTGCCAATGCTGGAGACTAGAGTTTGATCCCTGGGTCAGGAAGATACCCACGGAGGAGAGCTTGGCAGCCCACTCCAGTATTCTTGCCTGGAGAATCCCCATGGGCAGAGGATAGTCCGTAGGTCATAAAGAGCTGGACTCTGCTGAAGTGACAGCATGCATACACTCCTTTATATCACATTAAAAAAAAAGTATTAAAAAGAATCACTTCTGTTTCCAAGGATTCTTCCTTTTATTTAAATTGATGAGTAATAACTGAAACTACCCTAGGATTTATATATTCACTATGTTTTATTTTATTTATTTACCTAATTATCCCTCTGTCTTGGGTTTTTCACTGACATTTTTTGTTTCAATGTGCGTTTGTGTGTATATGTTTGTGTGATCAGTCGCTCAGTTCTGTCTGATTATTTGAGACCTCATGGACTGTTGCCTGCCAGGCTCCTCTGTCCATGGAGTTTTCCAGGCAGGACTACTGGAGCGAGTTGGCATTTCCCACTCCGGGGGATCTTCCCAACGCAGGGATCGAATCTGCATCTCTTGCATCTCGTGCTTTGGCAGTAGGATTCTTTACTGCTCTGCCACCTGCAAAGCCCTTCAATGTGTTAGGGACATATAATGACAGAAGTTTCTGAATCTTAGAGGATTGTCAGCAGCCTCTGTTGCTCTCCAGGAGAAATTAACTTTCTCCCTGTGTCCTTGTTTTAAATTCAGTTCCTTGTTCTTTGTCTTGGGACTTAGGTTCTTATCTTGAGAAACTGTGTTGCTTCTGCTCCTAGTCTTGCTTTATTTAGCCATTATGCACTAGGCACTTGCTCTGTGCCAGGAGCTGTTCTGGGTCCTAGGGAGAGAATAGACCAGAGAGATTCTGTTCTAAAGAGGAGAAGTCAAAAATAAGCACTAAGTGAGTTTTAAATATTGCTTTCTAATGTGGAAACGGGAAAGCAGGGTGATGTGAAGGAGTGACTGACCTGGGGGATATGAAGGCTTTAGATTGAGAGACAAATTTTCTTTAAAGAGATGAAATTTGTACCAAGTGTTCCAGGTACCCCAAACAGCAAGTGAAAAAGCCCAAAGACAGAATAAGCTGGATGTGATCAAGGACAGGAGGAAGGTCGAGCGAGTTGAACAAAATGGTTAGTAAGATTGCAGGGATGCTAGAAAGAGAGGCAGAAGCCAGATCATGGATGTGCTCAGAGGCCATCAGGATTTGAACTTTAAGTGCAGAGAGAGGCTGTGTTTTGTTGCTATTGTGGAGGTGGTGCTTAGCTTAATCAAGGTTGTGACATATTCTGAATTATTTTCTTTAAGTATGGATTGAAGAAGGACAAGAAGAGATACAGGAAGATAAGCTGGATGTGTCTGAAGGAGTCAAGTATAATATGGTAATAGAGAATGTAGAGTGAGTAAAACTGAACCAGGTGGAGTAGCCTTGAGTGGACTCTGCCACCCATAGGTAAAACAGGTAGGTACCTATAGGATTTGGTTTCAGTGCTCACAGTTAAAATCAAAACTTTTTTTCCCTTCCCCTTGTAGACTGCAATTGATGTCAGAATCTATCATTAGTCATTTATTGCTTGGACTAAATTCCCCCTTTCCAAATGCAAGTACATTTCTTAGAGATGCTATATTAAGACATTAAAGTGAAAGTCACTCAGCTGTGTCCTACTCTTTGCGACCCCATGGACTGTACAGTCCTCCAGGTCAGAATACTGCAGTGGGTAGCCTTTGCTTCTCCAGGGGACCTTCCCAACTCAGGGATCAAACCTAGGTCTCCCTCATTGCAGGTGAATTTACCAGCTGAGCCACAAGTGAAGCCTGAGAATACTGGAGTGGGTAGCCTATCCCCTCTCCAAGCGGATCTTCCCGACCTAGGAATTAAACCAGGGTCTCCACATTGCAGGCAGATTCTTTACTAACTGAGCTATCAGGGAAGCCGAAGCAAATTCAATAATCATAATGCTACCGAACCAAACTTGGGTCTACCTGCCTATGAGCAGTGATGCCAGTCTACTGACACTGGTTGTAGTGAAGGAAAGTGCAGCATTTATTGCACAGTGTCAAGCAAGGATTCTGAGTTAGATACTACTAGAAAGACCTGAACTCCCTGAAGACTTGCAGGGAAAGATTTTATAAGACAGGGGGAGGGAATGGGGCTTTGGGGTATGTGATCAGCTAGTGGATGTTCTTCTGATTGGTGGTGGTGAGGTGATCAGGAGTCAGCATCATCAGCCTTCTGGTTCCAAATGGTCTGTGATCTATCTACCTGCTTTTGGACAGTATACAGTTAATTTCTACCTGGCGGGAATTTCAGTATCTGTAAAACAGCTCAAAGCTCAGAATATTATCTATAGTCCTGGAGGAGGAACTGGATGTCCTTGACTTTGTTTAATGGCTGAACTATTATTATTTTTGTCTTGCTTGACTGTTTTCCTTTCTTTTGCATTTTCTCACTTTTCTAATTAAATTTATTATTTGACTAAAGTTTTTCTACAGACAAAAGGCAGGCAGAAGACATTGTGTAGGGAAAATCTGTTCTGGGAAGGCCCCATAGAGTCCTTCTCAGTTCAGTTCAGTTTAGTTCAGTCGCTCAGCTGTGTCTGACTCTTTGCGATCCCATGGACTGCAGCACACCAGGCTTCCCTGTCCATCTAGGTTACAGTAGCATTTCTTGTGTGGGTTGGAAGATCGTCTTCACCAGAAAAAAGCAGTTGGTTAGAAGGGCAAGACAGATACAGAGTAAAATGTAAAAAAAAATACAGCATTGCATATTCTTTGTCCATTGATTTGCAGAGACTATGGTATTGGATTTTTCTGTATCCTCTCCATTACAGCACTACATTTTAGCTACCGAGAAAATGTTTGATGACAAATATTGCTGCACTCTCCAGCATTCTCATCTTAGTTTAATAGTCTAATTCTCCCATGCGATAAATACATATGACTTTTTAAAGAAATCTGCTTTTGGATATTTGGCTCTACACATGATGAAGCACAAGATTATTTTTTCTGAAGGGTAATCAAAGATGATGATGTTTTGGGGAGAACAGTTTAAATTGAATTCGTTTGAGTTTAATCATATAATATTTGGCCATGCTACCATGTTTTGAACAAGATATCATGTGTTTTATGAGGCATAGCTTGATCGAAGAACAAATTCAAGAACGAGAGACATAAACACCAGCCAAAAGCAGGAACTTAATCAGAGCATTGAATAATATTTTTAAGCATTTGTCATGGGCAAATATATTAAATATTTTGTAGGATATGAGGCCCGAGGGAAGCTACATATATACTTATAAAAGATAATGGTACATATGATTTTGTAAATTGGCTGATACCAAGTATTTCAATAAGGGGTCAGAGAAATTCAGAGAAGTCTGAAGGTGATAAGAGAATTAGGCAGAGTTTTTTAGGAGTTGTAATAATTTAAGTGGATTCTGAAGGATCCATATTGTTCTTCTAGGGAAGGATGACAAAGACATGATACCAATGTGTCATAAGAATCAATGAAACTCTTGGCCTCTACAGCTTTAATATTAGGGAAGGGAATATACATAATCCTACAGACATTTATGGATAGAAAGATATAGAGTCCAAGTGTTCTGGGGAGGCTCTTTAGAACTAAAATATATATGAAGCCTATGCCTAGATTTTTAGAGAGAGATGATGGGAGGATCTGATTAAACCTTTCATCCTTAATTAGTGATGAAGTAAGTGTATATAACATCAGTAGGTTGCTGCAGGCTGGCAGGATGTCCAGAGAAGAGAGAAACGTCTAGTATTGTGTTTCTTTGTCAAAATTTATGGGTACTGACAGTAATAACTTATCTGTATTTTCCTTTTCTTGTTAATATTTGGATTCTCTAAGTTCTTTTAAAAGAAACAGTTTATGTAGTTATACTATTAAAAGAATTTAAAAACGGATTTTAACTTGGGGCAAAATTATAATTATTCAAGTATAGGTGCAAAATACAAAGAGTACCTATTTCAAATTGTGCTCTGGTGAGTGTGTTTAGCAGCACACTTTTAATTTGGTATAAATTTTTTTTTTTTTAATTTTTTCCCAGAGTGGTTTCTTACTGTAGTCTCTAGTAGGAAATGGGGTAACAAATCACCTTTTTCCATAGCTAGATGAATACTTTTCACTCAGTAAGCCTTTCATAGATTTTGCTTATTCTTTTTATTTATTTATTCTCTTGACTGTGCCACTTGGTGGCTTCTGGGATCTTAATTCTCTGATCAGAGATTGAATCAAGGCCTCCTGCAGTGGAAGCATGGAATCCTAACTAATGGACTGGCAAGGAATTTCCATCATAGATTTTTTTTTTTTAATTTTGAAAAGAATACATATAATCAGGTACTTATTCTATTGTCTTTTAAAAAATGAGAAACTGTATATTGGTACAATTTAAATAAAAGAATTCTGTTCTGATGAAAAGAATAGATATAATAACGTTATATTAATATTTTGAAAATAAAAGTGTCAAATGCTGTTTTAGAAAACATTCCAAAATTTCCTCTATTCTGAGTCAAGAGTAAATGCTCACTGGTGTTATTATGTGCCATATCAAGTGGGAAGACGTCTGGTTAACAAAAACAACTCATAGTATTTCTTGACTTTGTAAAAGTGTACATTACTGAAGAGATTGTTAAGCCTACAGAGTAACAATGACAAGCAAGAGTGAGTGGATATAAGACAGTTTATATTCACTCATATTATAAATTATTATTATTTTATATTTTTCCCAAACCAAAGTAAAACTCCCTTTTTAGGAGCAACAAGTATTCTTATTAAAGGAAACATAAAAAAGAAAAAAAAAAAAACAAAGATTGTCTAATTCTAAAATATAGAAAACATACATTTTTGTTGTTTATTTAGATTAGTTTTAGAATTTAGTGTATTTTTATTTCTTCCTTGAAAGATCCTGATTTCTACTTTTAAAATTATGGCATGCAATAATTTAGGCTTTCTTGAAAAATAAGAATGTATTATGTTGAGCATTTAATTAAATATGGTCCCTAATGAATGAATCTTGAAAAATTGCTAAGTAGAATGAGTCTTGAAGAAAAAGAAACATATTTTGGAGTAAACACATTTATTATTTATTTTTATTGTCCTTATTATTTCAAGAAGGAAAATACAGATTCTGTTACCGAAAGAGTGTGTGTGGGTCCTGCTGCTTGCTGCTCAAGAGCTGATAAACAGGCCAGGCTGGTGGGAAGGAAAGTTTGCTTTATTTCAGATGCCAGCAACTGGGACAGGGAATGGGGTCAGATATTGTCCAAAGGCTGACTCCCACCCCCACAACCACTGGCAGTCAGTGGGGCAAGAGCTTTCATAGATAGAAGTGTGTGTTGGTGGGGAGGGGGGCGGCAGGGGGCTGCCTGCAGAAGCAGCACAGTCAGCTCTGACAGTCTTCTTCAAATTGGTCATCAGTGGCCTGACCAGTATCAGCTCGGTTGATTTAGGTACAGTTACTCTTCAGTTCTGGCTTCCCTGATAGCTCAGCTGGTAAAGAATCTGCCTGCAATGCAGGAGACCCCAGTTTGATTCCTGGGTCNACAGTCTTCTTCAAATTGGTCATCAGTGGCCTGACCAGTATCAGCTCGGTTGATTTAGGTACAGTTACTCTTCAGTTCTGGCTTCCCTGATAGCTCAGCTGGTAAAGAATCTGCCTGCAATGCAGGAGACCCCAGTTTGATTCCTGGGTCAGGAAGATCCAATGGAGAAGGGATAGGTTACCTGCTCCAGTATCCTTGGGCTTCCCTTGTGGCTAAGCTGGTAAAAAATCCTCCTGCAATGTGGAGACCTGGGTTTTATCCCTGGGTTGGGAAGAACCCCTGGAGAAGGGATAAGGCTACTCACTCCAGTATTCTGGCCTGGAGAATCCCGCAAAGAGATGGACACAACTGAGTGACTTTCACTCACTCACTTAATCTTCAGTTCCAGGGTTCATTTCTTGCCATTTCTTGCCATTTCTTTGTGGCCAGTTCCCAGAATTGTGGCAGCTCATATCCTGGGTAAAGTCTGGTCATCATGTAGTTAACTTCTCCATCTGGTGTTTTAGCATCTATAAGACAGCTCACAGGATATGGCTCAGAATATTAGCAATAGCCCTTAAGAAAGAATTAAAGGTCTTTGATTATGCTTAATGACTACATCATGATTATTTAACTCCTTTGACTGTTTTCTTTTGTTTCTGCATTTCTTACTTCTCTAATTATACTTATTCTATGACTAAAGTTTCCCATAGACGAAAGGCAGGCAGAGGACATGGTCAGGGGCAAGGACTATAAGGTTCTGCTTCATTTCAGTTCCAGGAAAACCCAAAATTTGCCTGAAGTTAGCCAATGTAATTAAGGCTTTCCAGGTGGTGCAGTGGAAAAGAATCTGGCTGCCAGTGCAGGAAGCACAAGAGACGTGTTGGGAAGATCCCCTGGAGGAAGAAATGGCAACCCATTCTAGTTTTCTTGCCTGGAGAATCCCATGGACAGAGGATCCTGGTGGGCTACAGTCCATGGGGTCACAGAGAGTCAGACACAACTGAGTGACTGAGGCTGAAAGCACAACCCATATAATCTTTCCCTTTTGTTTTTTGGCTGTTATAATAACATATGTAATAAATATCTATAGTGTATATATATATATATAATATGATATATATTGAGAAATATTTTTCTCTTCTTCCTATAAGCTGTCCTCTCTCTAACTATATTCATTTTATACCTAGTATAAAATAGCTGATGATACTGAAATAGATGTGGAACAATAACATACTATGAAACTGTACCAAAGGGATACTCTAAAGAGAATTAGATATCCTAAATATAAGTGACCATCCAGAGTTCTGCATGAACTGGTGGGATCTCCTTAATGAAATGGCTGCATGTGAGCTGAATGGCATGAGCTCATGTAGGAACTAAGAATTGGAGTAAATAATAATAGTAGTAGCTCACATTTACTAGGTATATAATATGTGTTAAATATATGTGTTGATATAAGATATACGTATATATTATATATAAGATTTTACACACACACACACGTGCATGCGTGAGTGCTCAGTTGCTTCAATCGTGTCCAGCTCTTTGTGATCTTAGGCATTATAGCCTGCCAAGTTCCTCTGTCCATGGCATTCTCCAGGCAAGAATACTAAAGTGGGCTGCCATGCCCTCCTGCAGGGAATCTTCCCAACCCAGGGACTGAACCCACATCTCCTGCATTGCAGGTAGATTCTTTACCCCTGAGCCACTGGGGAAGCCCCTACACACACACACACACACACACACACACACACACACACACAATTCTTTAATGTTAACAATTCTTTAATGTTAACAATTCTTACAGTGTAGGTATTATTACTAACTCTACAGATGAGAAAACCAAGTGTAGTAACATTATGTAACTTGCCCAACTCATGCAAGAGCTAAATAGCAGAGACTGAATTCAAATTCAGGCCATATGGCTGTTCTGCGAGCAATGATGCTTTTCTACCACCATAGGTGAACTCCTAGGCTCCTTTTATCTCTGAGATTATAAAATTATCATTTATGTATTCTCCTTCAAGAACTCAGTAAGGAGATACCACTCCACAACAAAAGGATATGCCCTTGGGAGTATGTCCTTATGTATCTGGCCTAGGAATATATCTAGCTAATGATTATGGTTTGAATACTAGAAAAGAGATGACATTACAACTTATTTTTAGTGAATTACTTTAGTTGTATGTGTTGGTTTTTAATAACTCAAAATGAAGATAATTCATTACCACAGGCCAGGACAACCTTTGCTAAGAGAGTATTTATGTTAGTATTTGATGTGAATCGAAGCAACCATAAAATGAAAGAAATACTTTAGAGTAAATGCCTCTAAATTTAAAACTAAAAACTCGCTTTACAACTCTGAGTATTGCCAAATTATCATGTCATATAATGACATTAGAGATTAGAAAAATATTTGTAAGCTATGGCTACGATAACATTTTCATTTATTGGTGCTTATATAATACATTCTCAGAGGCTTTAAAAAACAGTTTGCAAACATCTTAGAAATGTTCTATCATTTCAGTAAGGTAAAAAGCAAATATATACTAATTTGGGAGATAGCAAAACTATAACCAAAAATAGATTAAATAGTATGTTCAGTGTCTCTGAATAAATTGGAATTAGCATGCTGAATAACTCTTCTTGTACAAATGATTTTCATATCACTCCTCCTGAAACACAGTAAAAACCTATCTCAGAACTCTGCTCATGTTAGCTCCTCTATTTATCTTGTTAGCCAGGATGGCACTGATTTGCATTAAAAATCAGTAGCTTGAGAACATCCTCATTTAAATGACAGGCAGAGAAAAATATGCCACAGGCAGTAATGCTGAAGTGTAACTAAAGAGAGAGAGGAGGAAGACTATGAGAGGGTATATTATGAAACTGACTTTTAAAGCATTGAAAGTTATGAAAAAAGAGAGAAGTTAATGATATAAAAAGCTTCCAAGCCATCAAGTGAGATGAAGACTGAATAGTGCTCACTAAATTGAGGAAACAGAAGCTATTTGTCAATCATGCTGAGTTTGAGATTCAGTTGAGTAGAAGAGATGGAATCTAGATTGTGATAGCTTGAGAAGCGAGGCGGAGACACAGTGTAGGTAAACAAGATTTTAATTAGTTTGCAAAAAAGAGTAGAGATAAATAATAGCTAAATTAATAACTAAAATAAATTTTGAACTAAGAAGATAGATTTTAAAATTTGAAAATAGTATTAGTTTCTGACAATGAAACCAAAAAATATAAAATTAACTATTGGTAGAGAAACCTAAAGATGATGCTGTGAAAGTGCTGTACTCAATATGCCAGCAAATTTGGAAAAGTCACCAGTGGCCCAGGACTGGAAAAGGTCAATTTTCATTCCAATCCCAAAGAAAGGCAATGCCAAAGAATGTTCAAACTACCATAAAATTGCACTCATCTCCCACGCTAGCAAAATAATGCTCAAAATTCTCCAAGATAGGCTTCAACAGTATGTGAACTGAGAACTTCCAGATATTCAAGCTGGATTTAGAAAAGGCAGAGGAACCAGAGATCAAATTGCCAACATCTGTTGGATCATCAAAAAAAGCAAGAGAGTTCCAGAAAAACATCTACTTCTGCTTTATTGACTGTGTGGATCACAGCAAACTGTGGAAAATTCTTAAAGAGATAGGACTATCAGACCACCTTACCTGCCTCCTAAGAAATCTGTATGCAGGTCAAGAAGCAACAGTTAGAGCCAGATATGGAAAAGTGGATTGGCTCCAAATAGGAAAAGGAGGACGTCAAGGCTGTATATTGTCACCCTGCTTATTTAACTTATATGCAGAATACATCATACGAAATGCTGGACAGGATGAAGCACAAGCTGGAATCAAGATTGCCGGGAGAAATATCAATAACCTCAGATACGCAGATGACACCACCCTTATGGCAGAAAGTGAAGTAAGAGAGTGAAAAGTTGGCTTAAAACTCAAACATTCAGAAAACTAAGATCACGGCATCCAGTCCTATCACTTCATGGCAAATAGATGGGGAAACAGGGCAAACAGTGTCAGACTTTATTTTTTGGGCTCCAAAATCACTGCAGATGGTGATTGCAGCCATGAAATTAAAAGATGCTTGCTCCTTGGAAGAAAAGCTATGACCAACCTAGACAGCATATTAAAAAGCAGAGACATTACTTTGCCNACTTTATTTTTTGGGCTCCAAAATCACTGCAGATGGTGATTGCAGCCATGAAATTAAAAGATGCTTGCTCCTTGGAAGAAAAGCTATGACCAACCTAGACAGTATATTAAAAAAGCAGTGACATTACTTTGCTGACAAAGGTCCATCTAATCAAAGCTATGTTTTTTCCAGTAGTCATGTATGGATGTGAGAGTTGGGCTATAAAGAAAGCTGAGTGCTGAAGAACTGATGCTTTTGATCTGTGATGTTGGAGAAGACTCTTGAGAATCCCCTGGACAGCAAGGAAATCCAAGAATCCATCCTAAAGGAAATCAGTCCTGAATTTTCATTGGAAGGCCTGATGGTGAAGCTGAAACTCCAATAATTTTGGGTACCTGATGCAAAGAACTGACTCATTAGAAAAGACTCTTATGCTTAGAAAGATTGAGGGCAGGAGGAGAAGGGGACGATAGAGGATGAGATGGTTGGATGGCATCACTGACTCAAGGACATGAATTTGAGCAAGCTCCGGGAGTTGGTGATAGACAGGGAAGCCTGGTGTGCTGCAGTCCATGGGGCTGCAAAGATTTGGACACAATTGAGCAACTGAATTGAAATGAATATGGTGTCATATAACAGTGACATAAGGAACAATTGGAGCCTAGTAAAATAATAATACAGTTTTATATGTGTTAAATGGACATGAAAAAAATAATACAATAAATAAGACACTTTAATTTGAAAAATGCCCATGTTTGCTTGTGAATGTGGACTTCAGAAAGGTTTCAGCTTATGAGTACTGTGAAGTGGTAGAAGGCCACTGTGTTAGTTTCTTTGGGTTGCTGTAACAAATGACCGTAAATTGGATAGCTTTAAACAAGGAAAATTTATTCTCTCACAGTTCTGGACACTAGAAGTTTGAAATAAAGGTGTGGGCAGGTCTGTGCTTTTTCTGATGGTTCTAGGGAAGAATTCTCTGTTGTCTCTTCTAACTTCTTGTGGTTGCTGGTAGAATCCTAAGGATCCGCAGATATGTTACTTAAACGTCTGCCTCTCTCTTCACATAGCCTTCTTCCTTGTGTATCTGCTGCAAGGACCCTGTTTACAATTAAGGTCATATTTATAGGTTCCAGATGGACATGGAGTGTTGAAGGTCATTATTTAATCTAGTACAATGGATCGTATGAAATCAAAAGGCTCTAACACTAGATGTGTAAACAGTGTCAGAGTTAATTTTTGGGGGGGCTCCAAAATCACTGCAGATGGTGACTGCAGCCATGAAATTAAAAGACGCTTACTCCTTGGAAGAAAAGTTATGACCAACCTAGATAGCATATTGCAAAGGAGAGACATTACTTTGCCAACAAAGGTCCGTCTAGTCAAGGCTGTGGTTTTTCCAGTAGTTTCCGGTCCCATCACTTCATGGAAAATAGATGGGGAAACAGTGGAAACAGTGCTGATTTTATTTTGGGGGGCTCCAAAATCACTGCAGATGGTGACTGCAGCCATGAAATTAAAAGACGCTTACTCCTTGGAAGAAAAGTTATGACCAACCTAGATAGCATATTGCAAAGGAGAGACATTACTTTGCCAACAAAGGTCCGTCTAGTCAAGGCTGTGGTTTTTCCAGTAGTCATGTATGGATGTGAGAGTTGGACTGTGAAGAAAGCTGAGCACCAAAGAACTGATGCTTTTGAACTGTTGTGTTGGAGAAGACTCTTGAGAGTCCCTTGGCCTGCAAGGAGATCCAACTAGTCCATTCTGAAGGAGATCAGCTCTGGAATTTCTTTGGGAAGGAATGATGCTAAAGCTGAAACTCCAGTACTTTGGCCACCTCATGCTAAGAGTTGACTCATTGGAAAAGACTCTGATGCTGGGAGGTATTGGGGGCAGGAAGAAAAGGGAATGACAGAAGATGAGATGGCTGGATGGCATCACCGACTCAATGGACATGAGTCTGAGTGAACTCCGGGATTTGGTGATGGACAGGGAGGCCTGGCGTGCTGTGATTCATAGGGTTGTAAAGAGTCAGACACGACTGAGCGACTGAACTGAACTGATCACTAGATGTGGATGGGAATGGCTTGTAACACATGTGGGGAACTAAGACAGCTGGTAGGTGTCTGAAGTGTGTTCAGTTTTTGCATTATTTGGCTCATTTAAATTGGGTGCTGTTTTTGATGTTCACTGTGGTCATGTATGGATGGATGTGAGCGTTGGACTGTGAAGAAGGCTGAGTGCCAAATAATTGATGCTTTTGAACTGTGGTTTTGGAGAAGACTCTTGAGAGTCCCTTGGACTGCAAGGAGACCCAACCAGTCCATTCTGAAGGAGATCAGCCCTGGGATTTCTTTGGAAGAAATGATGCTAAAGCTGAAACTCCAGTACTTTGGACACCTCATGAGAAGAGTTTACTCATTGGAGAAAACTCTGATGCTGGGAGGGATTCGGGGCTGGAGGAGAAGGGGACGACCGAGGATGAGATGGCTGGATGACATCACGGACTCGATGGACGTGAGTCTGAGTGAACTCCAGGAGATGGTGATGAACAGGGAGGCCTGGCGTGCTGAGATTCATGGGGTCGCAAAAAATCGGACACTACTGAGCGACTGAACTGAAGTGTTTTTCTTGCATTAGCTAAAATTCCAAAATTCCATTCCTGTTAGTTCCTAATACATCAATCATTTTGGAACAAATTCATGTTATCAAAACAAGTTTGATAGAAGATCTGATTATACAATGAAATGCATAATTCTTAATCACATTGTTTGTTCAGCTTTGAAAAACCCATCAACTGTGTAACCCATGCCTTCTCAAGATATCAGACATTTTTATCATCCCAGAATGTTCCTTTTCTGCTTCATACCAATTATTCTTTCCAACAAACCATTGTTCTGATTTCTGTCATCATGTTCGATTTGCCTATTCTGAAACTTTGTATAAATGGGATTATACATTATGTACTCTTCCGTATCAGGCTTACTTTATAAACTATTGTGTGTTTTAGGTTAATCTGTGCTGCTGTATTCATCACTACTTTACTCCATTCTTTTAAATTGAGATAAATTTACATAACATAAATTTCACCATTTTAATGACTTAAGATATATAACTCAATGGTTTTATTGCATTCTCAATATTGAACAACCATCAACGTTGTCACATTTCAGAATATTTTTTATCTCCACCAAAATATGTCTCTTACATTAACAGTTACTCCCTGATCCCTTCCTCCTTTTCTCATCGTCCCTGGAAACCACTCCTCTATATTCTGTCTAACCTGAGTTTGCTTAGTCTGAATGTTTTATATAAAAGGGATCACGCAAATATGACCTTTGTGACTGACTTCTTTCAGCTATTATAGTGTTTTAGGCTCATCCAGGTTGTAGCTATGTTAGTACTTCATTCCTTTTATAACAGAATAATATTCCATTGTATAAATATGCCACATTTTGTTTATCCATTTATCAGTTGACAGACATTGGATTGTTTTCATTTTTGGCTATTATGAATAAAGCTGTCATGAACATTTGTGTTAATTTTTTTTGCTTGACTATGTCTTTAATATTTTGAGTAAGTGCTTAAGAGTAAAACTGCTAGGTCATATTATACTTCTATATTTAACTTTTTTGAAGAAATGCCAAACTGTTTGTTAAAGCAGCTGTACCATTTAAATCTCTCCTAGGCAGTGTAAGAGGACTCCAGTTTCTCTACATCATCATCAACATCAGTTTTTCTTCTTTAAATTATGGCCATACTAGTGGATGTGACACTCCAGTACTCTTGCCTGGAAAATCCCATGGACTGAGGAGCCTGGTAGGCTATAGTCCATGGGGTCGCTAAGAGTTGGACACAACTGAGTGACTTCACTTTCACTTTTCCTTTCATGCATTGGAGAAGGAAATGGCAACCCACTCCAGTGTTCTTGCCTGGAGAATCCCAGGGACGGGGGAGCCTGGTGGGCTGCCGTCTATGGCGTCGCACAGAGTCAGACACGTCTGAAGCGACTTAGCAGCAGCAGCAGGAGTAGTGGGTATGAAATGGTATCTCATGGGTTCTGATATGGAATCAGTGGTCAATGACAGTGAACATCTCACTGTTATGGTCATGTGTCTATACTCTTTGAAGAAATGTCTATTCGAGTCCTTTGCCCATTTAAAAATTCCATTGTTTATCTTTTAGCTGTTAAGTTTTTAGTTCTTCATGTATTCTAGATCCTAGGCTCTTATCAGATTTAACATTTGCAAATGTTTTCTCCCATTTTGCGGATTTTCTTTCACTCTGTTGTTAGTATCCTTTGAGGCATAATAAAATTTAATTTTGATTTAATAAAGTTCAATTTATCTATTTTTTTCCTTTTTTGCTTGTTTTTTTTTGTGTGTGTGTCATATCTAAGTACCCATAGTCATGAAGATTTATTCTTATATTTGTATGGTTTGAACTCTTAAATATAAATATTTTTATCTATTTTGAGTTAACTTTTGTGTATGATATGAAGTGTCCAACTTCATACTTCTCCATGTGGATATACTGTATTTTCAGCATGTGTTAAATGCTTTCCTTCATTGAATGGTCTTGGTACCTTGAAAAGATCAATTGACAATATATTATGTGTTCATTTCTCGATTCTCAATCTTATTCCATTAATCTGTATGTGTATTGTTATGCCAGTATGCTATTGTTTTGATTGTAGCAGCTGTATAATAAGTTTTGAAATCAAGATGTATAAGCCCTTCAAGTTTGTTCTTCCCTTTCAATATTGTTTTTGGTATTCAGAGTCTTCTGAAATTCCATATGGACTTTAGGATTAGCCTTTACATTTCTGCAAAATGGCAGTAAGAAGTTTAATATGGAATGCATTAAATTTCTTAAATATTTTGAATACTACTGTCACCTTAACAAAATTAAGGCTTCTAATTCATTAACACAGACATTAATTTTTAGTTTAATTTCTTTCAGTAATATTTTACAGTTTTCAAAATATTAGTGTGGTACAGTATGCAAGGCTTGAACCACTTTTATTAATTTATTTCTAAGTCCAGTATTTTATTCCTTTTTTTTAAAAAAATAATCTTGTGAGTGATTTTTCTCCTTAATTTTCTCTTGGATTGTTAATTTCTAGTGTGTATAAATACAAATGATCATTAGAACTCAAATTAATAGAAAAACTGTTTCCAAAACTCTGGCATATGGATGTTAAAAACTTTTAAGATAGGAAAATTTTATCAAACACTTTTAGAAACTTGTTACTTTAACTGGGATGTTTTGCACAGATATTTTAAGGAGTGGAATGGGAAATACATCTATTTTACATCTAAGATTATCTTTTATAGTCAAATTGTACAAATGATGTTGATTGACATATTTCATGCGTGCTATATCAAACTCTTCAAAAGAGTGTGGACATATGTTTGCATGCATTTACCAAAACCAATGAAGGGGAAAAAATTCAGACAATCAAATGGAGTTTACATCAAATAGGTTTTTTTTCTTCACTAAATTACTTAAAATTTTTCACTTTTCAGCAAAGTCGTTGGTAATTTTCCCCAAAGTAATACTTTTTCCAAAGATATTTCAACTTGATATTTGAGTGGTAGGAAGTAATATAGCAAATTCAAATAAGGAAAATGTTGAAATCATATTTCTAAAGAAATGTTTTGGAACTTTCTCTAAAAGAAGCACTTTCCTATTTATTATATGTAATTCGTGCATATATCACACTCTCAGAGAAAAATGAGAGCAATCAGGGGAAAAAAAAATCCCTTAAAATGCTATAATTTCAGTTTATCTCAAATTACTTTTAAAGGCACACTTTTGCAACAGAAATTTTTTTTACCATCACTGAATTTAAATAGCCTATGAAATGTGTGTCTTCTCCCATGACAATTCGGTAGAACAACACTTTCATTACATATTGTTCAGGTGAGACTTTAAAAAACAAAACAAAACAACACATTATTGCTATGAAATGTATTATTATTGCAGAACTATCTTATACTAGAAAATAATTTAAAATTATGTCATGTGGCTGTTTTAGATTTCAGTGTAGAATATTATGCTTTGTGGTAAGTATATTCTGTCTTTTAAATTTAAAATGCTTTTTGGTTATTATATTTCTGTAGAGTAACCACATTGCAATCAAATAGAATTTATCTTTGTCTTGATTATTCAGTATAAAAGAGGACCCACACAGCCAAGATGTATGCTTTAGGTTATTTAATAACTGTTAAAGAGACAATTTCGATGCATGAATCTAGAATGCCATCAATCAACCTAATGAAAAGAAATATTATTATCTTGCATTTTTCTTTTCTGTTATTGATTTGTGGTACCCCAAGACCATTTTAAAAATGATCAGTGTAGTCCTTATCTGTCATGGAAACAAATTCATTCTTTGGGTGGCTGAGCAACATGAGAGAAAATAAATTTCTCAGAAATGTATCCCCTGAAGGTTGCTATCCATTATTGTTACAAGTTTGCAATGGAAATGGCTTTATTGCTATAAAAGAATATGATAAAATTTAAAGCTTGTGAAAAATGATTAGAAAACAAATATAATACTTATATAATATATCAATAACCATATATCACCACAATATGATATATTTATTTATTAGACAATGTTTTGAGTATATCAAAGCAAACATAGAACAACTCAAATCTGAATGTTAATCCAAAGAGTAATAAAAATGAAAAACTGATGCCTGCAGGGGATAGAGAATTAAAATATTCTTCCTTTTCAACATAGAGCACTTAACATTTTCTGCTTGGATGGCAGGTGTGAACTCTGTAAATCAGATTTTGTTATATCAGTATTTCACTTAACTTTATCTCTTCCACATTGCTACTAGTCTGAACTTTAGCATGATTTCATGAGTTTTTCTAAGAGATCATCTCAACAGAAAAATAAAGCAGAAGTTAATGAAACTAATCTATCACTTGAGTTCTGATTTAGCCCTATGCCATCTGGGCTTCCCTGGTGGCTTACCTGGTAAAGAATCCACCTGCAGCGTGGGAGACCTGTGTTTCATCCTGGGTTGGGAAGCTCCCCTGCAGAAGGGAATGGCCACCCACTCCAGTATTCTAGCTTGGTGAATTCCAAGGCCTGTATAGTCCATGGTGTCGCAAAGAGTTGGACATGACTAAGTGCCTTTCACTTCTTTGGCATCTATGCCTCCTTTCATATAAACCACATCACATGAATTAGAATATATTATTGTTATTTTACTATATATAAGTATAATCCTTATTTATATGTCTATCCACTGGTAAATGGGCTTTCCTGGTGGCTTAGTGGTAAAGAAACTGCCTGCCAAGCAAGAGATGTGGGTTTCATCCCTGGGTCGGGAAGAACCCCTGGAAGAGGGAATGGCAACCCACTCCAGTATTCTAGCCTAGAGAATCCCACGGACAGAGGGGCCTGGTGGGCTACAATCCATAGGATCACAAAGAGTCAGATATGACTGAGGCAGCTTAGCATGCACAGAGCAGCAATAATAGAAAGGTATTCACTCATGGCATCAAAAAGTGGGGCAAAACTTAAAAGTTAATAAGCAACGGGCATTAACACTGCCAAATCAGTAAAAAAGTTGTAAGAGAAGAAAGAGTAAATGCAAAATATGTGATAGGCATAAATAAGATGGACATCAAGAAATATGTCAGCCATTATGTTACATGTAAATAAACTGAGATTAGATTAATGTAAAAAGTTGTATTTCTGCAAAAACCAAATTTTTAATAAGAGTTGAAAATAAGGTGTCGGGGTAGAGAAATACTAGAAAAACACTAACAGTAGGAAAATAGGTATGGGGATATTATATTGAGGAAGAATTAAAGCACTAAACATAATATAGAGGGGCATTGCATGATGAAAAAAAAGACAAAAAGGTACAATTTATAATAAAAATGTAACAAAGAGTAGTGCACACACACACGCACACACACACACAAACCAACAACAAATCAAAAACCAGGAACTAAATACGTGCAAGAAAAAAATCTCTTTGAAGAGCATAGAGAAAATGATTAAAAATAAGTCACAAGCATAATAATAGATTTCATGTTACTGTTAGAACTAGACTATTGTGATAGGCCAAGAGGCTTGGATGAATAGAATTGTACATGCACACATATTAAGTATGACTAGTGTAGTCTGTCATTATTATAAGATTTTTAGAGCCATATATAAAGAGAGAGACAGGGAGAGCTTTGTCTTCATCAAATAAAGAGTATTATGTTTAGAATATTGATTTATTATGTTTGCTTAGAAGATTGTGAAAAGTTAGCTATGCACTTGGGCATTAAGAAAAACATCTTAAAAGGAGAGCTATTATTTTTATATTTTTCTGCAAAATTATAGATAATAAAATGTTAAAATATTAACTTCTTGAAATTAATATTATATCAAAAGCTATGGTAAGATGATGGCTTTCCTGGTGGCTCAGATGGTAAAGAATCCATCTGCATTGTGGGAGACTTGGGTTTGATCCCTGGGTTGGGAAGATCCCATGAAAGAGGGCAATGGCAACCCACTCCAGTATTCTTGCCTGGAGAATCACCATGGACAGAGGAGTCTGGCAGGCTACAGTCTATGGGGTAGCAAAGAAGCAGGCACAACCGAGTAATTAAGCATATAATAAGATGAAGATCAGTTCAGTTGAGCTCAGTCACTCAGTTGTGTTCAACTGTTTGTGACCCCATGTACTGCAACATGCCAGGCTTCCCTGTCCATCACTAACTCCCAGAGCTTACTCAAATTCATGTTCATCAAGTCAGTGATGCCATCCAATCATCTCTTCCTCTCTTGTCCCCTTCTCCTTCCGCCTTTAATCTTTCCTAGCATTAGGGTCTTTTCCAATGAGTCAGTTCACCGCATCAGGTGGCTGAAGTATTGGAATTTCAGCTTCAGCATCAGTTCTTCCAGTGAATAACCAGGACTGATTTCTCTTAGGATTGACTAGTTGAATCTCCTTGAGCGTAAAGGGTTCTCAAGAATCTTCTCCAAAACCACAGTTCAAAAGCATCAATTCTTTGGTGCTCAGCTTTCTTTATAGTCCAACTCTCACATCCAGACATGACCACTGGAAAAACCATAGCTTTGACTAGATGGACCTTTGTTGGCAAGGTAGTGTCTCTATTTTTAATATATTGTCTAGGTTCAGTTCAGTTCAGTTCAGTCACTCAGTCGTGTCTGACTGTTTGCGACCCCAGGAATTGCAGCATGCCAGGTCTCCCTGTCCATCACCAGTTCCTGGAGTTCACTCAGACTCACATCCATCGAGTCAGTGATGCCATCCAGCCATCTAATCCTCTGTCGTCCCCTTCTCCTCCAGCCCTCAATCCCTCCCAGCATCAGAATCTTTTCCAATGAGTCAGCTCTTCACATGAGGTGGCCAAAGTACTGGAGTTTCAGCTTTAGCATCATTCCTTCCAAAGAAATCCCAGGGCTGATCTCCTTCAGAATGTACTGGTTGGATCTCCTTGCAGTCCAAGGGACTCTCAAGAGTCTTCTCCAACACCACACTTCAAAAGCATCAATTCTTCAGCGCTCAGCTTTCTTGACAGTCCAACTCTCACATCCATACATGGCCACTGGAAAAACCATAGCCTTGACTAGACGGACCTTTGTTGGCAAAATAATGTCTCTGCTTTTCATCATGCTATCTAGGTTGGTCATAACTTTTCTTCTAAGGAGTAAGTGTCTTTAAATTTCATGGCTGCAATCATGATCTGCAGTGATTTTGGAGCCCAAAAAATAAAGTCTGACACTGTTTCCACAGTTTCCGCATCTATTTCCCATGAAGTGATGGGACCAGATGCCATGATCTTCATTTTCTGAATGTTGAGCTTTAAGCCAACCTTTTCACTCTCCACTTTCACTTTCATCAAGAGGCTTTTTTGTTCTTCTTCACTTTCTGCCATAAGGGTGGTGTCATCTGCATATCTGAGGTTATTGATATTTCTCCCAGCAATCTTGATTCCAGCTTGTGCTTCTTCCAGCCCAGCGTTTCTCATGATGTACTCTGCATAGAATTTAAATAAGCAGGGTGACGATATACAGTCTTGATGTACTCCTTTTCCTATGTGGAACCAGTCTGCTTCCATGTCCAGTTCTAACTGTTGCTTCCTGACCTGTTTAGGGTGGTCATAGATTTTCTTCCAAGGAGCAGGCATCTTTTAATTTCATGGCTGCAGTCACCATCTGCAGTGATTTTGGAGCCCCAAAATAAAAGTCTGTCACTGTTTCCATTGTTACTCCATCTATTTGACATGAAGTAATGAGACCGATTCCCATGGTCTTAGTTTTCTGAATGTTGAGTTTTAAGCCAACTTTTTCACTCTCCTCTTTCACTTTCATCAAGAGGCTCTTTAGTTCTTCTTTGCTTTCTGCCATAAGGGTGATGTCATCTGCATATCTGAAGTTGTTGATATTTCTCCCAGCAATCTTGATTCCAGCTTGTGCTTCTTTCAGCCCAGCGTTTCTCATGATGTACTCTGCATAGAAGTTAAATAAGCAGGGTGACAAGATACAGCCTTGATGTACTCCTTTTCCTATTTGGAACCAGTCTGTTGTTCCATGTCCAATTCTAGCTGTTCCTTCCTGACCTGCATACAGATTTCTCCAGCGGCAGGTCAGGTGGTCTGCTATTCCCATCTCTTGAAGAATTTTCCACAGTTTGTTGTGATCTACACAGTCAAAGGCTTTGGTGTATTCAACAAAGCAGAAGTAGATTTTTTTCTGAAACTCTCTTGCTTTTTCAATAATCCAACAGATGTTGCAGTTTGACCTCTGCTTTTTCTCAATTTAGCTTGAACATCTGGAAGTTCACGATTTACTGTAGAAGCCTAGCTTAGAGAATTTTGAGCATTACTTTACCAGCATGTGAGATGAGTGCAATTATGAGCAAGTTTGAACGTTCTTCGGCATTGTCTTTCTTTGGGATTGGAATGAAAACTGATCTTTTCCAGTCCTATGACCACTGCTGAGTTTTCCACATTTGCTGGCATACTGAGTGCAGCACTTTCACAGCATCATCTTTCAGGATTTTAAATAGCTCAGCTGAATTCCATCACCTCCACTAGCTTTGTAGTGATGCTTCCTAAGGCCCACTTAACTTCGCATTCCAGGATGTCTGGCGCTAGGTGAGTGATCACACCATTGTCAATATCTGGGTCATGAAGACCTCTTTTATGCAATTCTTCTATGTATGCTTGCCACCTCTTCTTAATATCTTCTGCTTCTGTTAGATCCATACCATTTCTATCCTTTATTGTGCCCATCTTTACATGAAGTATTTCCTTTGTTTCTCTGATTTTCTTGAAGAGATCTCTGTTCTTTCCCATTCCATTGTTTTCTTCTATTTATTTTCATTGATCAGTGAGAAGACTTTCTTATCTTCTCTTGCTATTCTTTGGAACTTTGCTTTCAAATGGGTATATCTTTCCTTTTCTCCTTTGCCTTTAGCTTCTGTTCTTTTCTCACCTATATATATGGCCTCCTCAGACAACCATTTTGCCTTTTCACGATAAAAGGAAGATTAAAAACCATATAGAAAAGATAAGAGACTACAGTGATACCTATAGAACAAGATAAACACTATATTTAGATACTAATTTATAGGCTCTGAAGAAAGAAGGAAAATAAAGGTACTAAGAGCTAACTGTAAGAGATTAAGGAAAAATAAAAATAGAAAAGACATGATGAGTGGAAGTCCTTTGATCTCAATGTGAATGTGTACCAGTAAAATTCATATGCTGAAATCCTAATGCCCAGTGTGATGGTATTAGGAGGTGGGACCTTTGAGTGGTGATTAGGTTTGAAGGCAGAACCCTTGTGTATGGGATTGTGTTAGTCGTTCAGTCGTGTCGAACTCTATGCAACCCCGTGGACTGTAGCCCAAAAGGCTTCTCTGTCCATGGGATATTACAGGAGTACTGGAGTGGATTGCATTGTCTTCTTCCAGGAGATCTTCCTGACCCAGGGATTGTACCTGGGTCTCCTGCATTACAGGTGAACTCTTTACCATCTGAGTCACAGGAATTCAGTTCAGTTCAGTTGCTCAGTCATGTCTGACTCTTTGTGACCCCATGAATTGCAGCACGCCAGGCCTCCTTGTCCATCACCAGCTCTTGGAGTTTACCCAAACTCATGTCCATTGAGTCGGTGATGCCATCCAACCATATCATCCTCTGTTGTCCCCTTCTTCTCCCGCTTTTAATCTTTCCCAGCATCAGGGTCTTTTCAAATGAGTCAGCTCTTCGCATCAGGTGGCCAAAGTATTGGAGTTTTAGCTTTAGCATCAGTCCTTACAAATGAACACCCAGGACTGATCTTTAGGATGGACTGGTTGGATCTCTTTGCAGTCCAAGGGACTCTCAAGAGTCTTCTCCAACACCAGTTCAAAAGCATCAATTCTTCGCCGCTCAGCTTTTTTTATAGTCCAACTCTCACATTCATACATGATTACTAGAAAAACCATTGCCTTGAGAAGACAGACCATTGTTGGCAAAGTAATGTCACTGCTTTTCAATATGCTGTCTAGGTTGGTCATAACTTTTCTGCCAAGGAGTAAGTGTCTTTTAATTTCATAGCTGTAGTCACTATCTTCAGTGATTTTGGAGCCCTGCAAAATAAAGTCTGTCACTGTTTCCATTGCTTCCCCATATATTTGCCATGAAGTAATGGGACTGGATGCCATGATCTTAGTTTTCTGAATGTTTGTGTTTTAAGCCAACTTTTTCAGTCTTCTCTTTCACTTTCATCAAGAGGCTCTTTGATTCTTCTTCACTTTCTGCAACAAGGGATTAGTGTTCTTATAAAAGTGACCTTAGAGAGATTGCTTGCTTTTTTTTTTTTTTTTTTTACCATATGAGGATATGGAAGAAGTCTGTTGCTCAAAGAGGGCCCTAGATTCTTACTAAACAAAAAGATAGTACTTATTCTTCCTTTACTATAAAATCTTCACCAAATAGTAGATGAATGTTTTTCTCTATAGAAAAAAACAACAA
Organism: Oreotragus oreotragus; assembly: GCA_006410675.1. NCBI lineage: Eukaryota > Metazoa > Chordata > Mammalia > Artiodactyla > Bovidae > Oreotragus > Oreotragus oreotragus. Next base: position 136,764 of record SJYX01018237.1, on the reverse strand, counting down.
CAACTAATAAATGTCCAAGGAACAACTGGATGATAATAGTACCTTTTGCATTCTCTAATGTATCTTAGTCAATAATGAGTGATGGCTGCTGACACCACTGAGTGAAAAACAGACAGGAAACTATATAATGAATGGGTCAAAGTGGCAACATCTGAACGTATTGAATCAAGCATAAAAAAATAAACAAGCAGATGTTAGCTTCAGATATGGTGTTAAAAAAAAAAGTCAAACTCACCTATAGGTATTTTGCCAAATAAAGAAGAAAAACCCCCTCATATGTGAGTCCAAGTATCAGTTATCAGTAGTGAAGTGAAAGTGAAAGTCGCTCAGTCGTGTCTGACTCTTTGCGACCCCATGGACTATATAGACCATGGAATTCTCCAGGCCAGAATACTGGAGTGGGTAGCCATTCCCTTCTCCTCCCTATCAGTAGTGAGGAGACAGCAAAGCAAATAAATCAGCAAAACCTGTAGGAAACGTGCCAGGGTCCAGCCCCAGTGGATCCAAGGTAATTCGAAGTGGGGAAGGAGTCAGCGTCCTAGGAATTAATTGCTTAATTAAAGATATAGAGGGAGATTAGAAAGAAATAGTGTGCTAGGAAAATTAGTGGAGAAAAAGAGGCTGAATAACTTTGCTTACATGGGATACCAATAAAGCCTCAAGACAAGAAGCTTGCACCACCTACATAGGCCACTGGCGCCCACTTGAATATCGGAGGGTGCCCTGCCTTGGGCTCCCTCTCACATGGAACTTAAAAGCCAGGGCAAAATTAGCAGGCTTGGCGAGCACCCATGCTCCAGATGGGAATTCAGCCAGAAAAACGGAGAACAAGAAAGAACGACATGGGGGAATCAGTCTTTCCAGAAACTGATCTGTTTTCTTTATTTTCAGGTTTGCTTATATACCTTTTGTTACACATAGAGACAAATGGAAATTTTAAAGTCACGCAGGGGTCAGCAGTCCTGACCTTTATCAAAATCCGGTGCTTCATATAAATGTATACAAAAAGGTCTTAGGGGTTTTACATCATCTTCTGGCCATGAGGCCTGGTGACATTTTATGATCTTTTCTTTCTGATAACGGTCAGTCAACCAAAAAACTTATTTTCCAGGGGTGATTTTTCTTAAACCAGGCACCACCCTCCAAAGGTACCAGATAAAGTTGTATTCCTATAGGGTGAGGGTGTAGTGGGTTACAACTAAGAAAGGAATTTACGTAGTCTAAGGTTTAACATGATAAATCCTAAAGGTTAATACTTATTTCTCCTATATGCTAGTTATATATTCATTAACATGTATAAGGGCAGGGGATTTAGCAGCAAACATTGGCCCAATAAATGAAAAAACTCTTCACCAATATAATTCCTAATCAACCCACTATACTAATAATTTCTAACTTCCTAAAAGAATCTGCCTTTAGTAAGTCTAAAACATCTCATGCCTCTCACGGGTGGGAGGCTGTTAACAATCACATGTGGCCGGATGATCCTGTACAGGCAGGCTAGGTTAACTTCAGAGGAGTTCGTAAGTCGAAACACTCTTGTCACACCCAGGAATTTTTATTAACTGGAGCTGTAGGTTAACTCCTTCTCCAAGAGAGGTGATGGGGGAGAGCCCCCCATAAAGTCAGAAGTGTAGGTGAGAGCATAAAACAGTAGAGTAGGACTCTGGTTTTGGGGGTAGATGCTCAGGAACAGGGGGTTTCCTGAGGCTCGATCCCACCTTTGCATATGCTGAAGCCTCCTTCCTTATGACCTTTGCCATGGGCAGAGTTCCTCACGCTGGCTCCCAGCAGAAATGTTTTAAGAAAAATGATTCAGATTCTTCAATAAATAAGCTGAAGAATGAAAATGAGAGAAGGTACCTGCAAATAAAATGATACAAACACTTTAAAGAAAATAAATGCCATCAAACAGTAGAAAGAACACAGTATACTGAAAGAATATATGATGGCATGTAGAAATTATTATTTATTTAGCATTACAATGATATTGTGATTGTGTTCAAAAAAAGTACTCAAAGATATATAGTATTTAGAGAAGGAATTCTAAGATATTTGAGGATTATTTAATAACAATTGTGAAGTAAAGTAAAACTGGCTAAGCATGTTGGAACCATCGAAGATGTCTGATGGATACTTGAAGGTTCTCTACGCTAGCTTCTCTACTTCTGTATATGTTTGAAAATGACTATAATAAGGGAGGTTAAAAATAAAATATTAGTCCTATTTTTATTGAAATAAAATTCAGTTAAGAAAAACCTTTTGACTGTATATTTCTAATTTTATTGAATTCTGCATAATTAGAATTACATTCTAATAGAATGTAAAAATAAGAAAAGTAATAAAGGGAAGCATGTGATTTTCATTTCACCTGAGTATTTCATTGGAGAGAGTTCTTATAACTTTGCTGATAATATATCTTGCACAAATTATAAAGTACTTCATAAAATATTAATCTGAACTTTTGTAATATGCAACTTCTTTTTGTCAAAGGGAAAGTACTGTTACTGAACACTCTAAATCAGTCAATTGATGGGATTTATTTGTCTTTGGAGGACATATGCACTAAAATATTTTTTATGCACAGGGTAGTATATGCACATATGTATGTTCTCAGTCACTTAGTCGTCTCTTTGCAACCCTATGGACTGTAGCCCACCTGGCTCCTCTGTCCATGGGATTATCTAGGCAAGAATACTGGAGTGGTTGCCATTTCCTCCTGTGAGGATCTTCCCTACCCAGGGGCTAAACCCATGTCTCCTGCACCTCCTACACTGGCAGGTGGAGTCTTTATCACTGAGCCACCTAGGAAGCCCTTGCATATGTACAAATTAATCTTTATGGCTTTGCCATTAAATTGTCTTTTCCTATTTTCAGTTTTATTAAAACATATACTTTTAGTTTGTTTGAAAACGCAATTTCAGAAAATCTGTAACAGAAATTATGGGTCAGTACTTGGAGACATTAAATACAGGTAGAATGAAGAACAGTTATTCAAATGAATAAATGATTGCTCATTTATAGATATAGATTCCTGTGATATTTCAGTACCATTACAATCTTGATATTTACTTTATTAATTATAACTTGATGAGGGTTTGAACAATGCATATTATGTCTGTTAGTAAGTCTCAAACATGTGTATGTTAATTTCATAAAAACAGAAAAATCCAACCTTGTTGTTTAAAGTCCATTGACTGAGTTATTTTCTATATTTGCTGATTAATATAATTTTGTAGATAAGGTTAGTTGTTTTCCTTTAAGAAACAAAAGTAGGCAACTGAATTTTCTCACCACTGATGAAAGATTGGGAACAGGCTGCAAAAGTTACCTAGAGAAATGTTTAGATTCTTATTAGAAATTAGGAGAACCCAAAGACAATTTAATCAAGACCTTCAAACAAACAACTATTCTCAGTACAAAGTCCCAGAAGGCATTGGTAGAGATAAAGGAAAAGAGACTAAATGATATAAAATATTAAATTTAGAAGTGGTGAAAACTGGTAATTATTTGGTATATCTGTTTTAGACACAAATGGTTATCTAAATCATTTTTATCAAATACAGTAAAAGTGCTTTCTTTAATCTTAAGTCTCCCTTAAACTATGAGGTAGTAGAGTAGTGTTAAATGTCTGTCTCTAACAGTAACATTATGACTCTGAGCAATCCACTCAGATTTTTTTAGTTCTAGTTTTATTCTTTTAGTTCAAATTTAATTTTCTAGTATTATGAGGAGGAGGTGAAGTCGCTCAGTCGTGTCTGACTCTGCGACCCCATGGACTGTAGCCTACCAGGCTCCTCCGTCCATGGGATTCTCCAGACAAGAATACTAGAGTGGGTTGCCATTTCCTTCTCCAAGTATTATGATAAATTATTCCTAGTGGTAATTGTTCTTCCTTTTGAGTTATTATGAGATCAAATAATTACTTGTATATGAAAGTGAACTATAAATCTAAGGACTATGTCAATATCGCTATCAGTTCAGAACCATACCCCATAGTACTAATGCACATGTGTGTGCTCGGTTTCTCAGTTGTGTCTGACTCTTTGTGAACCCGTGGACTAGCTTGCCAGGCTCCTCTGTTTCTGGGATTTAACCAGGCAAGAATACTGGACTGGGTTGCCATTTCTTCCTCCAGGGAATCTTCCCAACTCCAGTATCAAACCTGTGTCTCCTGCATCTCCTGCATTGGCTGGAAAATTCTTTACCATGAAGCCACCTGGGAAGCCCATAATTCTAATGAGCAAATATCAAGTCGAGCATATGGGACAAAGGAGTGGGCAAAAGATATGATGGGCCAATCATGTCTGTAGAAGTGACAGAATGATGCTACCACATTCAGGATCATACACTGGTGAAGAAATATTCCTCTTAACACAGTACTTTGTTGAACCTCAAGTTGTTTGGTCAATAAAGGACTTAAAGAATTTAGACTCTTTCATAAAGAAATACTTATTCTTGAATGTTCCTTCTCTTTGAGGCATTGAGGCCAAAGCATGCCTCTTCCAGACAAGTGAGTTATCACTTTGATTTTCCATATTTGCTTTGGGACTTCACTACTTCATAGTTTTGTATGATCTTGAAAGGTTAATTCATTCCCTAAGCTTCCATTTCTCCACTCTGGAGTGCTATTGACTGTTGCTTGGAAGTTAAAAGAGCAGAACTCAGTAGAGCACAATCATTAAATGTTATTTCCCCCCTTTTCCATTCATATCACCTTGCTGAATTTGTTGTCAGTCTCTCCTAGCATGAAATCTCAGAATTCCCATGACTTTTCCAGTCACTCTTGGATTAAAGAAGTTTTCTAAGCACTTTGTCATTTTCATTTTATTAAAATGGTATTGCAGTCCAACAGTCAGAATTCCACCTTCATATGAGGTTAAACTACTTTCTTTCCTTCCACACCTTGAATATTCTGCAGGGAGAAACCAACAAAGGGAAGGCAGATAAGATCAGCTTCTCAATTTCTCATTCTTCTGCTAAACTTCCTTTTCTTTCTATTCTCCTACATTCCATCTCCTCATTCATTCCTTTGCTGTTTGCTTCTGCCTTCTTCAGTGTTGGGGTGGATCATGGGAGTGAAGAGAGAGGTGATAAAATACCTACTTAAGAAATGACACTCACATTTTCTAGGCTTGGTAGACTTTGAAAGTTGACTCTGGCCTTGGCCATTTTTGGCTTCTAGAGATTCCCTCCGGAGAAGGCAATGGCATCCCACTCCAGTACTCTTGCCTGGAAACTCCCATGGATGGAGGAGCCTGGTAGGCTGCAGTCCATGGGGTCGCTGAGTCAGACACGACTGAGCGACTTCACTTTCACTTTTCACTTTCATGCATTCATTGGAGAAGGAAATGGCAACCCACTCCAGTGTTCTTGCCTGGAGAATCCCAGGGATGGGGTCGCACACGACTGAAGCGACTTAGTAGCAGCAGCAGCAGCAGCAGCAGCAGCAGCAGCAGCAGCAGCAGCAGCAGCAGCAGAGAGTCCCTCACAATGAACATTTCACCTTACTCCGTATGATGCAGCCAAAGCATCTTTTCTAACTGGTCACTTTGGATCTCTCCTTGAGCTCTTGTTTACCTTCTTTTACTGGATCTTTCTCCCAGTCTTCCCTTCATGGCTTTTTCTCAAAAGCATTTTCCAGTTAGAAATATTTATCTATTATCTATCTTCTCTCAATAGAATATAAAATTTTAAAAGGCAAAGATTACCTATTTTTATTCATTATTGTATTTCCTGTAAGAAATGCCTGGCTTGTAGTAGGTATTCAATAAATATTGTTGACAAAAATGAATGAATAATTGGAGGAATGAATCTTGAGGAAAAGCCCCTTTATTGGAACCCTGTTGTTTTTCTACAGTGCCCTATTTAGTGTGATCCAAAACAAGTCCTTGGTGGCTTCTATCAAAATATACACAATTAATTCTTTTAAACGGTAACTTTTGACAAGTGAAAGTACAGCTATTTCTCAATTCAGCCTTCTATACTCTTGGGACTATTAGATAACCACAAACTCAAATATTTGGACCTTTTACAACATTGGTGAGGCAGTAGTTCCTATATCTCAGAGGGTGTAAATTCAAGTTCTCTGAATCTAGTGCCTTCTCAATGACTTAAATGGTTAATCTCCTTTTTCGTGGCTCTTTCCCATGCCCTTTCAAAGAAATTCTCTCTGCAGTTCCTCTCTTCTCTCCTCTGCCCTGCTCTCTTCTTTCTCCTTTGAGTTAGTTAGTTGTGCCCCACTCTTTGCTGACCAATGGACTGTAGCTTTAAATACTAGATATTGAGGTGAGATTTGCAGCACAGAATGGCAGGTTGCTGGTCCTGTGTAGGTGTGGTCAAGCAATTTGCAATTTGCTTCAGACCTGTTGTTTTGTTTTGTGCCATCAGAACCTCAGTCAAATTTGAGACAAAAAGAAGTCCAATTTTGGAATCCTGTTACATCTACCTTGAAAAGCTGTTGTAAATATGTAATGAGATAAAGTGAATCAATCATGTAACAAAATGCTTAACATAAACCAATGTTTATTTTTTCTCAGTCTTCTTCCCTATCTATACTCATTTCTTGTTGTTCATACTAAAATGATGGATAGAATCCTAGCCCATAACTGTATTTCCTTGGAAAATTTTGAACATAGAGAAAGAGTGAAAGGGGTAATAAATTCCCTTGGAAATCTAAAGGAGAAAAAAAAGAAAAGACAAGAAAAAAGCCCACAGTCATAATAAATATTTCAGATGTAAGTTAGAATTACAGTATTTATTTTTTCCTGACAGGGGTATATCATCTTCTGTTGCTAATTTTTGAATTTCACTTTAGAGGTGCAAGCTAGGCAATTTAAACTTGTCAGAGTCATATAAATTACTGACTTTAGCAGAAAGGGCTATTTTCTGGTGTTCAGTGATTAGACCTGAAATACATTTTATACCAAAGTATGAGATTAGTTTCACCTCTAAATGTAGTATGCATGTGCTTCTTATACCCTCCTTAAAAAATTAACTATTCATGTTTAGCAGAGAGTAAAATTTGTCAGGGACAAAGCACTGCAGGTGAGCTCATTCCCTTGTTACCTTGATGTATGGAATTATTCCCTCAGGTTCAAACCTAATCAAATGTGACCACAACTCATCTAATACTTTCTTCCAGATCTGTGCAGCCTTAGCAATGTTACCAACTAATGAATTCTTCTACAGAGATACTGATAGTAAAGTCCTTCTACAACCAAGTAATTTTTCAGAGAATTGTGTTTAGCTGCTGCTGCTGCTAAATAGCTTCAGTCGTGTCCAACTCTGTGCGACCCCATAGACAGCAGCCCACCAGGCTCCCCCGTCCCATGGATTCTCCAGGCAAGAACCCTGGAGTGGGTTGCCATTTCCTTTTCCAATGCACGAAAGGGAAAAGTGAAAATAAAGTTGCTCAGTCATGCCTGACTCCTAGCGACCACATGGACTGCAGCCTACCAGGCTCTTCCATCCATGGGGTTTTCCAGGCAAGAGTACTGGAGTGGGTTGCCATTGCCTTCGTTATTTTGAGGCTAGTAGTAGCTTTATTTGAGTTACTAGTACCTTGGGAATTTAGTGGATTACTTTGAAGGAGGAAAGGAACAGGCCAAGCTGACTCCATCTTGAAAAAGAAGGAAAACTCCATCTTACATTCCCAGTGAACTTTGGACTATATGCCTGGTAGCCATGGAGATCACATACCTATGGCCAAACAGGCCTCCTGGACTGATAGACACCAGATTCCATACCAAGATTTCCCTTTGCCAGAAAGAATGTGATAATCACCTATGTAGTCAATCACCTTTGTAATCTTTATGGTGCCCTTTGGTGTAGGTTACAATGTATAACCAGCTGACCCTTCTGGTTATGAATCAGGGCTGTAACCTGATTTTATTTCCCTTTAACACTTTCCAGGCTAGATTCAAAGAATTTGGGGATGTGGGCTTGAGCAGTACACTTAAGGTATATAAGGTTTAAGGTTTTCACAAAAGTTGGTTGGGGTCCCTGGCTAAAGAGGAAACTCTGCTTCGACCCGACAGTGTAATAAATTGCATTCCACTATCCACGCTGTCCTTCTGACTGAGTTTGTTTCCTGGAGTGTTTAGCGTTTGGCTAAAACAACCTGTGTGTAATGAAAGATAGATTAAAACATTTTACCTAGAAGCTATGAACATTTATAAAAAATTGAAATAAATAATTGGATTAGAACAAAGATGTAATAAGAGTTAAGTTATTTGGATATACCATTTGAGATATCTCTTCCTTGTTTGAGAACATAGTTTCACCTATTAGAATTAGTCACATATGTAAATCCTATAAAATCTTTCCTGATAGCTCAGTTAGTAAACAATCTGCCTGCAATATATAGGAGACCCCCAGTTCACTTCCTGGATTGGGAAGATCTGCTGGAGAAGGGATAGGCTACCACTTAAGTATTCTTGGGCTTCCCTTGTGGCTCAGCTGGTAAAGAATCTGCCTGTAATGTGGGAGACCTGGGTTAGATCCCTGGGTTGGGAAGATCCCCTGGAGAAGAGAAAGGCTACCCACTCCAGTATTCTGGACTGGAGAATTCCACAGGGTTGCAAAGAGTTGGACACGACTGAGTGACTTTCACTTACTTATAAATCCTATATCTGAAGTGTCCTTATGACAGACACCCTTAGAAGTACTCCTGTTCCATGTATTTTGAGCACCTGCTTGAAGACCTGACACAAACACCCTAACAGAGAAGCCCAGTGAATCTTTATCAAGCTTTTTCACTCCCACCTTTATCAGAAGCAAGGTAGCCAAAGAAACTTTTCATGAGTTCTAACAATTCTTCTACATTGCTGTTTTACAGTAGTCCCCAGTTGTAATCCTTGAAACTCGAGTCTTTGTGAAAGTTTAGATAAATCAAATTTCAAACTCTGTCCCCAACCAACCATGACCTGGGGGCATTTGCTAACCTGGCAATCAGAATCGGTGAAAGACCCTTAAGTGGTAGATACCCAGTAACTAAGGGGGTGGGTTGGTAGGGTCAGCCTAGTGAGTCTCTTGATGTTCTGAAATACCTTGAACTGGTCAAGGAGAGACCCTGAGTTTCAGATGGGGATGTCTGAACTGCATGTGTATCACATGGAATAAGAGGGGAAGAACCCTGATCATGCTTTTAGGAAAACTTACTTTTAAGAATAGCTCACAATGTCTAGCACAGTGATAAAGAACAGGTGATCAAATTTTTTAAAGTAAATATGGATTTCAAATTTCGACTTCCTCTAACAGCATGAGAAACGCTGGATTGGAAGAAACAAGCTAGAATCAAGATTGCCAGGAGAAAAGTCAATAACCTCAGATATGCAGATGACACCACCCTTATGGCAGAAAGTGAAGAGGAACTCAAAAGCCTC
>SJYX01018237.1:66499-118926 GCA_006410675.1 Oreotragus oreotragus | reverse complement strand
AGTTCCAGAAAAACATCTATTTCTGCTTTATTGACTATGCCAAAGCCTTTGACTGTGTGGATCACAATAAACTGTGGAAAATTCTGAAAGAGATGGTCATATCAGACCACCTGCCCTGCCTCTTTAGAAACCTGTATGCAGGTTAGGAAGCAACAGTTAGAACTGGACATGGAACAACAGACTGGTTCCAAATAGGAAAAGGAGTACGTCAAGGCTGTATATTGTCTCCCTGCTTATTTAACTTATATGCAGAGTGCATCATGAGAAACGCTGGACTGGAAGAAACACAAGCTGGAATCAAGATTGCTGGGAGAAATATCAATAAACTCAGATATGCAGATGACACCACCCTTATGGCAGAAAGTGAAGAGTAGCTAAAAAGCCTCTTGATGAAAGTGAAAGAGGAGAGTGAAAAAGTTGGCTTAAAGCTCAACATTCAGAAAACGAAGATCATGGCATCCGGTCCAATCACTTCATGGGAGATAGATGGGGAAACAGTGGACACAGTGGCTGACTTTATTTTTCTGGGCTCCAAAATCAGTGCAGATGGTGATTACAGCTATGAAATTAAAAGACGCTTACTCCTTGGAAGGAAAGTTATGACCAACCTAGACAGCAGATTCAAAAGCAGAGACATTACTTTGCCAACAAAGGTCTGTCTAGTCAAGGCTATGGTTTTTCCAGTGGTCATGTTGGAATGTGAGAGTTGGACTATAAAGAAAGCTGAGTGCCTAAGAATTAATGCTTTTGAACTGTGGTGTTGGAGAAGCCTCTTGAGAGTCCCCTGGAGTGCAAGGATATCCAACCAGTCCATCCTGGAGGAGATCAGTCCTGGGTGTTCATTTGAAGGACTGATGTTGAAGCTGAAACTCCAGTACTTTGGCCACCTAATGTGAAAAGCTGACTCACTTGAAAAGACTCTGATGCTGGGAAAGATTGAGGGAAGGGGAGAAGACGATGACAGAGAATGATATGGTTGGATGGCATCAGTGACTCATGGACATGGTTTGGGTGGACTCCGGGAGTTGGTGATGGACAGGAAGGCCTGTCGTGCTGCAGTTCATGGGGTCGCAAAGAGTCAGATACGACTGAGCGACTGAATTGATGGAATTAGAGCTTGAATTATTTGGGGGTACCTAGCTTATTCAGATTGGAAATTATGGAAAATTAGGCTCTTGACTAATGGGAAAGTATGTGATAGAGGTCCAAGTGTGTGGCTAGACAATTTTTGCTAATCAATTATATAAGTCTCACATGAATCCAATCCACTATCTCAGCAGGAGCCAGGAATAGATAAGGGTTAACCAGGAAGGGCCTGTGTGGAGAATACTCTTGTCTAATGGTGTGGATGCTTGTGATATACCTGGGAGACATGAGGTTTTTGAGACTGTTATATCAGCAGAAGCAGTGTCAATTTGGACAAAAGAATACAGACAGGGTGAAATGAAGGATGTGCTGGACTTCTGGTGTCTCCATAAGGGAAATGAGTTGATAAAGATTATTGACTTAAAAATGTGCAACCCTTCAAGAAAAAGGAGAGTGACTCTAAGGGCAGAGTTGTAAATGCAGAAGCTGATGACAGAGAAATGGGTGCAGAGTAAGATGGAGGCACTGATATTTCCAGAGCCTCTATGAAGGAACACATTTCTGTTGTTTTAAGCTTCCAAGTTTGTAGTAATTTGTATGGCAGCCTAGGAAACAAATTCACTCACATTTTCTGAAATTTGCTGGTATAATTTGCATTCTATTTTAGGTAGTAAACCGTCTTCCCCAGCAGAACATGTCTGGAATTTTTAACTCTCTCTTTAAAAAAGTTTTCTTATGTATGTGTAAAAACTAGACAAAAGCAAAGTTGATTAGAAGGCAGAATGGCATAATGGAAATCATATTAAACTTTGAATCAAACTAGATTTAAAGTCTACTTCTCCACTATGTGACATCAAGCAAATGAGTAAACCTCTCTGAATCTACTTTCTTTATCTATAAGACAGAAATTATAACAATAAAATTGACAAGAGAATTAAAGTACAAAATATATTTAATTTGGCAGGCACAGTGTATACTAATTTTCTTCCCTCCCTTTATCCCAGTAGGAATATTATGAATAAGCAATAGAGGGAGGTTACCCTATAATCATGAATTTAATGCTTGGAAATTTTGAACATCTAGAGTGGTTTTAATCCATGTGGCAATTTAGAGAGACTGATAAGAAGGTTAGACCTTTTGCAGTCCTTGTAAAACCTGCTTTTACACAGATGTATATCTTTTTGGCCCCAGGGAATTCATTTAAGAACTTTTTTTTGAAAGATTGCTTATTAAACTTATGTGTACCCAAAAAAAAAAATGTTACACAGTCAGAGGAAAAGAAATATCTCAATCGATGGTAAGTGAAAGGCTGCAGTCTTTGAGTTTTCTGTTACTTTATTCTATCTGCTGTATCAGATCCTAATTATTAAAACACACAGACAAGTCCATAGAGTCTCAAAATGATCTTAATGATGAATAAATGTCTGTATTTATACTTTCTGCTCACATCTGAGGTTTAATTTTTGAAGACACTTACAGAAGACACATGCAAAGTTTTTCATCTCTCCTGAGTTAAGCCCTCGTTAGCCTCACATAAAGTATAATAAGAATGCTTTGAAAAGTTGTATCTATTTGTTCCAATGGTGCTTCTCCAACTTTTATGTTCCTATCTTGCTGCTGCTGCTAATTGGGACATCTTCAGGCCCCGCCACTGTGCTGGTAGATTGGCTGATCACAGCATCACCCCCTTCCTGCTGTGTGTGCCTTCCTGCCTCTCTGTCACCAGGCAGGTAGGTAAGTTTCAAGGTGTCCTCAGGATGGTCTTCAGTGACCGCCGAGTGACCCTGAGTGGCTACTGTTTTGTTAATCAGAACCCCTGGAAATACATCCCTTTATTTGTTCATTCATTCATTGATTCATTTGGTGTTTATCAAGCACTGGCAGTGAGTTGTATGTTGGGAAATCCCAACCTGAGCACATGGGTGCCATGGTGGGTGTTAGCAATGAGGTTTGAGCCTCCCAAGTCTCTGTAGATGAGCTTCCCCCATGGCCCAGCAGTAAAGAATCTGCTTGCAATGCAGAAAATGCAGGAGATGCTGGTTCTATCCCTGGGTTGGGAAGATCCCCTGGAGGAGGGCATGGTGACTCATTCCAGTATTCTTGCCTGGAGAATCCCTATGGACAGAGGAGTTACAGTCCGTAGGGTCACAAAGAGTCAGACACGACTGAAGTGACTTAGTGCACACACACACACAATCTCTGTGGACAGAGCATGTGGATGCAGTGGGGTGTCAGAGGGTGGGGGTTTCAGATGAAGCCCCTGTTACCCATCCCCTGCAGCCACTCAGGGCGACCGGAGGGTTTGGGGATGCAAGTGAGTCAGGCTTACATTCTAATGAAGGATAAAGAAAGGAAGGAACTAAAAAACATTCTGATGTAAGTGACCAGCTGAAAGGAAGTCCTCCGTAAATGATCACCAGCAATCCCATCGATGCCACCCTGAGCTGTCCTTCTCCAGGGTGGCTCCCTCACATTTCATGTGCCCCAGGGGCTGGGTGACCCTTTCCCAGGATGCCTCCTTGAGAGATTGTGCTCTGTGTCTGCTGATAAGCTGCCTTGTCCCTCCAGGCCTGTGTTAAGAATAGGATTTAAAGTGAACTTGACTTACCCTCTGGGCCCCAAGCACATCCTTTTGCCCACCCCAGCCTTGCCTTGCTGGGGTGGACACCCATATCCCTTGACTGGTGAGTCCTCCAACTCTGGGCCTCACAGGATGTGACTCTGAGGTTCCAGGGTCCCTCTGGAAGCCCCGGTCATGCAGAGAGGTGCATCGGAGGCTGCCCAGCTGAGAGACAGGTGGGAGGAGTGGAAGGGCTCCGCAGAGCTCAGCTCTGAGTCCAGCCGCAGCCGGAGATAACGTGCCTTAAGCACCTGGCTCTGGGCCATGTTTCCGCAGCTCCTGTTTTTAAAGCAGCGACTCCTGGGAGCTTCTGAGGAGGAGGGGAAGAAAGAGCAGCAGAGCTGTTCCACACCTGGGCTGGATCGGCATTGCTGGACCTCAGAATAGGAGAGGACCAGTTTCCTACGATCTAGGGCACTGCTTTCCAGTGATTTGAAGCTATTGAATAAAGTAATAGCAACAATAACAACAATAATAATAGCAATAACAAAAGCAATCGCAGCAGCAGCAGCAGCTACTAACGTTGATGGTATACTTTAAGCCCTGATGATAAATGGCCAGTAAGTTCTTGTCCCCCATCAAGTTGCTCCCAGGCCTCGGGGCTGTTCCCCGGTGACTCAGTGGTAAAGAATCCGCCTACTAATGCAGGAGACTCAGGTTTGATCCCTGAATTGGGACAACCAGAGAAGGCAATGGCAACCCACTCCAGTATTCTTGCCTGGAGAATCCCCATGGACACACACAGAGAGAAAAGTCAGTCGTGGTGTGCTGAGCTTGGGGCTGTACCAGTCGCCTGGGCAATGACTGGTGACCCCAGGCTGTGACTGTAGCTGTCAGTGCCAGCCGGACCAGAAAGGTGGGCTCTGCAAGTCTAGCGGCTGCTCCTCACCTGTGGGCGGTCTTCAGCCAGAGGAGGCCCCAAGGCTGGTGTGGCTCCATCAGATCCGCGTCATCCCCCTTTTCCTGCTGCTTTCTGGGCGGCGAGTGCTTTTGGTGGTGATGGCAGCTTGGAGGGTCGTGGCACTCCTCTTTGGAAGGACATCTCAGGTGCAGACGTCTATGTTTCGGTGCTGGGGGCAAGCTGAGATGGCACATTGGTTTTGGGGTTAGGGGGTCAGTGGGAGCCGAGAGTGTTCTCTGGCTGGTGTCTGAGCCCAGGCCTCAGACCTGGAGGGACCTGCTGTTTCTGTGGACTGTTCCTGAGCCCTGAGGTGTGGGAGACAGCAGCTCCACAGTGCCTGTGCCTCCTGTGTCCCCAGAGTGCTCACGGAGCGGCGGCGTCCGAGCTCTGTCCCCCGGCGCATATACGGTCACCCGCATTGGGGTTTTGGCTTCTTCTTCTCCAAGGTGAGTTGACCCCGGAAGTGATTGCTGTGGCCCTTTCTGGTCAGACTTGCTGAGCTGAGGTCGCTTCAGCCCCTTAACTATCTAAATGACTGAACGTGTTTTGCTCCCTTCCCCTCTGCCCATCACAGGCGTTTCACACAGATTTGAAAATCACTCAGAGACTGTTGGGACCCCAGTGCACCACAAGACTACTGACAATACCTGACGTTCCTAGAGCCTGGTTCACACGCTAGGCGTGGTGCTGAGTGTTTAGTACTCCCTCACATGCTGGGCGTGGTGCTGTGTTTAGTACTCCCGACGGATCACCCCGTTGACTCCTCCCTACCCCCTCGTCCCTTCAAGGTGGAGACTGGTGGTGTCCCCTGTGCGTGAATGCTGTCGCTTCAGTCATGTCTGACTCTTTGCAACCCTGTGGACTGTAGCCTACCAGGCTCCTCTGTCTATGGGATTCCCCAGGCAAGAATATTGGAATGGGTTGACATGCTCTCCTCCAGGGCATCTTCCCAGCCCAGGGATCGAACCCACATCTTTTATGTCTCCTGCATTGGCAGTCGGGTTCTTTACCATTAGCGCCATCTGGGAAGCCTGGTGTTGTCCCAGGAACAATGAATCCGAGGCTCAGAGGCCTAAGGAACTGGCCAGTAAGAGGTGCCCGGGGGCGGGGGGGCCCTGCCGCTTCCCTGCCCTGCCCCCTGCATGGAAATGGGATGGTGAGAGGAGGTTCTATCTCTCCATCCTCTGGGCCATGTTACTAAGTTAAATACCATGTGCTTTGAAAGCCCATGGAGCCCCTCTCTGCTGGGAAAGAAGGGGGGTGGTGGGAAACCACCATCAAATTCCCTTCTCGTCATAAAAATGGATGCAATTTATTTTTTCTGGCATTCCAATTACATAGACGTTTGTCGCCAGCTGTTTGTTCTAACGTGGAACATTCTCTCAGCTGCTGTTTCCCCTCTCACATTTGACACCGTGAGTCCACAGGGCTGGCAGGCACTGGGCTGGAGGGCTCATTTGGCCAGGGAGCCTCCCAGGTTAGGCTGGAGCTGGCTGCCCTGGAACGCAGGACGTGGCCGTCTGATGTTCCCCGGGTGGTCCTGAGGTGGGGGAGAGGCTGGGGCGCTGCTTTCCCCTCTCCTTTCACACTCTCTTCACTTCCTCCCCCTCCTCTCCCCTCACTCACAGACCCCCACCCTCCTCCCCTCTACACTGTGTGTGAATGAAAATTCAGGGTCTCTGACGGTGAAAAAGAGGCAAAGTCTCCCTCTCAGAAAATCACAGAGACCGTGGGGAGTCCCCTCTGACGCGTAAGCCACTACCTCTCAGAGAAGCCCCTGGAGCACCACTTTGATCCAGGGTACACCCTGGAAACCCCTTGAAAGACTTGGTGGTCCCCCATCCAGGATGCTATAGGTGGGAGGTCAGTTGAGAGAACCTTACAGTTCTTTTAAGTTTCTGTGCTGCTGTCATTAACTTTACGGCACATACAACAGGGAGATCCTTGGCAAGACCAGAGTAGGCGAAGAGTAGGCTTTGGCTCTGGAGACCTGGGTTCGAGCCCTGGCGCTGGTACTTTCTGCCTGGGTGAGCTTGGGTGTGTTACCTAACTTCTCTGAGCCCCTGTTCTTGCATGTGTAAAGGGAGAGCTTCCATACCTTCCTTGCCGCCTTGCTGGAAGGCTTCAACAACATCCCATAGGAGGAAGGGCTGGCCTTTTCTCAGGGCCAGGAAGGAAATCTCATGAATTTACAGCTACAAGGTAACAGCTTCATATGGAACCCCTGGAAGGATCATCTCAGGAACAGGCAGTGCTGAGAATGGATGAATGACTAGCCCAAGGTAGATGAGGGCAAATCGTTTTGAATGGGGGATTTCTGTTTGTCCAGTGCTCAGGACAGAGCTCTGGCCCTGCGTCCTTAAAGGGGGTGAGCATCTCTCCAGCCCAGAACCTCGTGGGCTTTCAAAGTTCATGGGTTCATACGAGAGAACAAGCAGTAACCTGGTTTTACATGATCATAATGCTATTAAACAGACTCACCCTGGTGGCTCAGCGGTAAAAGTATCCGCCTGCCAAGCAGGAGATGTAGGTTCGATCCCTGAGTCGGGAAGATCCCCTGCAGAAGGAAATGGCAACCCACTCCAGTATTCTTGTCTGGGAATTCCCATGGACAGAGGAGCCTGGTGGGCTACAGAACGTGGGGGTCACGAAAGAGTCGGACACGACTGAGTGTCTGAACACCACCACCGCCGCGGACAGCAGAGACCACGCTGACTGGGAGGGGAGTTCCCACAGGGTGCCAAGCGCCTGCCAGGCCTTGTCTCGACCCCTCTCGCTAGCCTTGCACTTTGGCACCACGTCCCCCGTTGCGCGGAGGGGAAGCTGAGGCCCCGCGAAGTGCAGTAACTTGCCCAAGGTCTTGCGCTAGAAGCGGTGGAGCCGCTTTGTTTCTTCGGTTCCAGCCTCCTAGGGCTTCGGCTCCTGCGGACAGCAGGGCCCTAAAGTTCATGTGCCGCCCAGCAGGGTGGCCCATGCCCGGGGAGACCCCCAGCAAATGGGGGTACAGGACCTTGGGGTGTGGGTGAGGGGAGCAACAGCTCTTATGTACGCAGTCCGGCTGCAATGGCAGCCCGTGGAAACTCCATTTAGCCGCGGGGAGCCGATAGCCCTCCGCCTCTGGGGGTGAAGGGGAAGGTGGGCTGGTCTGGGGGTGCGGGTGTCAGCAGCCCCGATCCACCCCCACCCTCCCCGCGCCCCCCCAGCACCGCCGCCGCCAGCGAGGCCTGACACCGGGTTAAGTCGCCCGGCGGCCTCTGGCTGCAGCTGGGAGCGCGCCTGGTTCCCATTCGGGCGCTGTGGTTTTGATTAGCTGTTCCGCGAGGCAGGCCTGGTGGCGAAGCCCTGGGAGCTCCGCTGGAACACAGGGTCCCCCGCCCGGCCGCCGCGGCCCCCCCCTCCTGGCAGCCCCAGACTCCAGATGTTCCGAGCGCTCGCTGGGAAGGCCTGCTGGCGCCACGGAGGGCAGAGGGCAGGGAAAGCACGCGAGCTGGAAGCCCAAGCACTCAGTCACCGCGGGGCTTGGCAGCCCGCCCAGCCCTCTGCTGGCACATTCCCCAGCTCTCCCCTGGCCATCTGTTCCCAAAAAACCCTTTCAGAGCCTCATCATCACTCACGATACAGCAGCGCGAGCAGCTGGTTTGGAGGCAGCAGGGAAAACCGTGCAAAGGTCCTTTGTGAGAGAGGAAACCCGCTTATGAACAACAGGGCTGGACGCTGTGAAAGTTGGCGGCTGGGATCCCTGTTTCTCAGGCGCCGCTGTTTTCTCCCGACTCTTTATCTCTGCTTTTTATTTCGTTTCCCCTTGTTTGCTTTTAATGTTGTTTCTTCCTCTTCTTGCACCAGTTGTGACTTTTCTTGCTCCTCCGAGGTGCCTGAAGGCCACCTCATTAAGTCTCCTGGAAAATGCCCGACTGTTTTTTTTTTTTTCCTGCTCTCCAAGCTGTTAAAATTGGGGATGGTTAGAAGTGACTGTTTTTGTAAAACCTTGACTGGAGGAGACAGGGCAGGAAGAAGGTGCCCGGGAGGGCATGGTGCAGGCAGGGCAGCAGAAAATCGTAAACTGGAGGAAGGGTGGAGGGCAGAGAGGGTGCAGAGACCCCCACCAGCTCATCAGAAGGAGACGCTTAGGGAGAAGAGCTGCACTGATGAAACACCCAGTGCCGGGCTCCTTGGCTGATTGCAGTATGACATGAAGCCTTTTTTAAGAACGGCTGCCAGTGCCAGAAACTTCTGGGAGATGTCTGCCTGGAATTTGGGCGCCTCCTGAGGGTCATCGGGGGCCCTTGGGGTGCTAGGGGAGTACTGGCCGCTGGGAGGCCCGCACTGGGGAGGAGAGGAGAGGGCAAGGCCTGGCTGCCTCCCTCAGATCCCTCTGCACCCTTGAGGAGGAGCTGAGAGTCAGGCACAGGGTACCAGGTGGAGGTGGGGACAGGGACCCCTCCCCAGGTGTCAGATGCTGGTGACGGCATGGGGGTGTCACAGGTCAGGGGCAGGGAACTGGGGGCTTCCTCTTTCCTCTCTCAAGTCCTACCAACCTTTATTCCTTGCCTGCCCCCCCACACTATTCTATGAGACCCAGAAACCCAGCCACCCCTCACCCCAGCAGTGGAAAAAACCTGTCTTCCTTACTGCTATGGGTTGTCGGCTCTTCCTACACCAGGTGAGGCTCTGGCTCTGGAGGGCATTTCATCTACACTTTGACTAAGATAGTAAAACAACCCGCCTGCCAATGCAGGAGACACAGGTTCGATCCCTGGGTCGGGAAGATCTGGAGAAGGGAATGGTTACTCACTCCAGTATTCTTGGTGGAGAATCCCATGGACAGCGGAGCCTGGCAGGCTACAGTCTATGGGGTTGCAGAGTCGGACCCAACTGAGTGACTACACTTTCACTTTTCTCTCATCTGCACTTTACTCAGGTCGGTACTTCATGCCTTTCTCCTCTCTGCCCATTTTCACTTGGAGAGATGGCAGCTTTGCAGGACAAAACATTGAGACTTATCACAATGTCAGGGCAGTTGATCTCCTGATCTGAAGGGCTGGGTGTGGGCTGATTTCCCCCATCTCTGCGGAGGCCTGGGCAGGCAGATGTGTGGTCTGGACGCTGAGGCTGGTCTCAGCTTTGCCCTGGGGGCTGTGTGACTGGTGGCTTAGCTCCATTGTCTTATCCGGGAGATGCCAGTCTGCCTCCCTATCTTTCCAGGGATCAGTGGCACAAAGGATGTGAAATTCTTTTGTGAACTCTGCCTTTCTTCCTGTGTCTCCTGGTCTTTGTGGGGCCGAAGTTGAGGAGGGCCTAGGGAAGGATGGGTGACCATTGGCCCCAGGCCTCTGGTGATGATGTGGTCTGTCCAGTGAACAGAGCTTGCTTTCTAGCCCAGGGACTTCAAGAGGACCAGGGAGAGGCAGGGGACAGGGGGACAAGACTGCCCTCCCACTGGAGTGACCAGGCCTGTCCTGCCCGCTGCCCAGCCTTGAGCCCCTGCCCTTGGTACAATGGACAGCCGGGTACAGGGAGCGCCAGCAGGCCCTAGTTCCCCACCTGTCCTCAAGCTGGTCACCCTTTTTCTTCCTTCTTTCTTTCTTCAGACCGGAGGCAGACCTGTTCTAGGGGAAAGTATAGATTGCTACCTTCCTTGACCTCCTGGTGTAAATGTTTCTAGAGGGTGAAGTAGGGAGCCTTTCACGCCTTCAAGGTGTTCGTTCTCTGCCCAGAATTCTCTGCCACCTGGGGCCCCACTGCCCGGCTCCTCCCTGGCTCGATTCATCCCCACCTGAGCCCCTCCCTGCAGCTCTGCTGAGAGCCAGATATGACAGCCTCCCTGTCCTGCTTACGACCCCTCAGGGCCTTCCCACAGGCACCTGCCCATCCCCCCAAGTGACCTGGCTCCAGCCGGTCACTCTGGCTATCCCAATTTACACTCTAGCCACATGGAACTCCTCACCCAGAGGGGCTATTTTTGGCCTCTGTGCTCATACTGTCCCTTCTGCCTGGAATGCCCTTCTCTGCTGTCTGTCTGGCCACCTCCTGCTCATGCTGGAAGGCTCAGCTCCTCCTGGAAGCCCTCTCTGACCCCCACCGCAGCCTCCTCAGGGCCCCAAAGCACGGCCACTTCCATGCCCTTACACAGGGGTGAGTAGAGTCTAATTCAGGCAAGCATCCTGTGATACACTATGAAGTTATGATAGAACATATTATATTATGTGATCCTCTATTATGTAATATTTGAGAGCTCTTTTTTGTCATTATATTGTATTTTTACATAATTTGTTGCCCGATAAATTATGTGATATTAAAGCTCTATACTGTGAATTGACATATATACACTACCATGTGTAAAGCAGATAGCTAGTGGGAAGCTGCTCTGTAACAGGGAGCTCAGCTCGGTACTCCATGATGACCTAAAGGGGTGGGATAGGGGTGGTGTGGAAGGGAAGTTCAAGAGGGAGAGGATATATGTATACATATAGCTGGCTCAATTCATTGTACAGCAGAAACTGACACAATATTGTAAAGCAATTATACCCCAATTAAAAAAAAAACCCTCTGTACTGCATTACATTACACAGTGTATGTTTAATGTACCTCTCTAGCTAGACTGTGAGCCCTTTCATCTTTGTGTCCCTGCTCCTGGCACATATGTGTATGTGTGTTAGTCGCTCAGTCATGTCTGATTTTTTGCAACCCCATGGACTGCTAAGCTCCTCTGTCCATGGAATTCTCCATGCAAGGATATGGAGTGGGTTGCCATTCTCTTCTCCAGGGATCTTCGAAACCCAGGAATCAAACCCAGATCTCCCATATTGAAGCAGGTTCTTTACCCTCTGAGCCACCAGGGAAGCCCCATCCACTAAATAATGCACAGCATTCCTTCCATGAAAATCCACACATCTGGGGCTGAATGTTTCTGGGCTGAAGGCTAAGACTCTAGGAAGGATGAACTAGGGGTTTCAAGACACAGACACGGAAGTGCCCCTGGGCTCCTTCCAGGCTCCTGTTTGGGGAATTCTGGCTCTTGTTGGCTTGAATCAGTGAGAAAAGCTTTGCGTTTTAGATCACAGAAACTCCTCAAGCAGCAGTTTTAACTAACAGGGCTCCTGTTTCTCACAGTTAGGAAAGGTGAAGGGAGGTAACTATTCCCTGGCTCCAAGGCTCCGGTGATGCTAAGACTTCAAGCTTCATTTGTGGTCTTTACCTCATGGCGACACAATGGCTGCCACAGCACTGAGTACTTCATCCACGTACTACATCCAAGGCAGGGCAGAGCCTTGCCAGTAAGAGCTTTTGTCTCCTCACCAGTTCAGTCAATCCTTTCCAGACATCCCTTACCCAGGCTAAAAGAGGGAGTGCTCTCCCTGAAACAGAGGAGGACATCAGCTGAGGTCCTCTCAGCTAGGAGGGCCGCCAGGTCAACAGCCACGTGATTAATCTCTCAAAAGTTGATCTGGAGTTGTGACAGAGTGATTTTCTTCCCAGTGAGGCTAAACGGTGTCATAACCTTAACCACAGTACCAGAACCTCATCTCTCTGAGTTTGCCATTCCTCACTGCAGCTCCCCAAGGTGAGGGCCGGTAGCCCAGGTGGTGCTAGTGGTAAAGAACCTGCCTGCCAGTGCAGGAGATGCAGGTTCAATCCCTGGGCCAGGAAGATCCCTGGAGAAGGAAATGGCAACCCACTCCAGTATTCTTGTCTGAGAATACTGTGGACAGAGGAGCCTGGCTGGCTACACTGCCCGGGGTCGCAAAGAGCTGGGCGCGACTGAAGTGACTGAGATGGACGCGGCCCACTTTCGCTGCGCGGCACGGCGGCCCAGAGAACCGAGGCAGGCCTGGCGGCCTCATCAGTCTGCAAGTCCTTTGCAGCGTGCAGAGCCTCTCACACTCCTTGTCCTCTTTAGTCCGGTGGTGACCTTCTGAAATCCACATTTCTAACGGAGCTAGATGAGGAGGCTGGGACTTAAGGGGGGTGAAGTCGCCAAGGGCCATCCAGCCGGGTGGCCGGGCAAGACTTAGGAAGGCTCATCCACTTCTGTGAAGCAGACACTCCTGAGTCTAGACCATCACTGGCTCCTGTTCTCCCGAGGTGAGAGGTCTGGCAGTGCAGGGCCTCAAGCTGGGGGACTGGGGTCTGAGTCTCAGCCCAGCCACTTGTGAGCTCTGTCGCCTCGGGCCTTCTCCAAGCTTCGCTTTCTTCTAAGACATGGCTAGAGATGTCCACGGGTGAGGAGAGTTCAAGGTAATGATGGCCGTGAGAGAGCCTCATCAGCTGGATGAGCTTGTTAGTCGCTGGTGTTCCTAGAGGTCACTGCTGTCCATTACAAAGGTGGGCAGAGGGAGCCCACATGTCCCCTCCCCATCCAGTGCCTTACCCTGGGTTGCTAGGCAGTGGACATCAGGTCTGTCCCTCTGCTGTGTGTGCATACATGGACAGGTTTGCTGGGCGTAAGTAGTCACTATCTGCCAGAATCGGATGGAGGGCCTCACACGTGGCGGGCTGAGTTCCCGGGACTGGGGAGATGCCCGGAACTTATAGGTTTCAAATCTCCCCCTTTTCCCGAGGGATCAGGAGCCCTTAGAAGGGGTTCCATTGTAGTAGGCAGGGTAGAGCCAGGCAGCTGGGCGCACAGGGGCAGCCCAGTGACCCCACCCACAGCCCGGAGAGCAGTGACAGGGTGTTACTGAGAACTACTCCGCCTCCACCCTCAGGACAGCGAGGCGTTCCTGACACCCTCCCCACCAGCACCGCCACCACACACACAGAGGGTGTGGGTGCCAGCCAGTGCGCTTATTTGCAAAGGTTTAGCCCTGTGCACCCAGGGGCAGAACCCTCCTCCTCTGCATACTTTGGGTTGGCCAAAAAGTTCAGCAGCTTTTCTGTAAGATCATGGAGAAAAACCTGAACAAAGGTTTTGGCCAACCCACTACATGCAGTTGTTTTCTTTTTCTTCAGACTTTAGCCTTTTTATTTTGTATTGGGGTATAGCCCATTACCAGCATTGTGATAGGTTCTGGTGAGCAGAAAAGGGACTTAGCTATATACATATATGTATCCATCTGTGGTTCATCATTTGTTATATTTCTATATGGGGACAAAAAGATGAAGCAAGCTTGAAGGATCCTTTACATTTATTTTAAAATAAATAGTTTTTAAAAATTTATTTATTTGTTTTAATTGGAAGATAATTACTTTACAATATTGTGATGGTTTTTGCCATACATCAACTTGAATTGACTATAGATACGCATGTGTCCCCCCGATCCTGAACACCCCTTCTCCCTCCCCACCCCAGCCCTCTAGGTTGTCCCAGAGCACTGGCTTTGGGTGCCCTGCTTCATACATCGAACTCACACTGGTCATCTATTTTGCATATGGCACTTATATGTTTCAATGCTGTTCTTTCAAATCATCCCACTGTCTCCTTCAAGGATAAATGAATTCCTGCTATGTGCTAGGAATTGTCCTAGGTACTGGGTCACTTTGGGGAGCAAAACCAACAAAGGCCGCACCATTTGGAACTCGGGGTAAGTGACACAGGAGCCAGACGGGAAAGCTCACAGGGGAGCGAGCCCTGCTTCTGAGCCCACTGGGCTGAGTCTGGGGACAGCTCTATGAGCACGACTCCCTGGTGTCCCAGGTCAGAGCAGCTGGGCAGAAACGGCTGGGAGGCCAGCTCCTGGAGCAGGTGCAGTGAGAGCCCTCAGAACCACAGCCAGTGGCCCGATGGCGTGGGAAGAAACAGAACAAAAGGAGCAACACCAGAGGCTGAGAAGAGCCAGGAGGCATGGGGCCATTCGGTGTCAGGGTAAGGGCCCAGAAGCCTCCGGGACCTGGAGGGTCTTCTGTAGGCTGATGTTGCCCGGACTTGACCTTGAGTTGTCAAGAGGAAGCCAAAGTACCTCCAGTAGCATCTGACGGAGAATGCAGGGAAGTGCATCAGTTATCAAGAACTGGGACCTGTCCAAGCCGTTCGGGCACAGAAAATACGCGCTTCCTTTCTCTAGGGAAACTCACTTCAGCTCGGGGGCTGCTTCTCTTGGGCTGGTGGAGGGTGTGGTCCTTGTCTGTTTTGCTCACCGTGGGACACGCACGTGCTCTGAATGGAGCCTGGCATGGTCTGAACACTCAATAAGCGTTCCCCAAATGAATGGAAGCATGGAAGTCCAAGCAAGTGAGCTGTTTCTAGCAGTCCTCCGCGATATCCCATGGGCATCTCCTTGGTGCCCCCAGTGGAGCCCTGGTCACCTGATGGGGAGACACAGTTCCTGTCGTGGTCAACTGACATGCAAATGGAGACACGCATACACACATGTGCGCACTGACACGTGGCTGCCTAGCGCTAAGGGCTTGGCTTCCCAGCCATTGTGTTCTTTTTTAAAAGTAGTTAATTTTTGGCTGTGCTGGGTGAGTCTTCGTTGCTGCACACCGGCTTTCTCTAGCTGCAGCAAGCGGGGCTTCTCTTGTTTCGGAGCACAGGCTCTAGGCACCCGGGCTTCAGTAATTGTGCCGCCAGGGCTTAGTTGCCCCAAGGCACGTGGGATCTTCCTGGACCAGGGATTGAACCTGTGTCCCCTGCATTGGGAGGCAGATTCTTAACCACTGGATCACCAAGTCCAGCCACTGTGTTCTTTAATCCTCTCTTCAACCTCAGACTGTAGACTACTATTATTACAGGTGGAGAAACAGAGGCACAGAGAGATTAAGTAACTGCTCAGACTCACACAGCTGGTAGAACGGGGAAGTAAGGCTTCACACAGGGTCCATCTGATGCCATAGCCAGAACATTTAACCACCGTGCTGCCTTGCCTCTCAGTGAGGGTGGTGTGTGTTCTGGAGTGTCTGTGTGCATTTAAGTGTGTGTGTGTACATGTGTGGGTGAAACATTCATTTTTCTTCCTGGAACCTCTGTGGTGTCACTGATAGTCAAGGTGGTGAGTAAAGAGCCCTGATCAGAGATGCCCCAACTCTCCCTGGATCCCATGGTAGCTTCAAAATCTAGATGTAAGGGGCTTAGGGACAATGGGAAGGGCCAGAGGAAGGGTTTGGACACTGTTTTTACAGAAATCATTTGGTTATTTGGGTTGTCCAGGGCCTCACGGCTTCTCCCAGCCACCCCATTATTGCCTCCACGCATCCTGAAATGTCATCAGCTAGACTCTTACCAAGGGTCTCCTAACGACATGCTGTGGGCTTTGCAAAGATTTGCAGGCTGGCACTCTGGCATGGATTCGCTTGTCTGGCTGGTGCCCCATCACTCCTGCTGTCAATTTTCTATAATGATTGGGGAGGGGAGACCAGAGATGTGCAGAAGGGTGGTGGGGAGCGATCTTAAGCCCCGGGGATCCCTGACACTGTGGTTGGGGATGTGTGTGTGTGTGTAGTGTTGGTGGCGGAGCGTGTGAGAATCATGAGTCAGGGTCCATGGGAAGCTTCCAGGGAGCAGAACCTTCCTCACCTGGCTGGGCCACCTGTCTGCCCAGCTGTCTGCTCCCCTCCAGCCTGTCTGTGGGGCAAGGTCAGGGGCTCCTTGTGCTTCTGGGGTCTCGAAGAGCAGTGTGCAGCCAAGTGGAGTTGGCTGGACACTCTCCCAGGATGGGAAGCAGATGGGAGGCTACAGCAGCTGGGGCTCAGGCCTCATCCAGGCCAATTTGACCCTCGCCCTGTACTGTGGGGTGGGGTGGGATGGGGGCCAAGAAAGACAGACAGGCTGAGGGACTTGGAGAGAGAGACAGAGGGGTGGTCAAGAGACAGTTGGCACAGAGATACACAGGCTGAGTATGGAGACAGAAGCAGAGCCTGGCCGCCAGAGAGAGTGGCCTGCAGCCCAAGAAGGCATCCGCACGGTGGGGCCTGGGGTCTCCCTGCTGGTCCTCTGCAGGACCATGGGCTCCCTCCTAGCACTGGCCTGACTCTGGGAATGCCAGGCCTCCCATGGTCAGCTACCTTCACTTAGGCCCCAGTAGATGAAGGCTGAGATTTCCTTAGAACCAAGGAGGTAGCAGCTGGGTGGATGGCTTGGGGACTTTCTAGTCCTCTTTGCTGGTGAAGAAGCTGAACCTTGTAGGGGCTTAGGGCTCTGCTTTGCTCTGCTGCATCCTAGCGTGTGACCTAGGGCCTCCATTTTCCCATCTGCAAAATGGGAACAACAGCCACCTCCCAAGGGCCATACAACAGCAAAGAACTGTGGTGGGCTCCAGACGAGGCCTCTGTCAATGGATTTGCTGACTTCTGTCCCCAGGTCTGGGGGGACAGGGAGCCGAGGACGACCTGGCCCCCTCTCTCAGGAGCTCATGGTGGCACTGTATGGGGTGAGTGGGCAGGCGATGGCAGTTGCACCAACCATAACTCGAGCACAGAGGAGAGAGAAGAAGTCGGCGTGAAGCTCTTGGAAGCTTCAAAGGGAAACACATGTCCCCGGCCTGCAGTGAGGTGGATCCGGTGCCTCACTGTCTGAACTGGGGACACAGCGACTAGCAGAACCCCACCCTCCTGTAGTCTCTGTTTCTGTGGGCAGGAATAACTGGAAGCTAGGCTATAAGCAGGACAGAGGGGACCTGAGGGACTGCATGGGGATGTCTCAGAGCTGGTCCTGGTACCTGGTCCTGGGAGCATCCCAGCTCCTTCTAGCATCTTAGCCCAGGAGGGATGCCCTGTGCTTAGCACAGTAACCCTTGTTGTTTCTTACCACTAGGAAAGTTCTTCCGTATGTGCTTGACTGACCCTGAGGTCTGAACACATCCATTGGCCTCAATCCAAAGGGGCTTATTTATTTATTTAAATATGAATCTATTTATTTGGCTGTGCCGGGTCTTAGTTGAGGCACCAGGATCTTTTATCTTCATCGCGGCATACAGGATCTTTAGTTGTGACATGTGAACTTTCAGTTGCGGCATATAGAATCCAATTCCCTGACCAGGGATTGAATCCAGGGCCTCTGCACGGGAGCACTGTGTCTTAGCCACTGGACCACCAGGAAAAGTCCCAGCAGCAAGGAGTTTGGACTGCTGGACCGAGCCATGCCCCTGACCTGGCCTGTCAGTCTGTCCTGACAGACAGTCACAGCATCCTACAGCCCAGGGCCCCTGACAATTGAATTCACTCCTCTGGCGAGCAGCTTGGTGGGACAGAGGAAAGGTGACTAGACAGCACTTACCAGCAACAGTGGTTTCAGGGGGCTTTCAGATAGCTCAGTTGGTAAAAATCCACCTGCAACGCAGGAGACCTAGGTTCGATCCCCGTGTGGGGAAGATTCCCCTGGAGAAGGACATGGCAACCCACTCCAGTATTCTTGCCTGGAAAATCCCACAGACAGAGAAGCCTGGCAGGCTACAGTCCACGGGGTCTCCAAGAGTCGAACACGACTTAGTGACTAAACCACAGGTGGTTTCAGCTTTGCCCAGGGGTTAGATTATAAGCTGCCCCAGGGCAGGACCTCTAACTCCAGTGCCTATCACAGAGCTGACACTCAGGAGGAACTCAATAAATCTTTGCTGAGTAAATGAATTTTTCCCCCCAGTTCATGGTCCCTAGGTGGAGTCCTCCGGCTCACAAGGAGCTCTGGCCATCACTTTGCAGCTCTAAGACCTTGAGGGTCCTCCTAGCCAGGACACAGTGTGATCCTTGATTCACACCATGTTCCCGCCCTCAGCAAACAGCAGCCAGCTCCAACTGCTCATAAATTTCCTGCCTGTCACTCGTGGCGCCCAGGCCAGGCGAGGCAGGAGGCGCTGGGGGTGGGCTGAGCCATACCTGCTTCCAGTTCCCTGGGAAATGTGGAGGCCAGAAGCCCAGGCCTCTGCATGTGCCCAGAATAACCTCAGCAGAACTAGGCCCCTTGGAGATGTGGAAGCAGGTCTGCCAAATGCAAAGATGAATGGGCTGGAATGTTCGAGAAAACACAAACACCCGCTTGCGGTATGGTTTCTGCAAGCTGATTTCACTCCCAAGAAATGTGATACAGGTCTGCCTGAGCACAGGAAAACTGTGTGGATGTATGGACCTAGAGAGTGTCACACTGAGTGAAGTAAGTTAGACAGGGAAAGACAAGTATCATATGCTATCACTTATAGGTGGGATCCAGAAGTGATACAAGCGAAATTATTTACAAAACAGAAACAGACTCACAGACCTAGAAAGCAAGCTTATGGCTACTAACAGGGAAAACAATGGGAAGGGATACATTAGGAGTCTGGAGTTAACATAGACACACTACTGTATACAATAGATAAACAGTAAGGACATATAGCACAGGGAACTGTATTCAATATCTTGCAATAGTCTACGATGAAAGAGAATCTGAAAAAGAATATACATATATGTGGATCACTTTGCTGTGTACCTGAAACTAATACAGCATTGTAAATCAACGGTGGTGGTGGTGATTTAGTCACTAAGTCGTGACCAGCTCTTTGCGACCCCACAGACTGTAGCCTGCCAGGCGCCTGTGTCCATAGCATTTCCCAGGCAAGAATGCTGGAGTGGGTTGCCATGTCCTCCTCCAGGGGATTTCCCGATCCGTGAATTGAACCTGTGTCTCCTGCTTGGCAGGCGGATTCTTTACCACTGAGCCACCTTAAGGCTTCCCTGGTTGTCCCGTGGTTCAGAATCGACCTTGCGATGCAGGAGACAGAGGTTCTATCCCTGGCCTGGGAAGATTCCACCTGCCTCAGTGTGACTAAGCTTGGCTGTCACAACCCTAAAGCTTGTGCTTCACGACAAGAGGAACGACCATAAAGGGAAGCCCGTGCAACACAACCAGAGAGCAGCCACGAAGATCCAGGGTAGCCGAAGATAAAAGAAAAATAAAATTTAAGTGGAAATAGTAAGGAAATAAAAAACAAAAGCAATTAAAAACTAGAAAAAGAAAAGGAAAGGAAAAGCGCGTGGAAGAGCAATCACCTATAGCCATCGTGGTTTCTCTGGGTGGGGGTGGGGAGGTGACTTAAATGGTTTTCTTCTCCTTAGCTGTCTGTGTCTTTTAAGTTTTCTACAATTAATCTGTACTACCTATGCATGTTTTAATGGTTTTCTCTATGGAAGTTTTAATGGTTTTATTGAGATTATAGTTTACCCATTTAAAGCTTACAATCCAATAGATTCCAGGATTTGCACCAAAATGAGGCTGTCCACACAACCGATTTAGAGCATTTTCTTTCTTTCCCCCTTTTTTCTTTTAATATTTGGTTGCACTGGCTCTTAGTTGCAGCTCACTGGATATTTATTGCCATGTGCTCTGCAGCATGTGGGATCTTTTTTCTTTTTAGTGCAGCCTCAGCATCTTTTCTCATGGACGGAGGAGCCTGGTGGGCTACAGTCCACAGGGTTGCAAAGAGTCGGACATGACTGAGCGACTTCACTTTCAGTTTCAGCATCTTTAGTTGTGGCGTGTGGGATCTAGTTCCCTGACCAGGAGTAGAACTCCCAGGGCTCCCTGCGTTGGCAGTGTGGGGTCCTAACCACTGGACCACCATGGAAACCCCCAATTTAGACCATTTTTATCAGCTCCAAAAGAGACCCCGTATGCTTTAGCAGTCCCTGTCTCCTTCCCAGTTCCGGGCAACCACAAATCTATAGATTTCCCTGTTATGGACATTTTGTGTGAATGGAATCATATAATACTTGAACATTTGTGTCTGGATCCTTTCACCTAGCATACTGTTTCCAAGGTTTATCCAAGTTCTGTCATGTGTTGGTACTTCATGCCTTTTTATGGCCGAGTAATATTCTTTTGTATGAGTATACCACATTTCACTTGTTTATTCATTATGAATGTGATCAGTAATTTAAAAATTGTGCTTATTGAAGCAACTTAGCGCACACACCATCTTGGGATTCCCGGGTAGTGCTAGTAAGTGAAGAACCCACCTACCAGTGCAGGGGACATAGGAGACGTGGGTTTGATCCTGAGTCGGGAAGAGCCCCTGGAGAATGGAAGGGCACCCCACTCCAGAATTCTTGCCTGGAGAATCCCATGGACAGAGGAGCCTGGCAGGCTATAGTCCATAGGGTTGCAGAGCTAGATATGACTGAATCGTCTGAGCATGCACGCACAGATTTATTGCTTCCTGTTTCTGGACGTTTCTGGCCAAGATGGCAGTTGGTTCCTTGTGACTATTTCTGGTTACTTGTTTTGAGACTTTGCAGCCTATGGTACCATTTTATGTTTTCAAACACCAGTGAGTCACCCCAAGGACCCAGCTCTTTGCAGGAATGGGAACTGGTGCTTCAGCTGTGGGTCAGACCCTGTTGGGCACATGTGGCTCCCTTGTCCCATTGATTCTTTGCAGCTGACCTGGAGGTGAGTACTATTACCATGCTCATTTTGAAGATGAATAAACTGAGACTTTGAGAGATCAACCATCCTGCCCAGGGCCCCAGGATCCCAGAGCCCCACTAACTTTAAGGCCAAGATGAAACCTAGCATTCAGCATGTAGAACCAAACACAAAATCCCCTTTTAGCCTACATAAAAGTGAAAGATAGGGAATTTCCTGGCAGTCCAGTGGTTAGGACTTGGCACTTTCACTGTCAAGGGCTGGGTTCAATCCCTGGTCAGAGAACCAAGATCCCACAAGCCGTGTAGCTCAGCTTTCCCTGCACCCCCCGCCCCCCCAAAAAAAGATGAAAGTAAAATAATGCCTGATAGTGTGGGTCTTGCAAAATACATCTCTGATGCCCTCCCTGTTTGTCTTTTTTTTTTTAAGTATTTTAAAAAAAGTAATAAATTTGAACAGTTTTTGCTTGCCCTGGGTCTTTGTGGCTGTGTTTGGGTTTTTTCTAGTTGTGGCAGGTGGGGGCTACTCTAGTTGCCGTGTCAGGCTTCTCACTGCAGTGCCTTCCATTGTTGCAGAGCACGGCTCTAGAGCACAGGCTTGATGGTTGTGGTTCATGGGCTTAGTTGCTTCACAGCATGTGCAGTCTTCCTACAGCAGGGATAGAACCCATGTCTCCTACACTGGGACACTGGGAGGTGGATTCTTTACCACTGAATCACCAGGGAAGCCTCATTCTTCTTCTTCTTTTTTTTCATGTTTTGGCTGCACCATGCAGCCTGTGGGATCTTAGTCCGCCAACCAGGGATTGAACCCACTCCCCCTGCGTTAGAAGCATGGAGTGTTTACTACTGGATTGTCAGGAAAGTCCCTGTCTTTCATATTTTAGTGTTAAAATAACATTTGCAATCTGACTGCTCCTTTAAGGACAAACCATAAAAAACTTTAGGATTTCATTACCATTTGATGCCTTTTTCTGCTTATAAAAGGCTATATCCAAATTGCTTGTCTATAGAAAAAGTGTATAATTTGAAAACAGTGAAACATGGCTACCTAAGTAAAGTGATTGAAAATGAACTTGAAAGGTACAGGCAGAAGTAATAATTTTTTTAAATGCCCCTACAGTGATAAAATTACTCTGAGGAAACCAATTCACTTAAAGCCAGAGACAAGCTTAGTAAGCAGAGGAGGTATAATTAGAAATTTAAAAACTGGGAGTGAACAAAAGCAGAAAGATGCAATACAGTTCCTGAATTCACAACAGTTATAGGCACAGTTAGCCAAAATGTCCAATGACACATTTGAAATAGGAAACCTATCTGTGGCACGTCATCGCTACATTAAACAAAACGGCAGTGACTGGTAATATTTATTCACGTGGTCAACAAATAGCAAGTATTTATTGAGATGCTACTGTGTGTCCAGACTGTTTTAGGCCCTGAGGCTACAGCAACCAACTAAACAGGCCACATCCCTGGCCTCGTGGAGCTGATGTTTCGACCACAAGTGAGTGAACAATCGAAAGATGATTTCTGGAACTTCCCTGGCAGTCCAGTGGTTAAGACTCTGTGCTTTCACTTCTGAGGTTGCAGGTTCTATCCTTGCTTGGGGAACTAAGATCCTACAAGCTGTGAGGTGTGGCCAAAAAAAAAAAAAAGATGATTCTTGAATGTGATAAACGCAGCCACTTTGTCACACTGACCAAATCACCTCGATCGGACTCCACACATCAGACCTGCTGAAAGGGACCTGGGAGGAATCTTGTCTTTTCATTTTTAAGGTTTGCGATAGTAAGACTTTTTGATGCTTTTGAACTGTAGTGTTGGAGAAGACTCTTGAGAGTCCCTTGGACAGCCAGGAGGTCAAATCAGTCAATCCTAAAGGACATAAACTCTGGATATTCATTGAAAGGACTGATGCTGAAGCTCCAATACTTTGGCCACCTGATGTGAAGAGCCAGCTCATTGGAAAAGACCTTGATGCTGGGCAAGATTGAGGGCGAGAGAAGGAGCGACAGAGGATGAGATAGTTGGATGGCGTCATCCACTCAATGGACATGAGTTTGAACAAACCCCAGGAGACAGTGAAGGACAGGGAGGCCTGGTGTGCTGCAGCCCATGGGGTTGCAAGGAGTCAAACCTGACTGAGCAACCTAACAGCAACGTTAATGAGAGGCAGAACCTGTATTTAAAGGGCATCTTCTTTGTGGAGGGACCATGTAGGGGGCTCCTCAGGACCACGAAACCCTTACCCAGCCACACCCAGAGCCTTGGCTGCAGTGGAAACAACCACCCACAAAAAGTCCGGAGCTGGATGGGACGCAAGCTGTGTTTCTCACCTGGAGCAGGATGTGGCCAGGGGTTGCACGAGGAGTCTGTGGTGTGGTTGTCACGGTGGAGAGTAAGCGCAACCCTCTCCTCTTGCACGTCTGCATGTGTACACACACCTATACACACACCTTGCCTCTTCTGAAGGGATGGCATAGGTAGATTTGTCTCCTATCTTTCAGCCACAGCTGATGGGTCCATGGTAAGAAATCTGACTGAGGCTGGACCAATTGCCTGCCTTCACTGGGCATTTGGGGTGGGGATGTTGACAGATTGGGCTGATGGGGAGACAGGCAGTAAAGAAGCAGGGCCTGGGTGTGGCCGAGTGATGTGGTTGGCAGGCACCTGGAGGGAAGGGCCGTAGATTGCCCCTTGAGGTTTGCAAGCTTTCCTGAGACTTTCCTCCAGCCTCCTTGAGATGCCCTTTCATTGTTGTTTAGCTGCTAAGTCATGTCAGACTTTTTGGGACGCAATGGACTTTAGCCCATCAGACTTCTCTGTCCATGGGATTTCCCAGAAAAGAATACTGGAGTGGGTTGCCATTTCCTCCTCCAGGGGATCTTCCCAACCCAAGGATCAAACTCATGTCTCCTGCATTGGTGGGCAGATTCTTTACCACTGAACCACAGGGAAGCCCCTTGGGTAGCCTTGAATAATGGAAAGACTGGAATGAGTTTCTTCTCCTCGCAATCCAGTCACAGTCACACAATCAAAAGAAAATGCTGGGTAAATAAAACCAAACACATATCTTGACTGCAGGATTTTTCAGAGCTTTTAATATGTCCATATATACTGTGACTTTCTCCAGGGGATCTTCCTGACCCAGGGATCAAACCTGGGTCTCCTGCATTGCAGGCAGACTATCAGCTGAGGCACCAGGGAAGCCCATACAGTGACTTTCCAAGGTGGGGCCAAGGTCTGTGATTTTTCTAAAACTCATGGGATATG
Organism: Oreotragus oreotragus; assembly: GCA_006410675.1. Classification (NCBI taxonomy): domain Eukaryota; kingdom Metazoa; phylum Chordata; class Mammalia; order Artiodactyla; family Bovidae; genus Oreotragus; species Oreotragus oreotragus. The sequence goes on along the minus strand of SJYX01018237.1, from coordinate 94,777 downwards.
CCTCACCTGGCTCATACTCTGCAGAACAACCCTTTGGGGAGTGCTTATCCACATGCATGGACTTGTACTTGCCATACAGGTGAAGGAATTAAATCATAGAGAGGGAGCGTCAGCTTCCCAAGGTCACACAGCTGGTTAATTGCAGAAAAGGTCCTGGCACCTGAGACTTCCCGTTGTTCCTCCCGCCACCCCCCAGTTGACATAAGGCTTCCTTGGATGGATGATGTTATGTGTGGGATTCCTGTTCCCAGGTGGGTGGTAGAAGGCAGGTCCAGTATAGACGCAAGGGAAAGGGTGGGGTTGAGAACTGAAGGTCAGGCCTTGGGCTGGTGGTAGCCATGGCTTCCGTGGAGTCTGAGAGCCCTCCCGATGGCTTGGTGCAGAGCCCAGCTGGGCGGCCCCGCCTTGACAGAGCAGCCAGTGGGCTGGCTCCAGCTGCCCCAGCCTCGCTTGCCTTCTCTGACCGCAGGCGGACTGAGCAAGGGAGGAACTCAGGGCCAGTCCTCGGCCGGCCCGCCCAGGCAGCCAGCGCCGGGATGACGCGGCTGTAAATCACCCCGTGGACCACAGACCCAGTGCCATCCCCACGGGTTTCCTTTCCGCTTCTTAATCCTCCTCTTCAGACTCGGTAACAAAAAGCAGATTCCTGCTGGGGCCAGCACGCACCATGGGCTCGGAGAATGTGAGCCCGAGCTCACCACATCAAGATGCTCCCTCCTCTCACTTTTCCTTTTACCCCTGTCTTAGCCTCTATTAGCCGGAGGACACTCCCTCCTCCTGGCGGGGCTCCCTCGCCCTCCCTGGACCCCACTTCCAGCCTTGCCCCAGCCTCTGCCTTGGCCGCCTGCCCATCGGCCGCCCAGGCCTGAGGCTCACCGGGGCCTGCGGTTAGCAGCTAGTCCAGCCTCGTGGTTTGGCTCCAGCCCGGCTCCCCAAGCCTCCCTTTCAGCAGGAGTTGCCTTCGTGTGTTAGGATAAACAGAACTGATCAGGGTTCAAATGCTGGTGCTGCCAACTCTTAGGTAGCACTTACCTCTGAGATGGGGGATGTGAGAAGGTTCCCTGGCACGTCGGAGGTGCCTGACAGCTGTTCTGTTCCAAAAATAAGTGCTTAGCTGTTTGTTCAGGGTTGTTGCAAGAAGCAAGAGAGAGGTATTTGGCACTGCTTTGCTAGGGGTTTGTGTGCCCAGTTAAGGGATGGTTGTTCTGAGTGCTCTTAGGTGGACTTGGAGCCCCTGAGAGCCTTCCCACCAGCTCTGATCTCCCTCCAAAGCTAAAGCCCTGGCAGCCCCTATGACCTCTCCCCATCTCCTATCCCTTCCTATAGCAAATCCCACCTTTGGTCAGTTTTTTCATGAGCAACACCAAGTTCAGTGGCCATAGTGAAGTTTCTGAAGGTCAGGACTGCAAGGGACTGAAACATGGTCTAACCTAAGGGTTTTCCAGTTTGCCCCAAAGCACCTGAGTTCTCAAGAGACTTCACCAGGCTCCACATTGGAAAGGCTCCACACTGTAGACTCTGGGTCCCCTTCTCTCTGTGTCCTGCATCCGCTCTTGATTCAAATAGACCGGATCCATGCTCATCTGTTTTCTGCATTAGAATTTCAAGGTCAGAATTCATTGCTATTTTATTTCCACTAGATGAAGACACTATCATTTTATAGATAAGAACACTGAGGCCTAGATGGCGGGGGGGATGGGCTGCACCTAGAGTCAGCCTCTTGGCTGCTGGTGTAGTATCTTGTCTGAAGGATGTGGGGAGAAGGAGGTGAGGATGCCATTCCTGTGGGCAGGGGGAGGGCTGACTGTAACATTCCTTGGAGGTGTGACCTGGGGATTGTAGGTCACACCTGGCTATCAGGACCAGGGGTCCTTGGGCTTCTTCTACCTGCTACACCCCCTCCCATCCCCCAACCCAACTAAATCAGCATGCGTGCTAAGTTGATTCAGTCTCGTCCTACGCTCTGTGACCCCATGGACTGTAGCCCACCAAGCTCCTCTGTCCACGGAATTCTCCAGGCAAGAATATTGGAGTGGGTTGCCACGCCCTTCTGCAGGGGATCCTCCCGACCCAGGGATCAAACCTATGTCTCCTGTGTCTCCTGCATTGACAGGCGGGCTGTTTACCCCTAGCGCCACCTGGGAAGCCCAGCTCAATCAGCAGTGGCTCTGATTGCAGTGGGGGTGGGGTGGGGAGTAAGGGGACACTGTGGGCTCTGGTGGCAGCCAGTCCTGGGTCCAAATGTTGGCTCCATCCTTCAAGCTGAGCCATATGGGTCCTTCCTGGGGCAGCCGCGAGGGTAAGTAAGAGCAGGTGCTACCAGTGAGGCACCTGGTGCAGCTGGCCTTCTGGAGTTAGGACCAGTGTGTGTGTGGGGGTGCTTCTGACCATTGGTTGTTTCTTTTCCTTTTTAAAAATATTTGTTTATTTGGCTGTGCCAGGTCTCGGTTGCAGCACATGGGACCTTTAGTTGTGGCATGTGGGATCCAGCTCCCTGATCAGGGATGGAACCTGGGCCCCTTGCATCGGGAGCAAGGAGTCTCAGCCACTGGACCACCAGGACATCCCCGCTGGTTGTTTCTTTTTGTTTGTTGAGGTATAGTTGATTTAAAATACGATATTATTTTCAGTTGTATAATATAGTGAATCAAAATTTTTATAGATTGTATTCCATTTAAAGTTATTATAAAATGTTGGCTATATTTCCTGCACCATACAATATATCCTTTTAGCTTAGCTATTTTATTTTATTTTTTGTTTGTTTCTTAGCTTTTTTTTTTTTTGTATTAGAGTGTGTTTGATTCGGGGGCTCCCCTGGTGGCTCAGCTGGTGAAGAATCTGCCTGCAGTGCAGGAGACTGCCTGTTGTTTTAGTTTCAGGTGTGCGGCAAAGTGATTAGTTATACATATACCTATTCTTTTTCAGATTCATTTTCCATATAGGTTATTACAGAGTATTGAGTCGAGTTCCCTGTGCTCTACAGTAGGTCCTTGTTGATTATCTATTTTATATATGGTAGCGTATATGTTAATCCTATCCTCCTAATTTATCCTTTTCCTCCCATTGGCTGTTTCTTTCAGGAGTGACTAGCCATGGTCTCGCCCGAGGATGCTGCTGTGGGCCCTCTTTCCAAGTCAAGCTTGAGGAGAAGGTGAGCTTGCCAAGTCCAGCCTCGTCTCCCTCTCTAAGTGCCACCGGATGCTCAGACCACCGCCTCTCAGGAGAAGAGCTAGCCTGCCTCCCTCTCACCCTCTCCCACACCCCCACCCCCAGCCACTCTACGGTGACTTTGCACTTTGCTCTCTGCCTGGTGGGGTGGGGAGAACAAAGCCTTCGCCTTGCCCCGGCCTGAGGCCCACCATCCTTCTGGCTGCAGAAATTCATTGCCAAAGATTCAACAGGGACACTGAACAAACTGGGGGTGAGAGGACCCCACGGTGAAAAGCCACACTGTGGCTCTGTGACCTTTGCTCCTCTTGTTGCCCGGGTCCCATCTCAGGCCAAAGACGAATCAACATTTCCACTAGGAACTCGTGGAAGAGATGGATGTTTGGCGACTTCAGACTTGACCTGGAACTGTCTTTCTCCACTGGGCCCTGAGCTGGCTGGACCCAAGATAAACCTTCTAGGGGCTGTGAGAGGGAGGCTGGGGGTGCCTGTGGGGAGTGGGATCTGAGATCCCGGCCCCCCTCTCCCTCCCACTGGCTGCCCAGGCCGCTGACCTTGATTTTCCATGTTCCCTGGGTCCAGGCTCCTTCCTGGGCCCTCAGCATCATGAGAAGTGAGTGTGTAGGGGGAGCAGCACCCGTACCCCACCCCCGGGACTTGCCCCGAGGTGACCTGCCCCCAGCTGGCCTGGCCAGCCACTCCTTGCCAGGGGCCTGCCCCCCTGACAGGACACACAAGATGGTGCCCTGCCTGGAGGCCAGTGGTCTGTGACGGCTGTGCAGGGGGCAGAGGGGAAGAAGGGACCAGGGGAATGGGCCAGTAATGTGGGGAGGAAGGCATGTTCAAAGCCAAGGCCTGTTCTTTCCTTGTGCTCACAAGGCCAAGCTGTTCACATATGTGCTCAACCATCTGCTTCAAATTGAAGTAAAAGCCCCCATGTGTAAAGAAAACACTTGCTTGTGTTGATGGACTCTGTGGGCGACCAGGACTTTGGCCGGTCAGTCAGAGGGAGGAGAGAGGTGAGAGCCTTTCGGAAATGAACAGTGTGTGAACGAGTGTGTGTGTGTGCGTATGTGTAACGGGGAGGGGTGGGGCCTTCATCGTGGCCTTGGCCTAAACTAGTGACCAGGAGGCCAGGTCAGGAACATGTGAGGAGCTTTCTCTGCTTGTAACTCATTTACTCCACACCGTGAGTTTATGAGGTGGAGACTGACTTTTTTATCCTGTTGTACAGACGAGGAACCTGAATACAGAAGGAGACAGGGCAGGTCAGTGACAAAGCCAGGTCTCACATGGTGGCCTCACTCCAAAGCCTGGGCTCTTAGCACCTTTCCAGCCCCGTAAGCCGGTTCCAGCCCAAGGTCTTGGCGTGGCTTTGTCCCATCCGCGCGCTGCAATGGGCCTTGGATGGGACGGTAACAGCCCAGCAGGGGTGGCTGGGTTGTGGTTTAGTCGCTCAGACGTATCCAGTTCTTGTGACTCCGTGGGTTCTAGCTCACCAGGCTCTTCTCTCCATGCAATTGCTCCTCTCTCTCTTGCTCCTCTCTCCAGGCAAGAATACTGGAGTGGGTTGCCATTTCCTTCTCCCGGGGAACTTCCCAACTCAGGGATCCAACTCTGGTCTCCTGCGCTGCAGGTGGTCTCCTGCGCTGCAGGCGGATTGGATTCTTTACCAACCGAATCACCAGGGAAGCCCTCGCAGGGATGGGGGAGGGGTAATGAGAAAAGAACTCGGAGAGGAATGTCAGGATGGAGGGCTGTAGGAGGGGCAGAGGTCTTGAAGGCTGAATAGGAGTTTTCTGAGCAGAGGAATGGAAGAAGAACTTTCTATGCAGAGAAGTCTTCAGCCCTCAAAAGAGGTTAGAATCACCTAAGGAGGTTATTAAATATTGACATAAAGTGTTAATGCCAAAGTTCTATCTTCAGAAATTCTGCTATATTGGTCTGGGCACTTGGGACTTTTAAAAGCTCCCCAAGTGATTCCAATGTGCAGGCAAGGCTGAGAGTTACTGGATTAAGTGGGGTTAGATCACTGGCAAAAAAAAGTGATTTAGAACTGCTGATGTGGAATACAGGCCGTGCTAAAAGTGTGAACGTGTGTGTGTACAAACAGACAAGCAAATAACTGTGATACCATCAGATGACTGTATGAATGTACACATACATATGAGTGACAAGAAGTTCCACGTTTTTCCTTTCTAGCTTCTCTCCCAATACAGAAGCTTTGATTCTTTTGCACACACGCACACACACACACACACACACACACACACACTCCTCCTTGAATGCACATGTATGCCCAGATATCCACCGTGTACATCCCCAGGGAAGAAAAATCCATTTCCCATGGATTCACATTTCATTGGCAGCCTTCTCAACAGTTTGTGTAAATGACCGTGCAAGAAGACCCTCATCAAAATAAAAGTGATAAAGAGCCGCCTTCCTGGAGCCTTGAGAGCCCTTGTCCTGTTTCAGCTGAGAGTGTGGTCACAGGGCAGATTCGTTTACACACACACCCTCCGTGCTCTGTTGTTTGCTCTGGGTCCTGGCTCCACACACCGGGGGTGGCTCAGTCACGGAGGGCATGTACCCATGTAGGAGGCCATCTGTGTATACGCCATGTCCACGTGTGTACCTCTGGTTCATGATTGGTTCCTGCAGCACACATGCTTCTTGCTCTCCAAAGGGAAAAACCCCAAAGAAGAACTCTGGAACTCAGAGATTCCCCCCAAGCTCAAGGCTGAGCATCATCAGGCTCTTCAAAAACAACATGCACACAGGCTGCGTGCTCCTTCTTGGTTCCGACCTCAGACGGTCCCAGAAGAGAGGTGGAAACTCTGGGGAAGGGATTCCACAAGTCCCCAGGCCACTTTCTGGGGTCATAGCATGGCCAGGGCCCCTGTGGATTCCATCTCCCTACACCGTCCTTCCTCCCATCCCCATGGCCCACCACGTGGTGCTGGACCTCCCCAAATCCCTGCCATTTCATGTCCCATTTCTTTTCCTGATTAACCCACCCACTCATCTCCCCTTCCTCACAAGTCGGTGAGATGCAAGAGCTAGTAGGTCCCAGGGGCAGGGAACTGGGTAGCAGAGCTATGAGCAGGGACTGCCTAGGGAGCAAAGGTGCAGACAGGGCTCCTTTGTGCCCAGGATACAGGGCAGAGAGTTGGGTACTGCTAACTGGGCTGAGCTGGGGCTATACCGGGGCTTCCCTTGTGGCTCAGACAGTAAAGAATCTGCCTCCAATGCGAGAGATCTGGATTTGATCCCTGGGTCAGGAAGTTTCTCTGGAGAATGGAATGGCAACCCACTCTGGTATTTTTGCCCAGAGAATCTCATGGACAGAGGAGCCTGGTAGGATACACTCCATGGGGTCACAAAGAGTGACTTTGTGTCCACTCAGTCAGACACAACTGAGTGGCTAACACACAACACAAGGGCTGTACTGGGTGGGGGAAGGTCAATCGGGGGGCCCACTAGGGAGCTAGAGCAAGGGTTACACTTGCCACCCACCTTCCACTTGGCTTCCTGAGCTACAAAGTGGCTATCGGCAGCAGCCCAAGTGACAAATAACCTAGCCCTCTGGAAGCAAGACTCTGACCTCTCCAAGGGTGTCATTCAGCAGATTCATGTAGCCACTTTGCTTACTCTCTGCCACCTGCAGGGATGCTTGCTGTTTTCAGGCTCTAGGAGAACACGGAGGCTGGAGGGGGGCCCACCCGAGCGAGGTGAGGAGGGGCAGGAGCGGCTGGCTTTGCCCTTTGCCCCCAGGATCCTACCTTCTCACAGTCTCCTCTGACCTCCTGGACCCCAGACAAGCTGTGTCTGCCTCCCTGAAGCCAGGAACCCCAGGGAACCTGGCTTAATAAATAACGACTTTGTTTTGCAACTATTTGGGCACGTGTCTAATCTCCAGATGGCACTGTGAATTCCTAGGGGCAGAGATTAGGTCAATCACGTCTCCAAATCCTTGAAAAGGCTTTGTACAATGTATGTATCGGTTTCTTTGTTGAATGAATGGATAAAATATGAAAAATATGGTAATTCACGCATTTATTGTCTTCCTCCCACAAATAACTACCAAGCAGCTAATTTGTTAAGACCCGAGAGAGCAGGGCCCGGGCCTTTACCAAGGACTCAAAGAAGCTCAGGAAGCTTCCCTGGTGGCTCAGATGGTAAGGAATCTGCTGCAGTGCAGGAGACCCCGGTTCAGTCCCTAGGTTGGCCCTGGAGAAGGAAATGGCAACACATTCCACTGTTCTTGCCTGGGAAATTCCATGGACAGAGGAGCCTGGTGGGCTACAGTCCATGGAGTAGCAAAGAGCAGGACTCGACTAAATGACTAACACTTTCACTTTTAAAGAGGCTCAGAGGGAGAAGCTCCAGAGCAGAGGGGAGCCCAGGCTTGAGACTTTTTACTCTTTCTGTGGCTGAGCCTTTGCGCACTCCTGCAAAGAGGAGAGCTTCATAGCACATGTGCCTGGCCTGCAGGAGGTGCTGAATAAACGTTTATCAAGATGTGTGGATGAATGAATGAATGCAGCCCCACCCCCACACCCCTCCTCAGATATCACTAATCAACTGTGGCTCTTTGTCTGGTGAGGGGGTCTGAAGCTGTCCGAGTTCAAGACAGTGCTCCAGGCTGTCACTATTAATCCATTGAAGAGATGTGCTTTCTTGGTCATGCCAGTCTTAGGGCCATTCTGGAGTAAACTATGGGTGGGAACCCCTCAGGCCAGCCTCCTGGGGTACCACTGGGATGACATGATGGAGGATCTGTTAGGAGGTTGCCTTGCTTACGTCCACGGGGCTATGTGGCCACTCCATGACTGGCCTCGTCTCTCTGATCTGTTCCTTGCTGACCCTTACTCCAGTACTGCTAACTGGAGGTGTGTTGCTAAAGTCCCTCCCCTGGGCCTGTCACCTCTAGGCAAAGTCCAGTCTCCTTAGCGGCCCATAGGACTTGTCACAGATGGTCCCATCCCCTCTTCCAGTGACTCCAGTGTCTCCCTGTACTCAGTGACACCTAGTTTGGTCATCTGGGGACGTGGCTGAATTCCGTGCCCAGGTATTAACTGCCCCTCTTTCTCAGCCATGCCTCAGTGCCCTTTCTTCTGGCTGCCCCCAGAACACGATTCTTTCTGGACGCTGCTGTTTACTGCTGTGGAAACTGTTCCTTTTTGTTTGTTTGTTTGTTTTGGCCGTACCTTGCAGCAGGCAGGACCTTAGTTCCCCAACCACGGATTGAACTCATGCTTCCTGAAGTGGAAATGCAGTTTTAACCACTGAACAGCTGGGGAAGTCCCAGAGGCAGTTCCTTTTTAATCTAACTTTCTTCTGTATCTAATCCATCACAACCCTGATTCTCCAGAGGGAAGTCTAATTCTCTCAACTCCAGAACCTGGGCAGACAGAGAGGCTCTGCTTAACCCAACAGCAATGGCCTGGGTTCATGTCCCCCCATCCTAAGGCTCATCTTTCCTGTTCATATGTAAATCAGAACACTGCTTTGCTCCATCTATATTGGGAAGCCCATTATTGCTCCAGATCTCTGAGGATTCTCAAAGGGCTTACATCCCCATGGTTATCTCTTGAGAGTTGACAGTTATCTTTGTTAGTTGCCCCGTTGTGTCCGACTCTTTGTGACCTCCACGGATTATAGCCTGCCAGGCTCCTCTGTCTGTGGAATTCTCCAGGCAAGAATACTGGAGTGGGTAGCCATGTCCTTCTCCAGGGGATCTTCCCAGGGATCGAACCTAGGTCTCCTGCATTGCAGGCAGATTCTTCACCAACTGAGCCACTAGGGAAACCCATGGTTCTGCCTCTCCAATCTAATTATCTCTCTCTCAGTCGCTTCCTATGGCTGATCCCTTCTCTCTACTCTGCTCCCGTGATCTCCCCAAAACATCACTCACACAAGGCAGTTGTGTATAGAGGAATTATTAATATTTTTCTCTCTCCTGATGATTTTTTTTAAAATGTTTACACTCCCAGAAAACCAAACAAGACCTTGCCTATTTCTCCCCAATTTCTTTAGCTGATTGCATGTATTTTTGACAGGTTCATCATGTTTCCAGCAGTTATAAATATTTTCCCCTCTGGCTTCTCTCTTTGACATCACATTTCTGCTCTGTGACTCACTGAAGTTGTCCCACAGCTGGGGCTTGAATCCAGTCTTTATTCTTCAATTTAACATCTCCCTACCTGACCCCAGGTCACCACCAAATCCCAGCCTGAAAACAGGAGACTATAAAATACGATGCCCAGTGGAAAGGTCATAAGCAAATATGACAGCTGGCTGGGCCTCTCACCCACACTCAGCTGAGCAGGCATCCGGGTCTTGCCTCTGGGAGAAGAGAAGCAGGGCCTAGACCAGCCACATTCCCCTCCCTAGGCTCTCCTATAACCGAGGCTTGTCCAGAGCAGCTGACTGGCAACACTGTGGGGAGGAAGGGACAGGACAGAGCCTGCCCCTGCCCCAAGAGGCAAGTGGAGCCCTGAATTTAGCCGGGTGCCAAGGCTATACCCCAAATCACCTTCAAAGACATCTGGTCCACAGACAACATGCATTCCTCCTCTGGGATTTCATTTCCACAACCAGAAGTTTCTAGAATTTTCCTCTTGCATGCACACATATGCATGCAACTCATACCCCCCTTTTTTTTTTTTTAAGTTTAAATAAAGAACTCAAAATCCTTCCAAGTCCCAGGAAATAAATCACCGTTTTTGGAGAAAATAGAAGAAAGTTTGGTACACATTGGGAGAGCTGTGTTGACCTTTATTTTCTAAATAAAAATCAGGGTAAGGGGTTTAACAAAAATTTTCGTGCCTCTTCCAGGTGTGAGAGGCAGCCAAGGAAGTCAAATGCTGTAATTTGGATCAGCCTCAAGATGAACAGGACTAGGATTTTTAAGAACAAAGAGTTCAATGATCCTCTCCACTGGGAACTGTAGCTAATATTTCCCTGTCATAAAGGCTCTGAAAAGTCCTGTGAGGTCCCGTTTTGGCTCTGCCGAGTCTTTGGTGCTGCACAGGCTTTTGCAATGAGTAGGGGCTCCTCTTCAGTTGTGCGTGGGCATTTCACTGTGGTGGCTTCTCTTGTTGGAAGCACGGGTTCTAGGGCATGCAGGCTTCAGTAGTTTCGGCCTGTGGGCTCAGTCATTGTAGCTCACAGGCTCAGTAGTTGTGGCCCATCAGCTTAGTTGCTCTGTGGCATGTGGGCTCTTCCTGGACCAGGGACCAAACACGAGTCTCTGTTGGCAGGTGGATTCTTTACCACTGAGCCACCAGGGAGTCCTAAGTTTATTTTTATCGAATGAAATATTCTTTAAATTCTATAGCACCTTACAATTTTCACAAATTTTGCATACATGATTTTATATAATCCCATAAGAACCCTTTTGAAAATAATTTAATTAAAAATAAATTAAAATTTAAATTTAAAAGGTTTTTAATTTAAAAATTTAATCCCCAACACCTACATTACCCTTCCATTTATTTATTTATTTTTTTTCTTTTTTGGCCCCTGCATTTAAATTTGAGAACTCAATGTCTCCCAAACTTGTTTGAGCACTACATTAAAAAAGATTTTTATTGCCATAAAATGTGTATAACATAATATTTATCATTTAACTCATTTGAAGTGCCCTAAATAAGATATGATGTTGTGAAACCGTATCCACTAACTGTATTGCAGATTTTTTCATCATCCCTAAGAAAAACTCTGTGCCCATTAAATAATAACTTCCTTCTTCCCACTTCCTCCAACCCCCACCCCTCGTAACTTCTATCCTGCTTTCTATCCCTATAAATTTGCCTATTCCAGGTACCTCATTTAAGTGGAATACAGTATTTGTCCTTTCTGGTTGGACTTATTTCAATAAACATAATTTTTCAAAGTCTGTCCATATTGGGAATTCCTTAGTAGTCCAATGGCTGAGACTCTGTGCTTGCTCCCAATGCAGGGGACCCGGGTTTGATCCCTGATTAAGGAATTAGATCCCGCATGCCACAATGAAGATCAAAGATCCTACATGCTACATCTAAGACCTGGTGCAGTCAAATAAATAAAAATAAATATTTAAAAACAGACCTATCCATTTTGAGCATGTTCCTACTTATGGCTGTATAATGTTCCACTGTACATGTATCGTTTCTCTGTTCATCTGCTGATAGAGTGCATTTATTCTTTATTTCATTCCCCTCTCACAGGATGAGTTTCCCCCCGCTCTGCCCCCAGTGGCTCAGTGGTAAAGAATCTGCCTGCCATGCAGGAGACACAGGAGATGCAGGTTCAATCCCTGGATCAGGAAGATCCCCTGGAAAAGGAAATGGCAACCCACTCCAGTATTCTTGCCTGGGAAATCCCATGAACAGAGGAGCCTGGCAGGCTANAGTGGCTCAGTGGTAAAGAATCTGCCTGCCATGCAGGAGACACAGGAGATGCAGGTTCAATCCCTGGATCAGGAAGATCCCCTGGAAAAGGAAATGGCAACCCACTCCAGTATTCTTGCCTGGGAAATCCCATGAACAGAGGAGCCTGGCAGGCTACTGTCCACGGGGTCACAAAGCACTGGACACAACTGAGCACTCACACAGGCATCTCACTGGACACCACTGGCGGGGCAAGGTCCATGGAACACAATTTGGGGACTGCTGGTATCAGGGCCACTAAAATGTTCGGCTTTTGGATGAGCTAGAATTTTTTTATGCATGTGGTTGCCCCAGGCACTGCCAGAGGGTCTCTGACCAGCTGAGTCTCCAAACTGAAGGCAGAGGCTACAGCCGTGAGAGGACTTAGGAGAAGGGGCTCAGCCGTCAGCACTCAGCGGGGTACACACTGGAAAGCCTTGTTCTCCAGCCCTCACAGGACGGTGGAGGGGGTGCTGTGGGGACCTGCTGGGATGACTGACAGCTCCGTGCTGGTGACATCTGTCAGGGCGGCCTCCCTTGGCTTTGATGACAGGACTGGATCGGAGCCAAGCTTGAGGGGAGCAGTTGCCTGAGAGGCCCCAGCCCCCTTTTGGCAGCCTCATAGGTGCACCCTGTCCCGCTCCTCAGGGAGCTTGGACGGACTGTTCCGAACCACTGCCCCTCCCATCAGCACTTCCCACAGGCAGACCCGCTGGGCTCAACCCCCCTTTCCAGTGGGCTTTCTCCTGCGCTCTCCTCTCCCAAGCACAGGGATGTAGGAGAAGCAAGTGAGGAACCGCCCAGAAGCAAGTGCCCTGTGACCGGGGGAGAACATGGCCCTCTGGGGACCCAGAGGCTTGGCATCTAGCTTGGCCAGACCCTCAGCTCCCTGAGTGACCCATCTTGAGTACAAGCAGACAGTGGCTCTGTGACCTCCAAGGTTGCTCGTAGCCCATTTCCAACCTGGGCCCCAAACTGCCTGCATGCCTGAGTTCAAGGCTCAGATTACAGCCCACACGGGCTTCCCCACCACATGGAGCCTAAGGTCTTGCCTCCTTCTTGCTAGAAAAGCTTTATTTCTCCTCCTGAGGGATTCTTTTGAACCAGGGAATATCTGGAAGGAGCCAATAGCTTCCAGAGTCGTTAATCAAAACAAACACCAACAGAGCATCTTTAGAGACATTACAAATAAATGAGTGGCTGTCCTTCTGATCTGAGTAGAGGTCACCTCCCCTGACTCTTGACCTGCCCCTCAGCGAAAGGTCCTTTCACCTTTATCCAGATGCCACATGCCTTGCCTTGGGCCTGTTGGGATACCTCCTTGTTCCCTCGTGGCTCTGTGGCTTGTCTCTCCAACCATCTTGCTGGCTTGACTGTGGGCTCCTAGAGGGCAGAGAATGGGTCTGTCTGTCACCACATTGCAAGACAGTCCTAGGCCCTGAGGCCTCAATGTACAGCCTGGGTTGGGAGGGCTCTTGGGGCCTCTTTGCCCTGGTGAGGAGCTACCGGGTCCTGCCCATTCCACTCCAGCCCAGGATGTCTGGCAGAGCCCCCACAGAGATGCAGGCCAGGGAGGAAGTCTTAACATGGTGAGAGTTCTTAGCAGGAAATGAATAATGATCGGGAGCCGGATGGAACCCACAGGGACGGGAACTCCGGGAGTAAACTGAGGTTCCGAGTTTGGTTCAGAGGGTTTAAGTGAAGTGGTCACACCACAGGCCAAGGTGCGGGCTTTCTGTTCCTCCCAGGGCCTGTGTGCCGCTTCCTCCAGGTTCTGGGCCCGCCTCTCAGACCCCGAGGCCCCTCCTCACGATCAGGGGGAGTCCACTCTGCTGGGAGCAGGGCCGCTCTCTCCTGTCAGAGCCCACTGGCTTCCGAGATCCACCCTCTCAGACCCCGAGGCCCCTCCCCACGATCAGGAGGAGTCCACTCTGCTGGGAGCAGGGCCGCTCTCTCCTGTCAGAGCCCACTGGCTTCCGGTGTCTCCTGCTTCCACCTCCCCAACCTGGTTTCCTCAGTCCATGGATTCGGGAGGCAGCACCGTTTCCCAGGCTCCCCCTTGGCTCGTACAGGTGCCAGGGGTCCTGATGCTGGTTCTCAGCCCTGCTGCTCAGTGGCTACTTGACCCATGACAAACACCTCCCACTCTCTGAGCCTCAATTCCTCTATTTGTAAAATACGTGGTTCATGGACATGATGATTATAGGCCTCTTCCAGCTAGATGGTTCTCTGTCCAGAAAATGTCACTCAGCCCCAGGGTGAGCTGAAAATCTGTTTCATTTCTATTTGAAATTCACCATTTTTAGCCTGCCCTGTTCCTCCAGGCATCACCCACAGCAGGAAGGAAGAGGCATTTCATAGCATCTGCTTTTCTCACTCAGGACAGACCTCCGCTGGCCTCTCCCCAGCAATCCCCGTTCCCCCTCCCCACCCTCACCACCCGGCTCCTCACAGGCCTGTGGCCTTCCTCTGGCCCAGCCCTCGTCGGGGACTCATTTCCTCCTCCCGGCCTTAGCATTTTTCCGAGGAGCCAACACCAGTCCCAGAGTCCTGGAAGTTTCCTCAGAGGCAGGACTGAGATCAGGCCCCACCCGGCAGCTTGGCAAGCGCTGACTTGCTGTTGATGGGACTTAATTAACGCAGGGATCCGCTCTCCTCCCGGCCGCCCAGCCCTGGGTGAGAGGCGGCCTCCTTGGAGCTCAAGGACACAGGGCCCTCCATTGTTCTCCGGAGACGCCAGCTGCCCCATGCAACAGCTTGTCGGGCTCATCAGCTGCTGTCCTCAGGGCTCTCCTTGCTCTGCGGTTCTTTCCACTTCCCTGCCCGAGGGGCTTGTACAAGTGCCCACCCTCCGTGACAGAAGTCCTCCGCCAGCTCATCTCCTTCAGGATGTTGGTCCTTAGTCCTCATCAGACTTGATCTGTCAGCCAGCACACTGGACACAGCCCATCCGTCCCCCCGTGAAACACAGCCCAGTCTCCCTGGGTTGCCCCCTATCTCTCTGGCTACTCCTCCTTAGCCTCCTGTGCTGGTTGGGATGCCCTGGGGTCTGGCCCTCAGTTCCTGCTATTTCCCTCCCTCCCACCTTCAAGAATGCATGACCTTTGTAGGTTGTTGACTTTCTGATTCTTGTCTGCATCCCTGAGATGGCAAGATCCCACTCAGAGTGAAGCCAGGTCCTTGCAGTGACCTCCAACGGGCCCACCAGCCCCATTACCTCCCTGACTTCACTCTGCTTCTCTGACACAATGGACCCTGTTTGCCCCTTGGCTTTGGCATCAGCTGTTTCCTTACCTGGAATGCTCCACTCCTAAATATCCCTGTACTTGTTTCCTCCCCTTCTTCAGTTCTTTGATCAAATGCTACCTTCTCAATGAGGCCTTCCCTGATTGTTCTATTTCAAAGTGAAATAGAACCCTTCCCCAACCCCCCACACACTCTACTTCCCCTGGCATTTTCTCCGTTTTTCCTCCCTGTTCTGTTTTTCTCCATGCTACGTCTTTTAAGTGTATCTGGGGGGTTTTGGTTTCCTTTGTTTTTTATTATCTCCTCCCTCTGAAAGGTAAACTCCACAGAATCAGGGATGTTTTTTTGTTTTAGTCACTGTATTCCTAGTGCCTGGCACATAGTAGTTAATCAATAAGTGTTCATCGAATATATGAGTGGGTATTTCATTAGATGTCCTTGTACGTATGTCTTCACGTTCTTTTTTTTTTTTTTTTAACTTTTATAGAGAAGATCTTGGAAGTAGGGTTGTTCTAACAAATGTGCACACAGAGTATTTTTAATTTTCATAAACAACTCTAGATTACTTTCCCAAGAGGCTATAGCAGTTTAAGCCCATTGCCCTGCCTGTGCTGCATGCTCTTACACTTGACCTCATGCCAGTATGCTGGGGGAGGGGAAAGTCACCTCATTGTTTTAATTTTCATTTTCCTAACTGATTAGAGAAGAACATGCTTCTTAATTATTTACTTGTGAATTTTCTTGTTTATAACCTTTGCTGGTTTTTTTTTTTTTGGTTGTTGTTGAGGAGAGATTTACCTTTTCTAATGAGTTTGCAGAGGGAACCCTCATTTCTTAAAAGAAAATCCCATACAATTCTGATACTTATGGAAGTGTTGGAGCAATTGTTCTAGAGTGACCATCCGCCTGGTTTGCCACTCCCTGACACACAGCACAGTTCTCCTGTGCATTTTGGAATTAAAGATGTTTTAAAGATTTTTTTTTTTCTTGTTGATTTTTTTTTGTCTCTTCTACAATGTACTTGTGTTAGTTTAAAAAAAGATATTAAAAAAAGATCATAGGAAAATCCTTGTGTTGTAATGCCAAGTGGAAAAAACATTTACAATTAGGATGTACTTTTGATGACAGCTACATAAAAAGGCTCTCTGTGTATAGAAACTCTAGCAGTGAATCAGGCAAAGTGAAAAGGGTGGGATTATGAATGATTTTTCCCTACTATGGGAGACAGGCAAGTGAAGGGAAGCAGGGTGGTAGTGAGTCCCTAGTGGAGAAGAATAAGCTGTTGAAATCATGGCACTTGGTTTACAGCACTCTCCCCTGGGCCTTGGGAGACATCACTAATCATTGCTTCAGTGGTTCCTTCCAAGCCCAGCCTCAGCCTTAGAACCTTTCTCAATGCAAGAGTCCAGGGAGGGACTAGTCGTAGATCAGAGCTTGCGGGCAGATTAAGCCCATTTGCCCATCCTTGTCCAGTGCTGTCAGCATCAGCCCTGCAAAGGCGCTCTTTCTGGGGCAGTAACACATCAGCCCTGCAAAGGCGCTCTTGCTGGGGCAGTAACATGCCTCCCCCGTGTCCTCCTGGTTCCATCATGGCTGCGGTTTGGTTGGCTGTACCTCTTCAAAAATGCCCTGAATGAGGGTCCTGGGGTCTTTACAACTTGCATTGGTTTTCAACCCATCACTGATATCAAGTATCACTTTCTGAAATCTCTTTTCCTCCTGTTCCCTTGGATTCATTGGAACTGTGAACACTGTCCTCAGCATGGACACTTAGAGGCTTTGCCCACACCATGGCACATCCCCTTGGGCACCACACCTTGGCTGTTCCCACTTTTGAAATGACTCTCTGTTCTGACTTCTGTTCTAATGGCATGCTCCCACCCCCTATTCAGTTGCGATTTCCAGCCCTGGTACTATGACGGTTGGCCCATCCTCACTGTCTAACCAGACCTCTGGCCCTGCCCTCCTGCTGCCCTGTGCTTGGCTTGCCTCTGATCTGACAGATTACCCAGCAAGTCTCATTGCAGGACACCCAGGAATTTCTCACCAACATTCTAGACCAGCTTGGGGAGGTGAGTTGATTAGAAAGGATAGGAAGAAATACTGTGTATGTTTTTTTCTGTTTGGGGAAAAACAGTAAATGATATAGAAAAATGACAGAAATGTATGAAATGACTGCCAGTAATTCAATCACCTGGAGATAACCACAATGACTGGGCTGGCAAATATCCTTTCAATCACCTCTCAGTCTCTGCGCCCATTAAGATCTGTGTCTATCAACTGTCTTGAATGAATTCACGCTGTTATTCGACCTGTGTTTTTCACTCATCCATCTGTCATGAGCATTTTCAAGGATGCCAATGATGAGAAATATGTTTTCCTTTTTCCAAGAATGTAAATTATATTCCACAGCATTCTTTTTTTTTTCCTACCCCCACCAGCATATCTGCGCATTTGCTTCTTCGGAGGCAGAAACTTTATTCGTGTACCATTTCCCTCCCATAGTAACAGCCCACCCAGTTTTGGTTGGGTGTCCACTACAACAAAAACGAAGCATCCCAGCTCCCCTTGACTGTGTGTGGTCATGTGACTGAGTTCTAGCCAACAGGGGGTGAGCAGAAGAGGAATATGTGCAACTTTTTGGGTGTGTCCTGTGGCAGTTTTACATGTGTTCACAAATTCTTTCACATGCGTTTCATTAAGGTGAAGCCTAATTCCCACTCCTCCCTTAGATATATGCTATACTTAGGAACTTGTGTCTTTTTTTTCCTGAAAAATTTTTAATTGAATGGAAGATTGTTTGAATTCTATAGTGTTTTACAATTTTCAAAAGATTCACACACATGATTTCATATAATCCCATAATAACCTTTTTCCCCACCCCTATACTGCCCTTCCCCTCTTTTTTTCCCCACTGGTAACCACTGATTTGTTCTCTGCTTCTGTTCTCTGCATTTGTTCATCTGCCTCTCTGTGTCTGCTTCTTTTTTGTTATATTCATTAGTTTGTCCTATTTTTTTAGTTTCTTCATATAAGCAATATCATACAGCATTTATGTCTTTCTGTCTGACTTGTTCTACTTAGCAAAATGCCTTCCAAATCCATCTGTGTTGCTGCAAATGGCAAAATTTCATCCTTTTTTTATGGTTGTGTGTGTGTCCTATGTGTGTGTGCATATATATATATATTACCCCCACACACATATATATATTGCATTTTAGATTTATTTTATTTGTTGTTATTGAAGTACAATGAAGAAATTTCTTTATTGATTTATAATGTCCCAGTCTCTGCTGTACTGCAAACTGACTCAGTTATACACTTATAGATGTTCTTTTTTTAATATTCTTTTCCATGTGGTTTATCTCAAGAGACTTTGATATAGCTCCCTGTGCTATATGGTAGGACCTTGTTGTTTATCCATTATAGATGTAATAATAAACATCTGCCAACCCCAAACTCCCAGTCCCTCCTTCTCCCTCCCCCTCTCCCCCTTGGCAACCACAAATCTGATCTCTGTGTTTGTGAGTTTGTTTTTGTTTTGTAGATAGGTTCACTTGTACCATAGTTTAGATTCTACATATATGTGATATGATATAGTATTTGTCTTTCTCTTTCTGACTTAATTCACTGAGTATGGTACTCTCTGGGTCCATCCACATTGCTGCAAATGGCATTACTTTGCTCTTTTTTTTATGGCTGAGTTCCCTGGTGGCTCAGACAGTAAAGAACCCACCTGCAATGCAGGAAACCTGTGTCCAATCCCTGGGTTGGGAGAATTCCCTGGAGAATGGAATGGCAACCCAGCCCAATATTCTTGCCTGAAGAATCCCATGGACAGAGGAGCCTGGTGGGCTACAGAGCCTGGGGGGCAAAGAGCTGGACACGACTGAGCAACTGATACTTTCACTTTCAACAATCTATTGTGTGCGTGTGCCACATCTCCTTTGTCCACTCATCTGTTGACGGACACTTGGATTGCTTCCACACCCTGGCAATGTAAGTATTGCTTCGGTGAATAATGCGGGGGCGGGGGGGAGCGGATATCTTTTTGAATTAGTGACTTGCTTCTAAAAGGTAGAATATGGCAGAAGTTGTGTGTGACATGTGAGGTGAGGAGGCAGCGGGCTTCCTCCTTGTTCTCTCTTGTAGTAAGCACAATGGGGAAGCCAACTGCCAAGTCATGAGGACAATCAAGAAGCACTATGGGGCTTCCGTGGTGGTCCAATAGTTAAGAATCTGCCTGCCAGTGCGAGGGACGTGAGTTCGATCCCTGGTCCCCACATGCTCAGGGCAGCTAAGCCCACACTCTAGAGCGCTCGCGTTGCAACAACTACTGAGCCTGTGCACCCTACAGACCGTGCTCGGTAACAAGAGAAACCACCACAATGGGAACCCTGCGCACCGCACCTGGAGAGTAGCCCCACTTGCTGCAACCAGAGAAAGCCCATACGCAACGACGAAGCCTCAGTATAGCCGAATCAATTAAGAAAAGAGAAGCCCTATGGAGTGGCCCATGTGGCAAGCACATGCGCTGGAACCGTTTTGGAAGTGAATCCTCAAGCCTCGGTCTAGCTGGCAATCGGAGGACCTTGGTCTTGGCCAGTGCCTCGACTGCATCCTCTGATCTCCTGACTTGCTGAAACTGAGATAAAACATGCTTGTTGCTTTAATTAATTAAGTTCTGGGGTAACTGGCCATGCAGCAACTAACACACCCTTAAGAGGATGGGCAGGCCTCTGCTTCCCCTTCACCCTCTCTCTAGATGGAAGATGGGTGTGGGGTGTGCCATCCTGGATCTTTCAGATGAGGGCAGTGTGCTAAGGATGGAGGAGCATCAATACAGATGGGGTCCGGGCCTTTGATGGCTTCATAGAGCAAGAGTCAGCATGACAACTCACTCTTCCATCTGACAGGGAAGTGAAAGTCTACCTTAATAAAGCCAAATTCCCCTGTCAAAGTTGGGCCTTCCTGGTGTGTGGGTACCAGGTGTGTGAAGCTACTGATGGTCTCCATCCTTGGTCCAGTGGAGCTATATACTGGGCTGGCCAAAAAGTTCATTCAGATTTTTCTACACAGCTTACGGGAAAAATCCGAACGGACTTTTTCACCAACCCAATAACTGTTGTCATTTTCCCTGAGTGCCAGGATGGGAATACAATTGAGGAAGCTTTGGATCTTGATCACAACAGCTGAAAATGATCCTAAAGAAGACTCTGCCAAGTGAGCTGATGCTGAGTTTGACACGTGTGTCTCTCCCTATGGGCTCCCCAGATGGCTCAGCTGGTAAAGAATCCGCCTGCAATGCAGGAGACTCCACTTTGATTCCTGGGTCGGGAAGATCCCCTGGAGAAGGGGTAGGCTCCGGTATTCCAGGATACTCCAGTATTCCTGGGCCTCTCTGTGGCTCAGATGGTAAGGAATCCACCTGCAATGCAGGACACCTGGGTTGGGAAGATCCCCTGGAGAAGAGAACCCACTCCAGTGTTCTTGCCTGGAGAATTCCATGGAGAGAGGAGCCTGGCAGGCTAAAGTCCATGGAGTTGCAAAGAGTCGGACACAAATGAGCAACTTTCACTTTCTCTTTGATAAGCTTCCCCTCCCCGAGTGGTCATGCCCTGACGGGGTCTCTCAGACCTTGGCAGGAGAGAGCTGGCCCCACATCTGCGCAGGGGGCCAGCTCGGCAAACAGGAAGGTCCTCCCTCCCGCCTCAGAGAACCGCTCTCAGGCGACTGTGGCTCCCCCTCTCTCCCCACTGAGCAGTCTCCACACCCCAGCCTGACTTCTCTTCAGGCTCAGCTTTTCTCTTTCCTGCATCCTCCTCCTCTTTGTCCTTTCTGTGGTGTCTGTCATCAAGGGCCGACTGGGCAAGGTGCTTCATTCTGTTCTCCTGGATGAGGCGGGGGGCTCCCAGGCTGGAGTCTGAACTGGGAAGAGATGTCTCATGGAGTAGGACCATGAGAAGACTCTCTCTTTGGTGACGGGTCAGGAATGCTCACTGTTACCCTCCACTCCCACATTTTGTAAGCCTGCCTAACATCATGCTTTGTTTTTGTTTTCCAATATGGCTTCACATTGCTTATTTGATTTAACTCAAACCCTATGATGTAGGCTGGGTGTCAGTAACCCCTCCTCATTCCGAGGAAGCTCAGGTGATGAGGTGATGAGTCTTGCCTACCCAGCAGGTCAGTGGTGTCATTAAGACCGGATGAAGGCACCAAATCCAGGAATTCTATGACCTCATCAGGTGTCTTGAAGGTATCAAAGGTTTCAGGCTCCCTTGTTGCATCGTCCTGCCTCCTCCTGCCGTGAGGGGACTGGATAGAAGGATTAGGTTTGGAGAGCATGGACAAATGGGGGAGAACGAACAGCTCTTCCCACTCCTCAGCTTGTGGCAACTCCAACCTTCTTTTGAGCTACCATTAAGGTGAGTCTGGCGCCCTCAAGAGGCCAGGGTGGGAAAATGGGCTGCGTCGCCTTCTGGGCTGCTGCTGCTGCTGCTGCTAAGTCGCTTCAGTCGCGTCCGACTCCGTGCGACCCCATTGCCCGGATTCTCCAGGCAAGAACACAGGAGTGGGCTGCCATTTCCTTCTCCAATGCATGAAAGTGAAAAGTGAAAGTGAAGTCGCTCAGTCCTGTCCGACTCTTAGCGACCCCATGGACTGCAGCCTACCAGGCTCCTCCGTCCATTGGATGTTCCAGGCAAGAGTACTGAAGTGGGTTGCCATTGCCTTCTCTGTGCTTTCTGGGAACTTAAGCCTAAAGCCATGGGGCTCAGGAAATGTGTATCAAATTTTATTATCTAGGTACTTCAGAGAGGAGCTAAAGCGAGGATATGGGGGAAGGCCTGTTCAGGGAAGTCCCCATTGGGTCCTGCTCAAGTACATATCCAGTAGCCAGATGTGCCTAACAAGCAACTTAAACGTGGCCATCCAAATGAAGGGACTTCCCAGGTGGCGCTAGTGGTAAAGGACCCTCCCAGAAGATGCGGATTCAATCCCTTGGGCTGGCAAGATCCCCTGGAAGAAGGAATGGCCACCACTCCAGTATTCTTGCCTGGAGAATCACCATAGACAGATTTAAAAGTCTTAAATCACGACTTGATTTTTGTCTCTTTAAAGTAAAATATCATTAATGAATTTTTATATGTTAATATTCTTATTGTCTTTCGGTGAAAACATGTCTAATTTTAATATAGTCAAATTAGAATCTTTTTCTTTATGACTTTGTTTTTTGGTATGTTGTTTAAGGAATCCTACCCTGTCTAGAAAATAGACATATTTTCCTATAGCATCTTCTATGATTTAGTTTTGGCACTTATATATATACGTTTTTCTTAAAAATTTTTAATTAGAGGATAATTAACTCATATTGATTACATGTTGAAGTAATTATATTTTGTATATCTTGGATTAAATAAAATTGAAAAAGAATAAAGCTATAGGTCTTGAATCCTTCTTACCTGTGTAGCTTGCTTTCCTACAGGAAGTGCCAGTAACTGCAACCTTTTCTGAGAAGGTTTCATGCTCATGGTTGAAACATGATGTGATACAAAGAGAATGCAAAGAAAAATCTTTTCTCACTGCTGTCACCAGCAGCCAATTCCTTTCTTAGAGGCATCAACATTTTCTCCTTTTGTATATCTTTTCTGATAAATGTTTTTTATATATGTGCAAATACATATATTCATATACGTGTGCATGCATATGTGTATGTATGTATACATATCTTTGCTTCTTGTTTTATTTCACAAATAATAGCATATTATATATACTGCTCTGTGGCTTGCCCTTCTCCACACTTCCACAATATTTCAGAGTAATCATAATAAACATTTATTAAGCGGTTACCTTAACTGGGTACTGTCCTAAGAACTTGATATCTATTAATTGTCTTAATTTATTTAAACCTCACAATAACCCCACGAGGTAACGTTATTTTTTCAACCCTACACATAATGGAAACCATGCAAACTAAAAAACACTGAGATAGTAGTTTTCATTCATCATGCTATTAAAGATCAAAAAGCTTGCTAACATACCATGTGGGAAAGGGTGTGGGGAAATTGCCAGTCCATAGATTGTTGGCAGGCAATTTAGTAATATCATTCAAAATTATAAAGGCTCATATCTTTGGTCCAGCAATTCCACTTCTAGGAATTTTCCCTGCAGATACACTTCACCAAAGCTGAATGACCTGGGCACAAATTGTTCGTATAGCATTGTTTGTAACAGTGAAAGTTTGGAAACAGCTTAAATGCACATCAGTAGGGACTGGCTAAATAATTATGATATATTCCTATCCATTGAGTGAAATACTAGGTTGTGATTTTAAAAGTGAGCAAACTTAGCTGCCCTGGTGGCTCAGTGGTAAAGAATCCGCCTGCCAGTGCAGGAGACAGGGGTTCCATTACTGATATAGGAAGATCCCACAAGCCCCAGAGCAGCTAAGCCTGTGCACAGCAGCTCCTGAACCTGTGTTCTGGAGCCTGGGAGCCTCAGCTGCCGAGTCCATGTGCTGCACCTACTGAAGCCTGCACCCCCAGAGCCTGTGCTCTGCAACAAGAGAAGCCACTGCAGTGAGAAGCCCGTGCACTGCAACTAGGGAAGAGCCCATCCAGGATAGACAAGCAAAGTGTAAAAGGCATCAAAGTGGGCTCTACTCCTCAAACAAAAAGAGCAAACTCTTTATGCATAGAGGCAGGTTGCTCCCCAAGAGGGAGAGTGTTCTAGTCCGTGGGGGCTGCTACAATAAGAGACTACAAAAGAGGCTGAAAAGTTCAAGATCAAGAAGCAGGCAGCTTCACTGTCTGGTGAGAGCCTGCTTACAGTTTGATAGGTGCCTGTTTTTCCCTTGTGTTCTCACAAGGCAGAAGGGACTAGAGAGCTCTCTGGGCCCCTTTCATAACGGCACTAATCCCATTCATAAGGGCTTCACCCTCATGACCTAATCACCTCCCAAAGGCCTCACCTCGAAATACCTTGGCACTGGGGATTAAGTGTCAACAATTACATTCACAGAGAGGAGGGGCACAAACGTTCAGTCTGTAGCAGAGGGGCAAGGCAGTGCAACATCATGGTTAAAAATCCATCTATTTCATTCTGGCTCTGGTGCTTATCAACTGTGCAAACTTAGACTGTCACTTTACCTCTCTTCACCTCTGGTCTGAAAAGTGAAGATTGTAATAACAACTTGTGATACCCCCAGCCAACTCAAAGACAAGTGATGATTCAAGTTGTTCACTTGCTCAGTTATGTCTGACTCTTTGTGACCCCATGGACTGCAGCACGTCAGGCTTCCCTGTCCTTCACTATTTCCTGGAGTTTGCTCAAACTCACGTCCATTGAGTTGATAATGTCATCCAACAATCTCATTCTCTGTCCTCCCCTTCTCCTCCTGCCTTCAGTTTTTCCCAGTATCAGGCTCTTTTCAGCTCTTCCCTTCAGGTGGCCAAAGTATTGGAGCTTCAGCTTCAGCATCAGTCCTTCTAATGAATATTCAGGGTTGATTTCCTTTAGGATTGACTGGTTTAATTTCCTTGCTGTCCAAGGGACTCTCAAGAGTCTTCTCCAACACCATAGTTCAAAGGCATCAATTCTTCGGTGCTTAGCTTTTTTTTGGTCCAACTCTCACATGACTACTGGAAAAACCATAGCTGTGACTATATGGACCTTTGTCAACAGAGTAATGCCTCTGCTTTTTAATATGCTGTCTAGGTTTGTCACAGATGAATAAATACTTACAGTTATATGCCACTGGGATTTTGTGGATGTTTGTTACACAGCATGATTGCAGTAGCAGCTAACTGATACAAGCACATGGTGGGTGCTCATTAAACATGCTTAGTAGGAAACCAAGCAAGCCCTTTCCTCAGAATGGGGAACTTCACAGTTTACCTGAAGAGTGGCTCCACATAAGACCCAAAGAGAAAGCTCGCAGTTAATATAGAAAGTATCACCAAAGCACTGAAGGTCTTATTTATTCAACAGGCTGTGTTTTGAGTACTAGCCACTCTGGAAGCTAAGGTACGTACAAACAGAGTAAGGATTGGCCCTTGTACTCAGAGCTCACAGTCTCTGGAAGGAAAGATTTGCGAACAAGTAATTATAAGGGGAAGAGCACTTGCTATAACAAAAGTGTGGACAAAGAATGCAAAAGAGAGAAAAAGCACCTTAGACCAAGGTGGATGGGAGGGTGGTGGTGGCAGAGGCGGCTTAGGAAGGGGATGGTGCCTGGTAAGGAGGGAGGGGATTTGAAGCTGCAAAGGTAAACTTCATCTAGGGTGGGAAGGACCTTGAGGGCTCTGGAAGAGCATCTGAGTGCCATTCTTAGGGTCCGAGAGAAGGCGGTAGGCCCTGGGGCAGGGTAGCGCCACGTTCAGGTTTGTGTTTTGGGGGTGATAACTCCGGAGTAGATGTGAAGGGGCACCCCTGGATGTGGGGTGCTTACATCTTCCTTCCTGTTGCAGTCGGAACTGACTGGGGACAACTTCTGGGGACTGGGTTGATCTGGGGCCATGTAACCTCAGGTGAGGAAAGGGGAGGAATGCAGGGGTTGATAACCAGAAAAAGTCCTTTCTTCCAACTCCCCTGCTAGGAACTGTACCAGATAGGAAGGTATTTGGCTGCAAGGAGCAGGAAGCCTGGTTATAGAGGTTTACACACACAGGGGGTCTTTTTCTCATAATGAGAAATCAGAAGAAAGAAATCAGAAATCTGCTATAACATTGCTGTTGGAACTCAAAAACTCTGAGGTTCTTCTGGCCTTAATTATTTATTTAATTGATTTACAATCCTTCAGGTATATTGTAAAGTGACTCAGTTAAATACATGGTTACATCTTTTTCATATTCTTTTCCAATATAGGCTGTTATAAGATATTGAATATAGTTCCCTGTGCTATACAGTAGGCCCTTGCTGTTTATCTATTTATATATATAGCAGTGTGTACCTGTTACCTCCATATTCCCAGCTACCCCTCCCTGCTCCCTTTCCCCTTTGGTAACCATAAGCTTGCTCTCTAAGTCTATGAGTCTGTTTCCATTTTGTATATAAGTTCATCTGTATCTTTTATTTTACTTTACAGTACTGTATTGGTTTTGGCATACATTGACATGAATCTGCCATGGGTGTACATGAACTCCCAAACATGAACCCCCCTCCCACCTCCCACCCCACATCATCCCTCCGGATCATCCCCATTTGAGTCCGCATTTAAGTGACATCATATGATGTCTTTCTTTGTCTGACTGACTTAGTTCACTTAGTATGTCCATCCATGTTGCTGCAAGTGGCATTATTTCATTCTTTTTTATGGTTGAGTAATATTCTCTTGTATATGTATTCTCATATATACCATATCTTCGTTATCCATTCACCTGTCAATGCACACTTAATTTGCTTCCATGTCTTGGCTATTGTGAATAGTGTTGCTATGAACATTGGGGTGCATGTATCTTTCCAAGATAGCCTTTTCATTTTTTTCTGTATATTTGCCCAGGAATGGGATTACTGGATCATATGGTGACTCTGTTTTTAGTTTTTTTTTTTAAGGAACCACCATAGTGTTCTCCATAATGGCTGCACCAAGTTACTTTCCCACCAACAGTGTAGACAAGTTTCTTCTGGCCTTTTCTTGGTGGTCTTAGATGACTGGTATAGCACCATTTCCTTCTCCAGGGAATCTTCCCGACGCAGGGATCAAACCGGGGTCTCCTCCATTGCAGGTGGATTCTTTACCTACTGAGCCACCAGGGAAGCACCCTAGGTATCATGCCCACATTCAAAACAAACTGGAGACAGAGAGATGAAAAGAGAGAGGCCACGCCAGCTGAATCTGTCCCCTTTCATTGGGAAAGCAGAAGCTCCTGGACTTGACACTGAAATCCACTGTGTGTCCCCACTTCTACTCCAGACTCACTGCAGCGGGTCCCAGGTGGTCCCTGTCTCCTCTTGGAGGGGCCCTTAGAAGTAGATCCAGCTGCGTGTGACTGGTGCTAAGCGGCGCGGGGAGGGCTCCCTGGGTCACCTGACACAGCTGCTGAACACCCTGTGGGCCTTTCCCAAGCCGAGCTGGTGCAGAGGGCCTGGGGCCTGCTGCCACTCAGAGTCCAGTTTCCTAGGAGCAGAGAGTTCTGGTAGCAATACGCTCTAGGGCCCGTATTGTCCATATAACTCCATGGCTTGTCTCCTTTCCTGGCAAGTCCACTGTGCCCTTATGCTGGAGTGAGGGGCCCTCCAAAGTCCAACTTGGTGGCTGTATCAGTCAGGAGAGGATGAGTTAGGTTGTGGTAACAAATGCGCTTAAAAGTGTAATTGCTTAGGGACTTGCTTTGAGGTCTGGGGGTTAAAACTCTCCACTGCCAATGCAGGAGGCATGGGTTCCATCCCTGGTCAGGAACTAAGATCTCACATGCTACAAGGCTCAGCCCAAAACAAAAAAAAGAGATACATTTAAAAAAGTGTAATGGCTTATAATGGCTTAAACACAAAGATTTATCTTGTTCATTCTAAATGTCCATCACGAATCCACTCAGAGTTCTGTTCTATTTCTCCCCGCTCTGGGATGCAAGGAAATCCAACCAGTCCATCCTAAAGGAGATCAGTCCTGAGCGTGCATTGGAAGGACTGATGCTGAAGCTGAAACTCCAATCCTTTGGCCACCTGATGTGAAGAGCTGACTCATTTGAAAAGACCCTGATGGTGGGAAAGATTGAAGGCAGGAAGAGAAGGGGATGACAGAGGATGGGATGGTTGGATGGCATCACCAACTCGAAAGACATGAGTTTGAGCAAACTCCTGGAGCTGGTGATGGACAGGGAGGCCTGGTGCGCCGCAGTCCATGGGGTCGCAAAGAGTCGGGCATGACTGAGTGACTGAACTGAACTGAACTGGGATGCAGGCTAATGAATGGCCACCATTTTGAACTTGCTGGTTGCTGGAACAGAGGGAGAGGAAAGATCTGGAGGGTCCTGAATGGCATTTGAATGCTTTGACTTGGGAGAGACTCACATAATTTTTACTCACAACTCACTGGCCGGGACCAGTCACATAAGTCAGTTCAGTTGCTCAGTTGTGTCCGACTCTTTGCGACCCCATGGACTGCAGCATGCCAGGCTTCCCTGTCCTTCACCAACTCCAGGAGCTTGCTCAAACTCATGTCCATTGAGTCAGTGATGCCATCCCAACCATCTCATCCTCTGTCGTCCCCTTCTCTTCCTGCCTTCAATCTTTCCCATCATCAAGGTCTTTTCCAATGAGTCAGCTCTTCACATCAGGTGGCCAAAATATTGGAGCTTCAGCTTCAGCATCAGTCCTTTCAATGAATATTCAGGATTGATTTCCTTTAGGATGGACTGGTTGGATCTCCTCGCAGTCCAAGGGACTCTCAAGAGTCTTCTCCAACACCACAGTTCAAAAGCATCAATTCTTTGGCATTCAGCTTTCTTTA
>SJYX01018237.1:28967-54010 GCA_006410675.1 Oreotragus oreotragus | reverse complement strand
GGGGACACACAGTGGATTTCAGTGTCAAGTCCAGGAGCTTCTGCTTTCCCAATGAAAGGGGACAGATTCAGCTGGCGTGGCCTCTCTCTTTTCATCTCTCTGTCTCCAGTTTGTTTTGAATGTGGGCATGATACCTAGGGTGCTTCCCTGGTGGCTCAGTAGGTAAAGAATCCACCTGCAATGGAGGAGACCCCGGTTTGATCCCTGCGTCGGGAAGATTCCCTGGAGAAGGAAATGGTGCTATACCAGTCATCTAAGACCACCAAGAAAAGGCCAGAAGAAACTTGTCTACACTGTTGGTGGGAAAGTAACTTGGTGCAGCCATTATGGAGAACACTATGGTGGTTCCTTAAAAAAAAAAACTAAAAACAGAGTCACCATATGATCCAGTAATCCCATTCCTGGGCAAATATACAGAAAAAAATGAAAAGGCTATCTTGGAAAGATACATGCACCCCAATGTTCATAGCAACACTATTCACAATAGCCAAGACATGGAAGCAAATTAAGTGTGCATTGACAGGTGAATGGATAACGAAGATATGGTATATATGAGAATACATATACAAGAGAATATTACTCAACCATAAAAAAGAATGAAATAATGCCACTTGCAGCAACATGGATGGACATACTAAGTGAACTAAGTCAGTCAGACAAAGAAAGACATCATATGATGTCACTTAAATGCGGACTCAAATGGGGATGATCCGGAGGGATGATGTGGGGTGGGAGGTGGGAGGGGGGTTCATGTTTGGGAGTTCATGTACACCCATGGCAGATTCATGTCAATGTATGCCAAAACCAATACAGTACTGTAAAGTAAAATAAAAGATACAGATGAACTTATATACAAAATGGAAACAGACTCATAGACTTAGAGAGCAAGCTTATGGTTACCAAAGGGGAAAGGGAGCAGGGAGGGGTAGCTGGGAATATGGAGGTAACAGGTACACACTGCTATATATATAAATAGATAAACAGCAAGGGCCTACTGTATAGCACAGGGAACTATATTCAATATCTTATAACAGCCTATATTGGAAAAGAATATGAAAAAGATGTAACCATGTATTTAACTGAGTCACTTTACAATATACCTGAAGGATTGTAAATCAATTAAATAAATAATTAAGGCCAGAAGAACCTCAGAGTTGTTGAGTTCCAACAGCAATGTTATAGCAGATTTCTGATTTCTTTCTTCTGATTTCTCATTATGAGAAAAAGACCCCCTGTGTGTGTAAACCTCTATAACCAGGCTTCCTGCTCCTTGTAGCCAAATACCTTCCTATCTGGTACAGTTTCTAGCAGGGGAGTTGGAAGAAAGGACTTTTTCTGGTTATCAACCCCTGCATTCCTCCCCTTTCCTCACCTGAGGTTACATGGCCCCAGATCAACCCAGTCCCCAGAAGTTGTCCCCAGTCAGTTCCGACTGCAACAGGAAGGAAGATGTAAGCACCCCACATCCAGGGGTGCCCCTTCACATCTACTCCGGAGTTATCACCCCCAAAACACAAACCTGAACGTGGCGCTACCCTGCCCCAGGGCCTACCGCCTTCTCTCGGACCCTAAGAATGGCACTCAGATGCTCTTCCAGAGCCCTCAAGGTCCTTCCCACCCTAGATGAAGTTTACCTTTGCAGCTTCAAATCCCCTCCCTCCTTACCAGGCACCATCCCCTTCCTAAGCCGCCTCTGCCACCACCACCCTCCCATCCACCTTGGTCTAAGGTGCTTTTTCTCTCTTTTGCATTCTTTGTCCACACTTTTGTTATAGCAAGTGCTCTTCCCCTTATAATTACTTGTTCGCAAATCTTTCCTTCCAGAGACTGTGAGCTCTGAGTACAAGGGCCAATCCTTACTCTGTTTGTACGTACCTTAGCTTCCAGAGTGGCTAGTACTCAAAACACAGCCTGTTGAATAAATAAGACCTTCAGTGCTTTGGTGATACTTTCTATATTAACTGCGAGCTTTCTCTTTGGGTCTTATGTGGAGCCACTCTTCAGGTAAACTGTGAAGTTCCCCATTCTGAGGAAAGGGCTTGCTTGGTTTCCTACTAAGCATGTTTAATGAGCACCCACCATGTGCTTGTATCAGTTAGCTGCTACTGCAATCATGCTGTGTAACAAACATCCACAAAATCCCAGTGGCATATAACTGTAAGTATTTATTCATCTGTGACAAACCTAGACAGCATATTAAAAAGCAGAGGCATTACTCTGTTGACAAAGGTCCATATAGTCACAGCTATGGTTTTTCCAGTAGTCATGTGAGAGTTGGACCAAAAAAAAGCTAAGCACCGAAGAATTGATGCCTTTGAACTATGGTGTTGGAGAAGACTCTTGAGAGTCCCTTGGACAGCAAGGAAATTAAACCAGTCAATCCTAAAGGAAATCAACCCTGAATATTCATTAGAAGGACTGATGCTGAAGCTGAAGCTCCAATACTTTGGCCACCTGAAGGGAAGAGCTGAAAAGAGCCTGATACTGGGAAAAACTGAAGGCAGGAGGAGAAGGGGAGGACANATCCTAAAGGAAATCAACCCTGAATATTCATTAGAAGGACTGATGCTGAAGCTGAAGCTCCAATACTTTGGCCACCTGAAGGGAAGAGCTGAAAAGAGCCTGATACTGGGAAAAACTGAAGGCAGGAGGAGAAGGGGAGGACAGAGAATGAGATTGTTGGATGACATTATCAACTCAATGGACGTGAGTTTGAGCAAACTCCAGGAAATAGTGAAGGACAGGGAAGCCTGACGTGCTGCAGTCCATGGGGTCACAAAGAGTCAGACATAACTGAGCAAGTGAACAACTTGAATCATCACTTGTCTTTGAGTTGGCTGGGGGTATCACAAGTTGTTATTACAATCTTCACTTTTCAGACCAGAGGTGAAGAGAGGTAAAGTGACAGTCTAAGTTTGCACAGTTGATAAGCACCAGAGCCAGAATGAAATAGATGGATTTTTAACCATGATGTTGCACTGCCTTGCCCCTCTGCTACAGACTGAACGTTTGTGCCCCTCCTCTCTGTGAATGTAATTGTTGACACTTAATCCCCAGTGCCAAGGTATTTCGAGGTGAGGCCTTTGGGAGGTGATTAGGTCATGAGGGTGAAGCCCTTATGAATGGGATTAGTGCCGTTATGAAAGGGGCCCAGAGAGCTCTCTAGTCCCTTCTGCCTTGTGAGAACACAAGGGAAAAACAGGCACCTATCAAACTGTAAGCAGGCTCTCACCAGACAGTGAAGCTGCCTGCTTCTTGATCTTGAACTTTTCAGCCTCTTTTGTAGTCTCTTATTGTAGCAGCCCCCACGGACTAGAACACTCTCCCTCTTGGGGAGCAACCTGCCTCTATGCATAAAGAGTTTGCTCTTTTTGTTTGAGGAGTAGAGCCCACTTTGATGCCTTTTACACTTTGCTTGTCTATCCTGGATGGGCTCTTCCCTAGTTGCAGTGCACGGGCTTCTCACTGCAGTGGCTTCTCTTGTTGCAGAGCACAGGCTCTGGGGGTGCAGGCTTCAGTAGGTGCAGCACATGGACTCAGCAGCTGAGGCTCCCAGGCTCCAGAACACAGGTTCAGGAGCTGCTGTGCACAGGCTTAGCTGCTCTGGGGCTTGTGGGATCTTCCTATATCAGTAATGGAACCCCTGTCTCCTGCACTGGCAGGCGGATTCTTTACCACTGAGCCACCAGGGCAGCTAAGTTTGCTCACTTTTAAAATCACAACCTAGTATTTCACTCAATGGATAGGAATATATCATAATTATTTAGCCAGTCCCTACTGATGTGCATTTAAGCTGTTTCCAAACTTTCACTGTTACAAACAATGCTATACGAACAATTTGTGCCCAGGTCATTCAGCTTTGGTGAAGTGTATCTGCAGGGAAAATTCCTAGAAGTGGAATTGCTGGACCAAAGATATGAGCCTTTATAATTTTGAATGATATTACTAAATTGCCTGCCAACAATCTATGGACTGGCAATTTCCCCACACCCTTTCCCACATGGTATGTTAGCAAGCTTTTTGATCTTTAATAGCATGATGAATGAAAACTACTATCTCAGTGTTTTTTAGTTTGCATGGTTTCCATTATGTGTAGGGTTGAAAAAATAACGTTACCTCGTGGGGTTATTGTGAGGTTTAAATAAATTAAGACAATTAATAGATATCAAGTTCTTAGGACAGTACCCAGTTAAGGTAACCGCTTAATAAATGTTTATTATGATTACTCTGAAATATTGTGGAAGTGTGGAGAAGGGCAAGCCACAGAGCAGTATATATAATATGCTATTATTTGTGAAATAAAACAAGAAGCAAAGATATGTATACATACATACACATATGCATGCACACGTATATGAATATATGTATTTGCACATATATAAAAAACATTTATCAGAAAAGATATACAAAAGGAGAAAATGTTGATGCCTCTAAGAAAGGAATTGGCTGCTGGTGACAGCAGTGAGAAAAGATTTTTCTTTGCATTCTCTTTGTATCACATCATGTTTCAACCATGAGCATGAAACCTTCTCAGAAAAGGTTGCAGTTACTGGCACTTCCTGTAGGAAAGCAAGCTACACAGGTAAGAAGGATTCAAGACCTATAGCTTTATTCTTTTTCAATTTTATTTAATCCAAGATATACAAAATATAATTACTTCAACATGTAATCAATATGAGTTAATTATCCTCTAATTAAAAATTTTTAAGAAAAACGTATATATATAAGTGCCAAAACTAAATCATAGAAGATGCTATAGGAAAATATGTCTATTTTCTAGACAGGGTAGGATTCCTTAAACAACATACCAAAAAACAAAGTCATAAAGAAAAAGATTCTAATTTGACTATATTAAAATTAGACATGTTTTCACCGAAAGACAATAAGAATATTAACATATAAAAATTCATTAATGATATTTTACTTTAAAGAGACAAAAATCAAGTCATGATTTAAGACTTTTAAATCTGTCTATGGTGATTCTCCAGGCAAGAATACTGGAGTGGTGGCCATTCCTTCTTCCAGGGGATCTTGCCAGCCCAAGGGATTGAATCCGCATCTTCTGGGAGGGTCCTTTACCACTAGCGCCACCTGGGAAGTCCCTTCATTTGGATGGCCACGTTTAAGTTGCTTGTTAGGCACATCTGGCTACTGGATATGTACTTGAGCAGGACCCAATGGGGACTTCCCTGAACAGGCCTTCCCCCATATCCTCGCTTTAGCTCCTCTCTGAAGTACCTAGATAATAAAATTTGATGCACATTTCCTGAGCCCCATGGCTTTAGGCTTAAGTTCCCAGAAAGCACAGAGAAGGCAATGGCAACCCACTCCAGTACTCTTGCCTGGAACATCCAATGGACGGAGGAGCCTGGTAGGCTGCAGTCCATGGGGTCGCTAAGAGTCGGACAGGACTGAGCGACTTCNCATTGAGGCCCACAAAGCTGGGCTCAGAATCCCAGGATCTGTGAGCCACGGAGACCATGGCCCAGAACCCTTCTCTGGCAGCGGAAACAGACGGTGGCTTAGAAGGTCCGTAGAAACCAGGCAGGTGAGGGAGGGAGGAGGAGATATGGGCCGAGTGTTCTGGGCAGGGGTGTGGAGCCAGGCTCATTACTTTGCCGCTCTGTGACTGTGACCATCTTTCCCCATCTGTAAAATGGGTGCAGTCGTGGTACGGTGATAGTACCTTTGAGATTTCCTGTGAAGGTTAAAGCGACGATGTAGAAGATAGGGAAACAGCTCAGAGTCTGGAGCATTGTATGTACTGCCCAAATAGCTGTTGCTATTATTTATATGCTGTAATAGTCAGGCACTTGCTAAGTGCTGCACACAGTTGAATTTATTTCATGCTCACAGTAGCCGTCATACTTGAACAGCATTTTAGGTGAGAAACTAGAACACCAGGGAACCCAATGACTCACCCAAGGTCACACAGCTAGTGATTGGCTGGGTTGGGACTTGAACCCAGGCAGTCTGGTTCAGAGTCTTAGGTGCTTTGCTGCCCTCCTGAAGTGCTGGTCAGCTGTATGTGCCTGTGGCATCCTCAGCCTGACACGCAGCTCCCCATGCTTGCCCCCTGCCCGCCTTCCCTATTTCATCCCTGACAAACGCCTTCGAACATTCCCCACCACCACGCATTCTCCTGATTCTGAACCCGGGACCCTCCTCCCACCTCTCCGCCTGGGCTCAGCCCCTCTCCTAGCCCAAGGCTCTGTCTGCTGACCATCAGTCAGTGCGTTAGGTCCTCCCGGGCCCTCCCCACCAGACAGGGTACCCCAACACTCTCCTCACCTTCAGGTCTCCCATCCCCTTGGCCTTGGGTCACCTTGAGCTGTGGATGTTTTCATCTCCCCACTTCTGGTCTCTCATCAAAACCCCTGCAGGTCTGACCCAGCCTCTTGTGCAGACAGGGTTCCCCATTTGGGGGAACTGAATTTTCACTGATGGTAAATCTGGGCTGCTGGATGACATCACATTGGTGACCTCCAAGAGGGAAACAGAAAAGGGCCTCGAGCCAGCTTGCTCGGAGGAGATGGGGGACAAGGTGGGTGCCAACTGCTTGTTGCTGCCATCGGTCACCAACCCAGGAAACAGGACAGTGAGAGTGTGGCCTGAGCTCCCCTGCCCACCCCTGCCTTTAATTTCCTTAATTTTCCTGTCATCAGGGCCTCCCAGGAGCCCTGCTCAGCCTCAGGGAAGGACAGACACCTCACAGGGTCTGAGCTTCTTCTGACGGGGCTGCCCCAAACAAGCCGCATACAGTGGGCATCTGATCTCCAGGCCCGTCCGTGCTCCACGTGATGCCAGCCTCAGCTTGAGCTATGCCAGCTTGTACCTGCACAGTGCACCTTCTAGACCTCTGCTGCTGCTGCTGCTAAGTCGCTTCAGTCGTGTCCGACTCTGTGCGACCCCACAGATGGCAGCCCATTGGGCTCTGCCATCCCTGGGATTCTCCAGGTCCTCTGCTAGGCAACTAAAACCCCCGCCATCCTGCTTCCCGCAAAGAGCCCAAACCCCCAGGCCCACGTTCAAGAGACTCAGCTCTGTTGCGGAAATCACGTGGCCTTTGGAATCCGAAGCGGTCTGGGTTTCAGTGCAGTTCCGTGAGGTCTTGGCAAGTCACTTTGTCTCTCCTGTGTCAGTTTCCCCACAGGGTGATGGTCTCTATCTCATCTTTGAGATTAAGTGACATGAGGGGTCTGAGCGGGCCTGGCATACTATGGGAGTGGAATTGATGGTGAGGTTAAGAGGAGTCACACGGTTGTGGAGACCTGGATCCTCCAGAGAGTCTGGAAGGTGGCCTGAGTGGAGACCCAGTGACCCGGTCCAGGGGATGAGACAGCTCCTCTGAAAGGGGGATGGATGCTGGATAACACATCTGCTCCATACAGCTGTGAGGACTGGGGGCCTCCTTGGGGTGAGCTGCCGGTACTGCAGGCTGAGGCAGGAACAGTCTGCACAGCATGGCAGTGCCCTCTGCTGGCCAGGCTGGGCTGGCACTGGCTGCTCCCCGGTACAGAGAGTGACTCTAACATTTGCCACCTGCAGGGCCTCCAAACCCTGGACTGGGCAGGCGGGCCAGACCCTGGCTTGGAAGGGACCCTGGTAGGTGTGAAACCCATTTCCACTTTACAAATGAGAAAACTGAGGGTCGGCGAAGTGAGGTGAATTGCTGTCGAATGGCTGAGCCAGACCTGCCCTGCAGTGGTCTTGTTCTATTGGTGGTTCCGGGATAGGATTCTCGCCTCCCACCCTGCAGTGCCCTTCCTCCTACTCCAGGAGCCATCATTTTATGTAAATATCACAGGACTCAAACGCTGGAAGTAGTGCCCTTCCCTATTTGGTTAAAATCAAATTAGAACTAAGTTGGGGAAGGATAAACGAGGAGGTTGAGATTAACATATACATATTACTATATATAAAATAGATAGCCAACAAGTACCTACTGTATAGCACAAGGAACTATACTCAATATTTTGTAATTACCTATAAGCAAAAAAGCGGAGAAGGCAATGGCACCCCACTCCAGTACTCTTGCCCGGAAAATCCCATGGACGGAGGAGTCTGGTGGGCTGCAGTCCGTGAGGTCGCTAAGAGTCGGACACGACTGAGCGACTTCACTTTCAGTTTTCACTTTCATGCACTGGAGAAGGAAATGGCAACCCACTCCAGTATTCTTGCCTGGAGAATCCCAGGGATGGCCCAGCCTGGTGGGCTGCCGTCTATGGGGTTGCACAGAGTCGGACACGACTGAAGAGACTTAGCAGCAGCAGCAGCAGCAGCATAAGCAAAAAGAGGGACTCCCCAGGTGGCCCAGTGGTAAAGATCCGGCTGCAGTGCAGGAGGCTCAGGTTTGATCCCTTGGTCAGGAAGATCCCTTGGAGAAGGAAATGGCAACCCGCCCCAGTATTCTTGCATGGTGAATTCCATGCACAGAGGAGCCTGGTGGGCTGCAATCTATCTGATCGCAGAGTGGGACACGACTTAGTGACTGGACTCACACGCACACATAAGCAAAAGGTCTCGGAGAAAGAATATATAAATAAGAACATATATATAGTGACCCCATGGACTGTAGCCCCTGAGGCTCCTCTGTCCATGGGATTCTCCAAGCAAGAGTACCGGAGTCGGTGGCCATTTCCGCCTCCAGGGGATCTTCCCAAACCTAGGGATTGAACCCGGGTCTCCTCCACTGTGGGCAGATTCTTTACCATGAGAAACACCAGACTGTAAATCAGCTATACTTCAATTTTAAAAATTACGTCAGGCCTGACTTCACCTTGCCAGGGCTGAAGAAGCGTTCACTGTTGCTTCTTCAGGGAAGAAGCTCCTCCTCCCTATGGCCGTGCAAGCGCCCAGGAGCCTAACGGGATGCAAGAAAAAAGGGGAGGGGGAGGCCAGGGAAATAGTCAGTGTGTCGGGGCCACTGTGAGAGCTTCACATTTAAGCCTTCAGGAGTTTCTGCTGCTTCCTCACCAAGATCAGCAGTCCCAGGGCCTGGACCCACACCCACGTGCTCCCCGGACGTCCCACACAGCTTACGCTTGCCACCTGAGGCTCTGTCCCTTCTGGTGGGCACTGCTACTCTGGACCACCACTCTCCCCAAACCACCTCATTCTCTTCTCCCCAAACCCCTAGACCACTTCCCTTAAATTGTTCAAGATCCTGAAAATAAAAGCAGGAAAGGTAGGTTGAATCCGGGGAGGAAAACAGATTAAGAACAAAGGGTAAATGATTATCTCAGGAAAAGCTCCTGCCCCTCTAAACTCTGCCGAGCAGCAACTTGTGCCTGTGGGAAAATGCCATGTACTTGGAGTGACCTTTTTGCTGCAGCTGAAGCCAACAAGACGTGGCTCCATGGACTGTAGCCCACCAGGTTCCTAGGTCCATGGAATGTTCCAGGCAAGAATACTAGAGTGGGTTGCCATTTCCTTCTCCAGGGGAGCTTCCTGACCCAGGGTTGAACCCGGGTCTTCTGCACTGCAGAAGATTTTTGAGAGTCCCTTAGACTGCAAGGAAATCAAACCAGTCAATCCTAAAGGACATCAGTCCTGAATATTCATTGGAAGGACTGATACTGAAGCTGGAGCTCCAATACTTGGGCCACCTGATGCGAAGAACTGACTCATTGGAAAAGACTCCGATGCTGGCGAAGACTGAAGGCGGGAGGAGAAGGGGACGACAGAGGGTGAGATGGTTGGACGGCATCACCAACACTATGGTCATGAGTTTGAGCAAGCTCCAGGAGTTGGTGAACTACAGGGAAGGCTGGCATGCTGCAGTTCATGGGGTCACAAAGAGTCAGACACGATTGAGGGACTGAACTGAACTTCTGCATTGCAAAACTTTTGCGTTTGCGCCACCAGAGAAGTGGGTGATCGTGTTGATTCAATCCAACTGAAGAAGCCTGGGGGAGGGAGGGACTTCCCTGGTGGACCAGTGGGTAAGACTCCATGCTCCCAAGGCAGGGGACCTGGGTTCTATCCCTGGTTAGGGAACCACATGCTGCAACTAAAGAGCCCACATGCTACAGCTAAGACCTGGCAGAGCCAAATCCTGATGGAGGGGTCATGAGGAATGGAACACGTTAACTCATGTTCCAATTAAGCCAATAAAAGTGAAAACAGAGGTTATGGAAAACTGGGTAAAGGGTTAAATGCCTAGGGAGCCTAGGTTGCAAAGCCATTTCTGTCTGAAAGGGATGAACTTGAGGGCCTTTACTCGTCATCTCATGGCTTCCCTTGTGGCTCAGGAGGTAAAGAAGCCACCTGCAATGTGAGTTCGATCCCTGGGTCGGGAAGATCCCCTGGAGAAGGAAACGGCAACCCACTCCAGTATTCTTGCCCAGAGAATTCCATAGACAGAGGAGCCTGGCGGGCTACGGTGCATGGGGTCACAAAGAGCTGGACACGACTGAGTGACTGACATTTGCCATCTCAAAATATACAAAGAGCCTGGGGGATCCAAACTGCAACCCTTTGGACTCTGTAGCTTCTAGATCCACAATTCTGTCTGGAAGTTCCGACCAAAAAACATCCACCACTTGGCTGTACACTGTCAGCCATGTTACCAGTTCCCTGAGGGTGGTGCCCTTGGCCTGCTGGAAACAGTGCATTTGATTCTTCAAGGGCCCTTTTCCAACCTGGGAGAGTTCAGGCTTAAACATGAAGATGATAAGATAAAGTAAACCCTAAGGGTCAAACTATTAAGTTTAGGAGTAACCCTTGTATTTATTGTAGCCCATGAGACTCCTCTGTCCGTGGGATTTCCCAGGCAAGAATACTGGAGTAGGTTGCTGTTTCCTTCTCCAGGGGATCTTCCCAACATAGGGATGAAATCCGTGTCTCCTGCATTGCAGACAGATTCCTAACCACTGAGCCTCCAGGGAAGCCCAACCTTGTATCGTGGTTTCTTTAAAGTATTATACTAGTTAAGCAATTCTAGCACATTGAAGACTGATAGATTAGCCTGATGCATTTTAAATATGTAATGGTATCTAGACTTTTGAGTTTCAGTTGGAAAGGGAAAGAAAATTTGATTCCATTTTTGTGAATATTATGAGATTTTAAAGAAAGCTGGTGCTTCACTGTACTCACTTCAGTTCAGTTCAGTCGTGTCCGACTCTTTGCGACCCCATGAATTGCAGCACACCAGGCCTCCCTGTCCATTACCATCTCCCGGAGTTCACTCAGACTCATGTCCATCGAGTCCGTGATGCCATCCAGCCATCTCATCCTCGGTCATCCCCTTCTCCTCCTGCCCTCAATCCCTCCCAGCATCAGAGTCTTTTCCAGTGAGTCAGCTCTTCTCATGAGGTGTCCAAAGTACTAGAGTTTCAGCTTTAACATCATTCTTTCCAAAGAAATCCCAGGGTTGATCTCCTTCAGAATGGACTGGTTGGATCTCCTTGCAGTCCAAGGGACTCTCAAGAGTCTTCTCCAACGCCACAGTTCAAAAGCATCAATTTTTTGGTGCTCAGCCTTCTTCACAGTCCAACTCTCACATCCATACATGCCTACTGGAAAAACCATAGCCTTGACTAGACGGACCTTAGTCGGCAAAGTAATGTCTCTGCTTTTGAATATGCTATCTAGGTTGGTCATAATTAATACATCTTATTTCTTAGACTTACAAGAATTTGTTACTTGGAGATGTTTTGCTTTGTTAGAGAACCAAAGCAGAACTGATTTCTCTAGGCAAGAATAATGGAGCAAGTAGCCATTCTCTTCTCCATGGGATCTTCCAGACCCAGGGATCAAACCCAGGTCTCCCACACTTCAAGCAGATTCTTTGTCATCTGAGCCACTAGGGAAGCACCATGATAATTTATTACTTGGAGGTATTTTGCTTTGTTAGGCCACCAAAGTGTTTACAACGAAAATACAATATATTAAATTTATGAATGCAGTTCAAAGTGTTTAGGGGAATTTAATTAAGTTTGTAAATGAATTTTCAAAAGAGCTTAGTGTCCTCAAGTTAATAAATCATTAATCAAATAGAATTGAAAGGCACTAGACTCATGTTGCCATATTTATAAACAGAATAACAAGATTTGTAAACTGAACACAACAGCTTGAGGATAACTAGGTAATTTCTATGTTATGAAGGGAATATTAATTTAAAACCTAAGTAGTCCTTTGTGGTCTACTGTCAGACTTAAAAAATAATTCACAGAGATGGCTATTAATGCTAATAGCTAATATTTATGGAGCACTTCACACAGATGATCTCATTCCATCTTCCATTCCAGATGTTGTTACTGTTCAGTCACTCAGTCCTTTCCAACTCTTCATGATCCTAAGGACTGCAGCACTCCAGGCTTCCCTGTCCTTCACCATCTCCCGGAGTTTACTCAAACTCATGTCCATTGAGTGGGTGACGCTATCTGTCATCCCCTACTCCTCCTGCCCTCAATCTTTCCTAGCATCAGGGTCTTTTCCACTGAGTTGGCTCTTCACATTGGGTGGCCTAAGTTATTGGCGCTTCAGTTATAGCATCAGACCTTCCAATGAATATTCAGAGTTGATTTCCTTTAGGATTGACTGGTTTGATCTCCTTGCTGTCCAAAGGACTCTCTACAGTCTTTTCCAGCATCACAGTTCAAAAGCACAAGACCGTGGGAGCTCAGGAACTTGCTCAAAGCCGCACATCTAGGAGGTTGTCCAGGTTGGACTTGAGTTGCTTCTTCCAGGGGCTACACTGTTAAGCACAGTGCTGGGTGATCTCTGGGGCCTGGGTTTCCAGGCTCTGCACTGAGGTTCCTGGGGAATGGCTCACACTTCATTAACTTTTATACCAGTGAATGAGCGCTTGTCTGCACCCCCACCTGCCCCACTGCCTTGGTGCTCAGCACAAATAGGGAAGGAGTTTCTTTTTCTTTCTTTTAACATCTATTAATTTTTTTATACATTTACTTCAAGTCTAATTTTCCCTTCAAATGTATGTCTTCAGGATTCTTTTTTAAAGATATTGAGATATAGTCGATGAACAGCATTCTTGCCTTGAGAACCCGGTAACAGTATGAAAAGGCAAAAGATGACACTGAAAGATGAATCCCCAGGTCAGTAGGTGTCCAATATGCTACTGGAGAAGAGCAGAGAAATAGCTCCAGAAGGAATGAAGAGGCTGAGCCAAAGCCCAAATGATACCCAGTTGTAGATGTGTCTGGTGCTGAAAGTAAAGTCCAGTGTTGTAAAGAACAGTATTGCATAGGAACCTGGAGTATCAGTTCCATGAATCAGGGTAAACTGGAACAGGAGATGGCAAGAGTAAACATCAACATTTTCAGAATTAGTGAACTAAAATGGATGGGAATGGGTGAATTTAATTCAGGTGATCATCGTGTCTACTGTTGTGGGCAAGAATCCCTTAGAAGAAATGGAGTAGCAATCATAGTCAACATAAGAGTACAAAATGCAGTACTTGGGTGCAGCCTTAAATGTCACAGAATGATCTCAGTTCATTCCCAAGGCAAAACATTCAACATCAGAGTAATCCAAGTCTATGCCCCAACCACTAATGCTGAAGAATCTGAAGCTGAATGGTTCTACGAAGACCTACAAGACCTTCTAGAACTAACACCAAAAAAAAGATATCCTTTTCATCATAGGAAACTGGAATGCAGAAGTAGCAAGTCAAGAGATACCTGGAGTAATAGGAAAATTTGGTCTTCAAGCACAAAATAAGCAGGGCAAAGTCTAACAGGGTTTTGGGAAGAGAACACATGGGTCACAGCAAATACCCTCCTCCAACAACATAAGAGAAGATTCTACAGATGGACATCACCAGACGGTCAATACTGAAATCAGATTGATTATATTCTTTGCAGCCAAAGATGGAGAAGCTCTATACAGTCAGCAAAAACAAGACAGGGTGACTGTGGCTCAGATCTTGAATTTCTTATTGCAAAACTCAGACTTAAATTGAAGAAAGTAGAGAAAAATGCTTGGTCATTCAGGTAGGACCTAAATCAAATTCCTTATGATTATACAGTAGAAGTGACAAATAAATTCAAGGGACGAGACCTGATAGAGTGCCAGAAAAACTAGGGGTGGAAGTTTGTAACATTGTATAGGAAGCTGTGATCAAAACCACCCCCAAGAAAAAGAAAGGCAAAATGATTGTCTGAGGAGCCCTTTCAAATAGTTGAGAAAAGAGAAGTGAAAGGCAAAGGAGAAAGGGAAAGATAGACTAGACCCAACTGAACACAGAGTTCCAAAGAATAGCAAAGAGAGGTAAGAAAGCCTTAAGTGATCAATGCAAAGAAATAGAGGAAAATAATAGAATGGGAAAGACTAGAGATCACTTCAAGAAAATTAGAGATACTAAGGGAATATTTCATGCAAAGAGGGGCACAATAAAGGACAGAAATGGTATGGACCTAACAG
The DNA here is from genome assembly GCA_006410675.1 of Oreotragus oreotragus. NCBI lineage: Eukaryota > Metazoa > Chordata > Mammalia > Artiodactyla > Bovidae > Oreotragus > Oreotragus oreotragus. The sequence goes on along the minus strand of SJYX01018237.1, from coordinate 39,622 downwards.
AAGCAGAAGATATTATGAAGAAGTGAGAAGAATACACAAAAGAACTATGTAAAAAAGGTCTTAATGACCCAGATAACTTACATGGTGGTGTGATCACTTACCTAAAGACAGACATCCTGGAGTGTCAAGTCAAGTGGGCCTTAGGAAGCATTACTATGAACAAAGCTAGTGGAGGTGATGGAATTCCAGTTGTTATTTCAAATCCTAAAAGATGATGCTGTGAAAGTGCTGCACTCAATATGCCAACAAATTTGGAAAACTCAGTAGTGGCCACAGGAGTGGAAAACACCAGTTTTCATTCCAATCTGAAAGAAGAGTAATGCCAAAGAATGTTCAGATTACCGCACAGTTACACTCATTTCACATGCTAGAAGCTTAATGCTCAAAATCCTTCAAGCTAGGCTTCAACAGTATGTGAACTGAGAATTTTCAGGTGTTCAAGCTGGTTTTAGAAAAGGCAGAGGAACCAGAGATCAAACTGCCAACATCCATTGGGTCACAGAAAAAGCAAGAGAACTCCAGAAAAACATCTACTTCTGCTTCACTGACTATGTTAAAGACTTTGTGTAGATCACAACACACTATGGAAAATTCTTAAGTAGACAGGAATACCTGCCTCCTGAGAAACCAGGACAAGAAGCAACAGTTAGAACCAGACATGGAACAATGGACTGGTTCAAAATTGGGAAAGGAGTATGTCAAGGCTGATTATTGTCACCCTGCTTATTTAACTTATATGCAGAGTACATCCTGGGAAATACTAGGTTGGATGAAACTCAGCAGGAATCAAGATTGCTGGGAGAAATATCAACAATCTCAGACATGCAGATGACACCACCCATACTGCAGAAAGCAAAGAGCCTCTTGATGAAGGTGAAAGAGGAGAGTGAAAAAGCTGGCTTAAAACACAACATTCAGAAAACTAAGATCATGGCATCCAGTCTCATCGCTTCACTGCAAATAGATGGGAAAACAATGGAAATAGTGACAGACTTTATTTCCTTGGGCTCCAAATTCACTGTGGACGGTGACTGCAGCCACGAAATTAAAAGATGCTTGCTCCTTGGAAAAAAGCTATGACAAAACTTGACAGCGTATTAAAAAACAGAGAAGAGACATCACTTGGCTGACAAAGGTCTGTATAGTCAAAGCTATGGTTTTTCCAGTAGTCATGTACAGATGTGAGAACTGTACCATAAAGAGGGCTGAGCGCTGAAGAACTGATGCTTTTGAACTGTGGTGCTGGAGAAGACTCTGGAGAGTCCCTTGAACAGCAAGGAGATTAAACCAGTCAACCCTAAAGGAAATCAACCCTGAATATTAATTTGAAAGATTGATGCTGAAGCTGAAGTTCCAATACTTTGGCCACTTGATGCAAAGAGGGACTCATTGGAAAAGACCTTGATGCTGGGAAAGATTGAAGGCAGGAGGAGAAAAGGAAGACAGGATGAGGTGGTTGGATGGCATCACTGATTCCATGGACAAGAGTTTGAGCAAACTCCAGGAGATGGTGAAGGACAGGGAAACCTGGTGTGCTGCAGTCCATAGCATCGCAAAAAGTTGGACAGGACTGAGCGACTGAACAACAACTAAGGCACTGAACCCATGCGCCTGAAGCCTGTGCTCTGCAATGAGAAGCCTGTACACCACAACCGGAGAGGAGCCCACACCCAGCAACGAAGACCCAGGGAAACCAAAAAAATTTTTTTAAATAAACACATTAATTAATTTTAAAAATGTGCCTAAAATAAGAAATGATGATATCAACATAACAGTATTTTTTCTTTATAATACAATGAGCATCCATGTACTTAAAATTTTTAAATATTAATTAATGTATTTGACTGTGCTAGGTCTTAGCTGGGGCATGCCACATAGTCTATCTTCCTTGCGGCATGCTGGATCTTTAGTTGCAGCCTGCAAACTCTTAGTTGTGACATGCGGGATCTAGTTTCCCAACCAGGGATCGAACCCAGGCCCCCTGCATGGGGAGTTAGCCACTAGACCACCAGGGAAGTCCCTCCAGAATTGTTTCTAGGTAACAGAAAATTCAGGCGGGATCGGTGACTGAACTAGAAGAGAAATTAATGTTGCCTGGAGATAGAGGCAGTGACTAGGGGAACCTGGTTTCTAATATTTTGTGGACAGACTGAGCGTGTCCACAAAAGTATGGTGATGGTTGCCTCTTGCTGTTAGGGTGTCGTGATCACTGTCACTCAGAAGTTTAAATATGGGTTGTATTGGGCTTCCCTCATAGCTTAGTTGGTAAAGAATCTGCCTGCAGTGCAGGAGATCAGGTTTGATTTCTGGGTCGGGAAGATACCCTGGAGAAGGAAATGGCAACCGACTCCAGTATTCTTGCCTGGGAAATCCCATGGATAGAGGAGCCTGGCAGGCTCCATGAAGTCACAAGAGTCGTATATGACTTAGCAACTAAATCAATCAATCATGGATGCTGAGGAGCAAAGAGGTGGGCTATGCGGGGTCACGTGCATTGTCTCCTGACTGCTTATCTAGACCATCATCTCCACTGCAGGGTCTGGAAATCCAAAAACTAGTCCCTGACTCTCCTGCCTTTCTCCCTGTGAGGTTCTGGTGATGACGGGGGTTCTGGTGATGATGGGGGTTCTGGTGATGACAGGAGGCAATGGAAGGAGACTGGAAGGGGAAGATAGGAAAAGCCTTTTGCGGGGTTGGGGGCGGGGAGGCGGCTATTAGGAGCAGCTCTCCAGGCAGCAGTGTTGGTGGTTCTGGTAACACTGCTGCTGTTTGCTTCCTGCAGGCATAAATCTGCAAGTAGCTTTAACCTCCACTTTGTTGCTATAGCAATCCAACCCCTTTATCACTGATGCTTTGTGTTCAAGCCCCTCTGTTTGAAATATTTCCAGTGCTTTCCATTTTGCCCATTGGACTGACAAAGGTCTCATTCTTTGCTTTGTGTGCTCAGCTCTTTGATTTGAAGTTAGATCCCTCTTGTAGCATCTACAGCAGGTCCGATTGCCTCTAACTGCTATGTGGTACTTCGTGGGGTGTACATGGACCACACTGGACCCATCTCCTCCTCCAGGGTGGACACCTAGACTGCATCCACCAACATGCTATGATACATATTTTTATATGTTTCCTTTTTAGACCTGTGTGAGAATTTATCAGCAATTAAATTATATACCCAGGATTGAAATTGCTTTGTCATAGATCAAAGGTCTCTGCTACTTTTGACTAAGCATTATAAGAGCGTGATCTTGAGTAGCACACTTCCCTATTAGATAATATTAGATAATTAGAATAAGAGATAATGTTACAGATGTTGCTGTTTAGTTGCTAAGTCATGTCTGACTCTTTTGTGACCCCATGGACTGTAGCCCACCAGGCTCCTCTGTCCATGGAATTTCCCAGGCAAGAGTACTGGAGTGGGTTGCCATTCCCTTCTCCAGGGGATCGTCCCGATCCAGGGATTGAACCCAGGTTTCCTGCACTGGAGGCAGATTCTTTACCATCAGAGCCACCAGGAATTTGTTACCTGTGAGATGTTGCCTATCAGTTGCCTAAACTGAGTCGTTTAGTGGAAGAGCCCTGGAATTTTCTGCATTTGGAGTCTGAGATCCAGGCTAGCTGGGGAGGAGGTAATGTCCTGCAGGAGACGGACATGCTAGGCTGTGGCTCTGAAGATTTGATGGGGAGGCCCCACTGCAGACCTGGGTGTGGGAGAAAAGAGAGCCGGTGTGACCTGTGAGAGTCGATGATTTCTCAGGAAGAGATTACAGTCCAAGGGGAAAAGAAGAGAAGATCAAGAGCAGAGACTTGGGAGCGGGAAGGTGAACCCAAGGAGAAGTGGTCAGAGATAGAGCAGGAGGGACGGAAGTAACCTCAGCTGAAGAGGAGGCCTGACTGCACAGGAAAGGGGCCGACTCCCTGCTCTGGAAGCCCTGTGCTCTGAGAACTGCCATACACCATATAGACACAAGGTGGCGCTGTGGCCCATTCCAACAGCTACTCCTTTTAGTGTTGGGATTTTCTCTGTATTGGACTTCCAAGGTGGTGCAGTGGTAAAGAATCCACCTGCCAAGGCAAGAGACACAGGTTCAAGCCCTGGGCTGAGAGGATCCCCTGGAGAAGGAAAATGGAAACCCACTCCAGTATTCTTACCTGAAAAATTCCGCGGACAGAGNGCCTCCTGAGAAACCAGGACAAGAAGCAACAGTTAGAACCAGACATGGAACAATGGACTGGTTCAAAATTGGGAAAGGAGTATGTCAAGGCTGATTATTGTCACCCTGCTTATTTAACTTATATGCAGAGTACATCCTGGGAAATACTAGGTTGGATGAAACTCAGCAGGAATCAAGATTGCCGGGAGAAATATCAACAATCTCAGACATGCAGATGACACCACCCATACTGCAGAAAGCAAAGAGCCTCTTGATGAAGGTGAAAGAGGAGAGTGAAAAAGCTGGCTTAAAACACAACATTCAGAAAACTAAGATCATGGCATCCAGTCTCATCGCTTCACTGCAAATAGATGGGAAAACAATGGAAATAGTGACAGACTTTATTTCCTTGGGCTCCAAATTCACTGTGGACGGTGACTGCAGCCACGAAATTAAAAGATGCTTGCTCCTTGGAAAAAAGCTATGACAAAACTTGACAGCGTATTAAAAAACAGAGAAGAGACATCACTTGGCTGACAAAGGTCTGTATAGTCAAAGCTATGGTTTTTCCAGTAGTCATGTACAGATGTGAGAACTGTACCATAAAGAGGGCTGAGCGCTGAAGAACTGATGCTTTTGAACTGTGGTGCTGGAGAAGACTCTGGAGAGTCCCTTGAACAGCAAGGAGATTAAACCAGTCAACCCTAAAGGAAATCAACCCTGAATATTAATTTGAAAGATTGATGCTGAAGCTGAAGTTCCAATACTTTGGCCACTTGATGCAAAGAGGGACTCATTGGAAAAGACCTTGATGCTGGGAAAGATTGAAGGCAGGAGGAGAAAAGGAAGACAGGATGAGGTGGTTGGATGGCATCACTGATTCCATGGACAAGAGTTTGAGCAAACTCCAGGAGATGGTGAAGGACAGGGAAACCTGGTGTGCTGCAGTCCATAGCATCGCAAAAAGTTGGACAGGACTGAGCGACTGAACAACAACTAAGGCACTGAACCCATGCGCCTGAAGCCTGTGCTCTGCAATGAGAAGCCTGTACACCACAACCGGAGAGGAGCCCACACCCAGCAACGAAGACCCAGGGAAACCAAAAAAATTTTTTTAAATAAACACATTAATTAATTTTAAAAATGTGCCTAAAATAAGAAATGATGATATCAACATAACAGTATTTTTTCTTTATAATACAATGAGCATCCATGTACTTAAAATTTTTAAATATTAATTAATGTATTTGACTGTGCTAGGTCTTAGCTGGGGCATGCCACATAGTCTATCTTCCTTGCGGCATGCTGGATCTTTAGTTGCAGCCTGCAAACTCTTAGTTGTGACATGCGGGATCTAGTTTCCCAACCAGGGATCGAACCCAGGCCCCCTGCATGGGGAGTTAGCCACTAGACCACCAGGGAAGTCCCTCCAGAATTGTTTCTAGGTAACAGAAAATTCAGGCGGGATCAGTGACTGAACTAGAAGAGAAATTAATGTTGCCTGGAGATAGAGGCAGTGACTAGGGGAACCTGGTTTCTAATATTTTGTGGACAGACTGAGCGTGTCCACAAAAGTATGGTGATGGTTGCCTCTTGCTGTTAGGGTGTCGTGATCACTGTCACTCAGAAGTTTAAATATGGGTTGTATTGGGCTTCCCTCATAGCTTAGTTGGTAAAGAATCTGCCTGCAGTGCAGGAGATCAGGTTTGATTTCTGGGTCGGGAAGATACCCTGGAGAAGGAAATGGCAACCGACTCCAGTATTCTTGCCTGGGAAATCCCATGGATAGAGGAGCCTGGCAGGCTCCATGAAGTCACAAGAGTCGTATATGACTTAGCAACTAAATCAATCAATCATGGATGCTGAGGAGCAAAGAGGTGGGCTATGCGGGGTCACGTGCATTGTCTCCTGACTGCTTATCTAGACCATCATCTCCACTGCAGGGTCTGGAAATCCAAAAACTAGTCCCTGACTCTCCTGCCTTTCTCCCTGTGAGGTTCTGGTGATGACGGGGGTTCTGGTGATGATGGGGGTTCTGGTGATGACAGGAGGCAATGGAAGGAGACTGGAAGGGGAAGATAGGAAAAGCCTTTTGCGGGGTTGGGGGCGGGGAGGCGGCTATTAGGAGCAGCTCTCCAGGCAGCAGTGTTGGTGGTTCTGGTAACACTGCTGCTGTTTGCTTCCTGCAGGCATAAATCTGCAAGTAGCTTTAACCTCCACTTTGTTGCTATAGCAATCCAACCCCTTTATCACTGATGCTTTGTGTTCAAGCCCCTCTGTTTGAAATATTTCCAGTGCTTTCCATTTTGCCCATTGGACTGACAAAGGTCTCATTCTTTGCTTTGTGTGCTCAGCTCTTTGATTTGAAGTTAGATCCCTCTTGTAGCATCTACAGCAGGTCCGATTGCCTCTAACTGCTATGTGGTACTTCGTGGGGTGTACATGGACCACACTGGACCCATCTCCTCCTCCAGGGTGGACACCTAGACTGCATCCACCAACATGCTATGATACATATTTTTATATGTTTCCTTTTTAGACCTGTGTGAGAATTTATCAGCAATTAAATTATATACCCAGGATTGAAATTGCTTTGTCATAGATCAAAGGTCTCTGCTACTTTTGACTAAGCATTATAAGAGCGTGATCTTGAGTAGCACACTTCCCTATTAGATAATATTAGATAATTAGAATAAGAGATAATGTTACAGATGTTGCTGTTTAGTTGCTAAGTCATGTCTGACTCTTTTGTGACCCCATGGACTGTAGCCCACCAGGCTCCTCTGTCCATGGAATTTCCCAGGCAAGAGTACTGGAGTGGGTTGCCATTCCCTTCTCCAGGGGATCGTCCCGATCCAGGGATTGAACCCAGGTTTCCTGCACTGGAGGCAGATTCTTTACCATCAGAGCCACCAGGAATTTGTTACCTGTGAGATGTTGCCTATCAGTTGCCTAAACTGAGTCGTTTAGTGGAAGAGCCCTGGAATTTTCTGCATTTGGAGTCTGAGATCCAGGCTAGCTGGGGAGGAGGTAATGTCCTGCAGGAGACGGACATGCTAGGCTGTGGCTCTGAAGATTTGATGGGGAGGCCCCACTGCAGACCTGGGTGTGGGAGAAAAGAGAGCCGGTGTGACCTGTGAGAGTCGATGATTTCTCAGGAAGAGATTACAGTCCAAGGGGAAAAGAAGAGAAGATCAAGAGCAGAGACTTGGGAGCGGGAAGGTGAACCCAAGGAGAAGTGGTCAGAGATAGAGCAGGAGGGACGGAAGTAACCTCAGCTGAAGAGGAGGCCTGACTGCACAGGAAAGGGGCCGACTCCCTGCTCTGGAAGCCCTGTGCTCTGAGAACTGCCATACACCATATAGACACAAGGTGGCGCTGTGGCCCATTCCAACAGCTACTCCTTTTAGTGTTGGGATTTTCTCTGTATTGGGCTTCCAAGGTGGTGCAGTGGTAAAGAATCCACCTGCCAAGGCAAGAGACACAGGTTCAAGCCCTGGGCTGAGAGGATCCCCTGGAGAAGGAAAATGGAAACCCACTCCAGTATTCTTACCTGAAAAATTCCGCGGACAGAGGAGCCTGGGAGGCTACCATCCATGGTGTCACAAAGAGTCGGACGCAACTGAGCAAGCACCCACAATTTCGTCCAGGCTACATTCCAGGCTACATTCTGTGGAGTCGCAGAGCACTGGACGTGACTGAGCGACTGACACTTTCAAAGGGAAATTAATTTGTGTTGCCCTCCCCACAACCCTCCCTCCCCTGCCCTCTTTTTTGTTGTTCAGTTGCTCAGTCATGTCCAACCGCAGCACGCCAGGCTTCCCTGTCCATTACCAGTTCCTGGAGCTTGCTCAAACCCCTGTCCATCAAGTCGGTGATGCCATCCAAACATCTCATCCTCTGTTGTCCCCTTCTCCTGCCTTCAATCATTCCCAGCATCAGGGTCTTTTCCAGTGAGTCAGTTCTTCGCATCAGGTGGCCAAAGTATTGGAGCTTCAGATTCAGCATCAGTTCCTTCCAGTGAATATTTAGGACTGATTTCCTTCAGAATGGACTGGTTGGATCTCCTTGAAGGACGAGGAACTCTCAAGAGTCTTCTCCAACACCACAGTTGAAAAGCACCCATTCTTCGGCGCTCAGCCTTTTTTATGGTCCAATTCTCACATCCATACATGACGACTGGAAAAACCACAGCTTTGACTAGACAGACCTTTGTAATCAAAGTTTCTGCTTTTTAATATGCTGTCTAGGTTGGTCATAGCTTTTCTTCTAAGGAGCAAGCGTCTTTTAATTTCATGACTGCAGTCACCATCTGCAGTGATTTTGGAGCCCAAGAAAATAAAGTCTGTCACTGTTTCAGTTGTTTCCCCATCTATTTGCCATGAAATGATGGGACCAGATTCCACGACTTTAGTTTTTTGAGTGTTGAGTTTTAAGCCAGATTTTTCACTCTCCTCTTTCACTCTCATCAAGAGGCTCTTCAGTTCCTTTTCACTTTTTATCACTGGGGTGGTATCATCTGCATATCTGAAGTTATTGATATTTCTCCCAGCAATCTTGACTCTAGCTTATGCTTCATCCAGACTGACATTTCACATGTACTCTGCACAGAAGTTAAATAAGCAGGGTGACAATATGCAGCCTTGACATACTGCTTTCCCAATTTGGAACCAGTCCATTGTTCTATGTCCGGTTCTAATTGTTGGTTCTTGACCTGCATACAGGTTTCTCAGGAGGCAGGTAAAGTGGTCTGGTATTTCTATCTATTTAAGAATTTTCCACAGTGTGTTGTGATCCACACAGTCTAAAGTCTTTAGCATAGTCAATAAAGCAGAGGTAGATGTTTTTCTGATGTTCTCTTGCTTTTTCTATGATCCAGTGGATGTTGGCAATTTGATCTCTGGCTCCTCTGCCTTTTCTAAATCCAGCCTGAACATCTTTAACAGACGAGAAACCCGGAAAAGGATGTAGTTTGTCCCAAAGCATACAGGGGTGTCATGGCCAAAGTAGGGCCAAGTTACCCACCAGGCCCAGCTCTCCATCACCACCTACTTTTCAGTCCTACCAGCAGTGAAATCACCTTTCTTGGTTTTTCCCATCCTTTCTGTTTCCAATATCCTTCACCCGCAGCCAGCCTCTAAGCTATGTTTCAGTATAAACTGAAGCAGGTTGGACACACCACAGATACCCCCTGGGGGTTCCATCTGACCCTGATATTCATCTTACCCTGGGCTACAGGGCTTCCTGCCTCTGGAAACTTGACCCTGAGTCTACCTATGCTTGCCTTTTGGGTTTGCTGTGATAAAGCTGGTCGTCCGGTGCCACCTCCATCAGTCCGTTTACTCTGTTTCCCGGCTCTTCCCCTCTCCTCCACCGACCCTTTGGCCTCAGGCTGACTCCCTGAGCATCCCCTACACTCTTCACAATGCCCGCCTCTGCTCTATGCCTGTGTTGTCGTGCTCAGGTCTATAACATTTCCTTCCCCTCTCACAGTGGGGCGCGAGGCCAGGGTCCATTCTGCCTGCAGTCCCTCAGGGTCTAGTCATGGTTCTAGGAAGGCTGTTGCACTAAGGGTGACTGAGCTGGCAACGCAGAGACGTCTGGCACCAGGTGTCACAGGACAGGATTGCCGTTCCAATATCCTTCACCCGCAGCCAGCCTCTAAGCTATGTTTCAGTATAAACTGAAGCAGGTTGGACACACCACAGATACCCCCTGGGGGTTCCATCTGACCCTGATATTCATCTTACCCTGGGCTACAGGGCTTCCTGCCTCTGGAAACTTGACCCTGAGTCTACCTATGCTTGCCTTTTGGGTTTGCTGTGATAAAGCTGGTCGTCCGGTGCCACCTCCATCAGTCCGTTTACTCTGTTTCCCGGCTCTTCCCCTCTCCTCCACCGACCCTTTGGCCTCAGGCTGACTCCCTGAGCATCCCCTACACTCTTCACAATGCCCGCCTCTGCTCTATGCCTGTGTTGTCGTGCTCAGGTCTATAACATTTCCTTCCCCTCTCACAGTGGGGCGCGAGGCCAGGGTCCATTCTGCCTGCAGTCCCTCAGGGTCTAGTCATGGTTCTAGGAAGGCTGTTGCACTAAGGGTGACTGAGCTGGCAACGCAGAGACGTCTGGCACCAGGTGTCACAGGACAGGATCGCCGGGGGCCAGCCCACTGAGTACTAAGATACAGCCAAGAGCATCTGTTTGGAACGACGAGCAGAGCATCAGCTGTTTTCAGCATTTGACCAAATGGTGTTCAGTACGAAATCAGACTGATTATATTCTTTGCAGCCAAAGATGGAGAAGCTCTATACAGTCAACAAAAACAAGACCAGGAGCTGACTGTGGCTCAGATCATGAACTCCTTATTTCCAAATTCAGACTTAAATTGAAGAAAGTAGGGAAAACCGCTAGACCATTCAGGTATGACCAAAATCAAATCCCTTATGATTATACAGTGGAAGTGAGAAATAGATTTAAGGGCCTAGATCTGATAGATAGAGTTCCTGAA
>SJYX01018237.1:0-24403 GCA_006410675.1 Oreotragus oreotragus | reverse complement strand
TTTTGAACTGTGGTGTTGGAGAAGACTCTTGAGAATCCCTTGGACTGCAAGGAGATCCAACCAGTCCATTCTGAAGGAGATCAACCCTGGGATTTCTTTGGAAGGAATGATGCTAAAGCTGAAACTCCAGTACTTTGGCCACCTCATGCGAAGAGTTGACTCATTGGAAAAGTCTCTGATGCTGGGAGGGATTGGGGGCAGGAGGAGAAGGGGACGACCGAGGATGAGATGGCTGGATGGCATTACAGACTCGATGGACGTGAGTCTGAGTGAACTCCGGGAGATGGTGATGGACAGGGAGGCCTGGCGTGCTGCGATTCATGGGGTCGCAAAGAGTCGGACACGACTGAGCGACTGAACTGAACCGAACTGACAGAACAGTCTGCCAGAATGATTAGCCAGAGCCACAGAATCAAGTCGGCAGCAGGACCCCCCCCTCCGCCGTTGGTCTCACTTTTGTATTCTAGGAGCTGGTATATTTCAGTGTGTGTGTTAAAAAAAAACCCAAAAAACTGAAACTTTGTTTCAATTCTAAGTTTTGGAGAATTTGGGGCTGCATCTGGAGCAGGCAGGAGTCAACATGGCCTTTGTTCTGACTTGGTCAGACCCTCTCCCAGAGATGGAGACAACAGACCCTTGACCCAGATGATGACAATAATGTGAAAGCATGCCATTGTTTGTGGACATACCGACTTTGGTCTGTTGGCCCATAGGATCAACACTTCAAAATATTTCCCTCTCCTTTCTCTCATGCAACAAGGCTGGGAACTTTCCTGGTGGTCCAGTGGTTAAGAATCTGGCTTCCAATGCAGGGGACGCAGGTTTGATCCCTGGTCAGGGAACTAAGATCCCACATGCTTCAGCACAATTAAGCCGGAATGCCACAACTAGAGAAATCCCACACACTGCAACCAAGATCCAGGGCAGCATGGCCCCTCCCTCTGCCACCAAAAAAAAAAAAAAAATAATAATAATAAAAGAGCTGTATCAGTGGGTGTTAATAGAGGTTTTAGATTTCCTCAGTGCATAAGCCAGACAGATGCAGGGTTACTGCAACACAAGTTTGTTATGCAAACGTCATACACAGAAACTTCAAAAAGGCTAAGGAAATAAAAAATGATCTAAATTAGCTTTCCATTTCATATCTCAATGCTAAATGATATTTAACATTGTTTTTTATTTTTCCAGAAATATCTAAAATTGGACAACAGAAATCAGATAGTCCTTTGTTCCTACAGGAAGTTTTGACATTTGAGAAACAGAAACAAGTCTGTGGTTTTTAAATCTGGCTCCCCGCTCCAGGCCAGAAACTCCTCAGTTGTCAGCTCAGTTCTGCCAACTTCCTGAAGAGGAAGGATTCTTTCTAGTTGGAGAGACGCTAAATCAATGTTCAGTATAGGATGTGAACAGGGGGTGGGGTGGGCAGAGGAAAGGGAAGACACGAAGAAAATCAGGACTAGCTCTTTATAGAGACAGGTTTGTGGGAAATTCTGGAAAGACTTTGAAGCAGCTGTAGGCTGAAGTACAAGGATCAGGAGAACCCTTTCTGAAAGTTACTCCAAATGTCTTGGCATCAATACTTTGTTTATATGCTTAGTCACTCAGTTGTATCCAGCTCTTTGCAACCCCATGGACTCTTGCCCGCCAGGCTCCTCTGTCCGTGGAATTTTCCAGGTAAGCTACTGGAGCCAGTTGCCATTTCCTATTCCAGGGGATCTTCCCAACCCAGGGATCGAACCCAAATCTCTTGCATCTTCTACACTGGCAGGCAGACTCTTAACCACTGCACCACCTGGGAAGCCCCATAAATACTTTTTAAAAAACAAAAAATAGGTCACTAGGAATAAGTATATAAAACAATGAGTATGGTGATTATACTGTTTAAAGTCAAAATCAGGATATTTGACCTGCTAATTGGACAGTGTAATTGGAATTGAGACTGACCACTCCTTCCAGATGCAGGGCTCTAGGCCGGCATACATGCATGAACCGGAAATGCTTGGCTGTAGAGCAAAAGGTCGACCAGATGGTTTCCTGTTCCTGATTAGGCTTCTAGATCATGGACGGTGGTGGTGTTGTGAGAGCAGGAGAGGTTAGTAAGAGCACAGAGGGTCTGTCCTTCTGACTTCTCCTCAGCTCACCCCTCAGGACCACAGTGCACACTGTGTCCCTAAATTTAGGTCAGATTTGCCAAGAAAAGTGACATAAATGAGCCACAGGCAAGACAGGGAGGAAAAGACCACTGCTGGGACATCCCTCTCAATCTCTGATTTTGGAACAAGACTTTTGGTTTACACTGGAATCTACAGTTTCGTTGTTTGGAGTATGTGTATGCGTGTATAATCTGAATCTCACACACTCTTTATATTGGAAGAGGAAGCAGCTGCAGAACACGACCTGAGTCAGAAGGCAGGGTTTTGGTTTTTTTTTTGGCTGCCCCTCATGACTTGTGGGATTTTAGTTCCCTGATCAGGGACTGAGCCTGGGCCCCAGCAGTAAAAGCGCTGAGTCCTAACCACTGGACAAACAGGGAATTCCTGTGTCCACCATTATTTTAAAGACTGCCCAGTTCAAAATGCGTCGTATCTTTTGCAATTTTCTTTTTTGTGTATATTTATTCGTTTGTCTGCCTCCAGTCTTACTTGGGACATGCTGGATCATCATGATGTCATGAAGGATCTTTCACTGCAGTGCAGGGACTCTCTAGTTGTGGTGTGTGGACTCAGTCATGTTGCTTGCTGGTTTAGTTGTCCCGTGGCATGTGAGATCTTAGTTCCCCAACCAGCAATCAAACCCAAGTCCCCTGCCTTCCAAGGCAGATTCTTAACCACTGGGCCACCAGAAGTCCTTATCATCTTTTAAAAATTATCTTTATCGTAAACCATGTATAGTTTTTTTTTTTTTAAGAGAAATGTGTAGGTAAAATAGAGATGTATTATCTTGGTTTCCAATTTCCATACAATAAACTCACTAAGATTGCCTTGACTGCAAATCATGGAACCTTTGATTCAGGAATTCCTGTTAAGAGTCAGAAACCCCAACCCACATTGCGATACATACCTCTTGGCAGATCTTTGAAAAGATAAGGTATACAGATTAAACTTCTATTTTAGAAACTTCTGCAATAAATTGGTTTTCAAAAACATATGGACATGATACAGCCATTAAACAGACTTAATAAGCTTTTACACATTATCATTTAAATCGTTAGGATAATTATATAAAGAAAAAGTGATATTATAGAACTCATGTCCAGCTGTTCGATGCTCAAAAATCAACATATGAGGACTTCCCTGGTGGTCCAGTGGAAAAGAATCTGCTTACCAATGCAGGGGTCACGGGTTCAATTCCTGGTCTGGGAAGACTCCACATGCCACAGGGCGACTAACCTTGGCTCCACAACTACTGAGCCCGTGCTCCAAAACAACAGCCACCACAGCGAGAAGTCTGAGCATCACAACGAAGAGCAGCCCTTGCTCACTGCAGCTAGAGAAAGTCTGAGAACAGCAACAAAGACCCAGCATAGCCCCAAATAGATGTTTTTAAAAATCAATAGGCGAGATAGAGACAAGTGTTGGTAGAAAGGAAAGTTACTTTTAGTTAGTTAGTTACTTTTAGTTACTCCCCTTCTGGGGAGATGTTGGACTCATTGCCACCCCCTAAACCACCTCCAAAGCTTATGCTCGGCCCTGAAAGTTTTTAAAGGGAAAAAGGGAAAGCAATCTCAGTTAATCACTGAGGCAGGGGGTCAGAGTCCTCGCCATCCCCCACGGTGTGCAGCCTTGTCGACTTCTGATTTTTCTTTAGGTGCTCTCTTGTTCACACAGTCTGTTCGCAAGATTTCTGCTTCTTTGATCAACAGAAAGAACCAACACCTTAGGCAAGGTATCGTGTGATCAAAAGATCTGAAAGATGTGTGAGGGCTTGAGGTGAGAAGAGCATGGTGGAGCCTGGTTTAAAGTTGGTGCCAAGGAATCTCCTACAGAGAGCTCTTTCCTGCCCAAAGCGCTTACTGTGACTGCATTTATTGCATTAATCACCTGTATTTCCCTTCTTAGCATAAAAGACTTCCTTAACCCAGGTTATAGACCCAAGAGTTCACCGTTAACAATCTTAAACCATCTGCTGACTGTCTTCAAATTCCATCAAAGATATCAAATAAAATCAAACATATTTGGACTTCTCTGTGGCCACCTGACAGAGCAGGGGACATCGGTTCAACTCCTGGTCTGGGAAGAGTCCACGTGCCTCAGAACAACTAAGCCCGTGCCCAGCAACTACTGAGCCTGAGCTCTAGAGCCCCCGTGTTGCAACTGCTGAAGCTCATGTGCCTAGAGCCCCACAAGAGAGGCCACCACAATGAGAAGCCTCAGCATCACAGCAAGGAGCAGCCCTCGCTAGCTGTAGCTAGAGAAAGCCCGGGTGCAGCCGTGAAGATCCAGTGCGGCCCTAAGAAAGAAAGAAAGTCTTAAAACATCAAACATGTTTATTCAATGCCTGCAATAGGCAAAGTCTTCTCGTGGGCACTACGGTTTAGTTGCTAAGTCATGTCTAACTCTTGCGACTCCATGGACTGTAACTTGCCAGGCTCTTCTGCCTGTGGGATTCTCCAGGCAAGAATACTGGACTGGGTTGCCATTTCCTTCTCCAGGGAATCTTCCCAACCCAGGAATCGAACCTGGGTCTCTTGTATTGCAGGCAGATTCTTTACTGACTGAGCTATGAGGGAAGCCCATTGAGCTATGTGGGTGCTATAGATGGAATAATGTATAAAATTCTGTCACTAAAGAGTTTATAACTTAGTTCCAGATGTACTCTCAAATTCTCATTGCTTTAGGACTGATAGTCAATTTCTTCCCACCCCAAATGAGACATCCTGAGAGGATATCTGGATATGTTATACGTAACAAAATGAAACTACTTGAGTTTGACTTCAGTCATTAATTGCTCTTATCTGCACATTCTATCTCTGCTAATTTATTAGCATCTGGTAGTTTAGAGAGGTATTTCATATCAAGGACCTAACCAACATTTTATGGGCTTCCCAGATGGCTCAGTGGTAAAAAGAATCTGCCTTCCAGTGCAGGAGACTTGGGTTCCATCCCTGGGTTGGGAAGATCCCCCGGAGGAGGAAACGGCAACCCACTCCAGTAATTCTTGCCTGAGAAATTCCATGGACAGAGGAACCTGGCAGGCCACAGTCCATGGGGTCGCAAAAAGAGTCAGACAGGACTCAGCAGACTAAACAACAACAAACCAATATTTTAAACGAATTCATTGTCTTTACTGTTTGTTTTGGCCATGCCTCAAGGCTTGCAGGATCTTAGTTTCCGACCGAGGATTGAACTACCGCCCTTGGCAGTGAAAGTCCCGAGTCCTAATCACTGGAGTGCCGGGGAATTCTCTCTTTGTCTTTAAAACCGATTTTCTTCGCTAAATATACATATTTATAAATTATATAATATATATGTGTGTGTGTGTGTTGGTTGTAGGTAAATACAGATATATTCCCTGTTCTGTGAACACAAAAACAGGCTAGAATGGCCTTGGGATGCAGGAAAGAATAGATTGAGAAATTTGGGTCAGGGTGTCTGGCCCTCCAGGGAAGGGCAAGAAGCGCACTGTGTCCTCCGTCCCTTCCCCTGGTAGTCTGTGCTTTAGTTCAACAGCCAAGCGTGTGGTCCATCTTGAGGGTCAGCATCTGGGAAGCAGGTGTTGGTCCCACAGGCAGCTACCCAAGGACCTTCATTTGTTGTTGTTTGATCACTAAGTCATGTTTAACTCTTTGCGACCCCCATATACTGCAGCTTGCCAGGCTTCTCTGTCCTTTACCATCACCCGGAGTCTGCTCAAGCTCATGTCCACTGAGTTGGTGATGCCATCCAACAATCTCATTCTCTGCTGCCCCCTTCTCCTCCTGCCTTCAATCTTTCCCAGCATCGGGGTCTTTTCCAGTGAGTCAGCTCTTTTCATCAGGTGGTCAAAGTATTGGAGCTTCAGCTTTAGCATTAGTCCTTCCAATGAATATTCAGGGTTGACTTCCTTTAGGATTGACTGGTTTGATCTCCTAGCAGTCCAAAGGACTCTTAAGAAGTCCGTGGCTTGTCAGAAACTGGGCTGCACACAGGAGGTGAGCGGAGGGCGATTGATTGAGTGAAGCTTCATCTATATTTATGGCTGCTCCCCATCACTTGCATCCCCCTGATCCGTAGAAAAACTGCCTTCCACGAAATCAGCCCCTGGTGCCTGAAGGGTTGGGGACCACTGATTTAGAGCACGTACTGCCTGCTAGAAATAAAAAGTTGAGAGGCATAGGCCCAGGGCTGAGATTCGCTGAAATGAAAGCTGGAAAGTGCTGGACAGACTGCTTTCCGACGCTTGTGCAAGGCAGGGGCACAGGAGACCACACACACCCATGAGGTGGTGCACACAACCCTGGGAAAGCTGTCCAGGTGTTAGGCCCTAGCTGCTTCTTGTCTTCTTAAATAAACATCTGAGCTGCTTTAGTTTCCCAGCTGGCTCAGAGGTAAAGAATCCACTTGCCATTGCAGGAGACACAGGAGATGCGGGTTCAATCCCTGGGTTGGGAAGATTCCCTGGAGAAATGGCAACCCACTCCACTATTCTCGCCTGGAGAATTCCATGGACAGAGGAGCCTGGTGGCTACAGTCCATGGGGTCTTCTTTAAATATCCCCTGAGGATGAGGGGGTGGAGATGCGTGGTGCAGGCCTGGACCGATCTGAATCACAGGACAGATGCTGACCATCTTCCTGAGTCAATATTCAAAGCTAAGTCTCACCATTAAATATATATACATATATTGTGTGTGTGTGTGGCTGTGGCTGGGTCTTTGCCGTATCGCAGGCTTTTCTCTGGCTGAGGCGAGTCGGGGCTACCCTACAGTTGCAGTGCTCAGGTTTCTCATTGCAGTAGCTTCGCTTATGGGCTCTAGGCGTGTGGGTTTCAGTAGCTGCAGTGCCCTGGGCTCTAGAGTGCAGACTCAATAGTTGTGGCCTTAGTCGCTCCAAGGCATGTGGCATCTTCCCGGACCCGGGATCAAGCCTATCTCTCTTTCATTGGCAGGTGCATTCTTAACCATGGAGCCACCAGGGAAGCCCTTAAGTCTCACCATTTAACAGGTGAGATGTGTCTTAAAGAGTAGAAAGCAAAATCCATAGAAAATTTTTAAGAAAAGACATAAAGTCAGAGAAATGCTATTTTGCTACTCGGACCCTTCTGAGCTTGGCCCCAGGACCCTGGAGATCGCAGGGACTTGTTCAGGGCTATGATCCAGCTCTTTGCCCTGCCCAGGCCGAGGAGCTGGCAGATGTGGGAGCCACTGGCCTTGGCTGGGTGTCAGAGCTGCACCAGGGCTGTGGGTGACATAAGAATTGCAGGGGGATGGGGCAGCAGTACCTAGGGAGCTGGAGAAGAGAGAGACACAGGGGTAGCGGGAGGTCCCTTCATCCCCTCCCTACTGCCCCTACAGTGAGGTCCTGCCTGGCAGCAGCATCCACTACACTTATAAAATTCTTTTCTTAAAAAAAAAAAAACAAAAAAAAAACCACTCAAATTAACTAGCTCACAAGAGTTCCTCAAAAGCTTTTATTCTTTTTTTTTGACCGGCACACTGCCTGGTACACACTGCCAAGTAGGCATTCAAAAAAAAAAATTTTTTTTTTTTAAATAGGCAATTTATAACACTGGGAAGACTTCATTTCAGTGTTTCTGAAAACATTCCTAGAAAGAGTTTACTCTCCTATGACTCCGGAGAACAGAGGTTTTGTCCTAATTTTTATAAGCCACCTCAGAGAAGAGTGGAATAATTTGGATGAACACTTAAGTGTTTGGAAGGGCAAGTTAAAAACTCCCAGAAATCTGAGTTATCCTAATTGCAGGGAAGAGCGTGGCTTCTGCCACCTAGGGCAGCTTTGCAGTACTCAGAGGACACAGAGAGTGTCTCAGTGTCCCTCCCTGACCAGGGGCCTCCAGGATATTTCTCCTGCTTGCTTCCTCTAAGACTTCTGGCGGAAGGCAGATCAAGAGAGAGGGACCATGAATTCTCCAGGTGGCCCAGGCCCCACGCACTAGCTTGGCCCAACCAGTGGTTTAACTACCGAGCATGTCACCCTGAAAGTGCGTCCGACATTCGTCCTACCGAACAGACTAGCAGAGAACCAGAATCAGGCATTCAGAACTGTCATCAAAGGAGTCACCTCCCTTCTTCCACTTAATGACCTGGGATTCTGTGTGCAGTAGACAGGAACAGAGCCTTTACAAATTAAATAACTTCGTTACCATACAATAAAACGTCATGACATACAATTCTCTTTGGAAAGTCTTTCCCATTCTCAAAATTAACTTACAAAATTTTGTGCAAAAACACTGGCCTCAAATAAATAGGGGGAGAAAGTGGGAAAAGCAGAACTTTTGTGGTTGCTTTTGTTTTTTAAATTAGAAGTTAAAAAACACTGGCTGCACTTCAAAGTACTTGCCGGATGAGATTCATCAAGAAGGCTGTGAAAAACAGCCCTCTGGGTCAGAGCTGCGTTTTTTTTCTTTTTTGGCTGTGCCTCACAGTATGCGGGATCTTAGTTCCCAGAAGGGGGATTGAACCTGGGCTCCCAGCATTGGAAGCACAGAGTCTTAACCGCTGGATGGCCAGGGAAGTCCCCCAGAGCTGCATTTTCAAGTGAGGTTTTTTGGGTTCAAAATTCACTGTGGATGCCTCCGCTGAGATCTCTCACCACACCCTCTCGGACCAGCTTCAGAAGGAAGCTGGTCTCTGTCGTCACATTGTGCATGGTCTGAAAGTTCATGGCAGCCATGCAGAGATTGTCGAAGTAGTGCAAAGGGGTTCTGGGTTGGTTGAGGGCATAGCTAAAGCCCGCCAAACTGACTTCATCACACAGATGTGTGGCTAAGACGACGGCAATGACACCAATCGTGGGGACATTCTGCAAAGGAGAAGAGACAAAGAAAAAAGGTCTTAGCACAAGTCACTGCTTTCCAGGTTCACTACATGCTATGCAAAGTAATGCAAATATGTACTCGGGACTGCAACCTTATATATCACACCATTTTACCTATCACCCAATTCTAAAGTCTGACCTGCCCTCCAAGTCAGGAACCTGGACTCTAAAACATGGTCTGTGATGTGAATTCTTTTTTCTTTTCTAAAGTACTTGTTTGTTTATTTGGCTGCACTAGGTCTTAGTTGCAGCATGTAGGATCTAGTTCTCTGACCAGGGATTGAACCTGGGTCCCCTGCTTTAGGAGCATGGAATCTTAACCACTGGACCCCCAAGGAAGTCCCTATGTAAATTCTTTGAACATATCAGCGAAAGGCAGCCTGGCGGGTCCTTTAAGCACCAAGATAAAAGGCATTCTTTCTAAAACCTTCACCCACCAGCCGTACAAAGGATGACCATAATGGCGAGTCAAACTCATGTCCTCTCTCACATGACAAAAGCCCACATGGGCTGCTCTGGGATAAGCAGCCATAGCCCTTCTTGGGACATGGACTTTTGGAGCCCACCCTGTCCTGACTGGCTCCTGGCTCCATACAGCCTCTGCCTGAGAACAGAGGGGACTCAGAACCCGCCCTGTGAAGACTGTGTTCACCCCTTACCTGCAGGGTAAGGCCTCCCCTGTTTTCCTGGCAAATAATGTCCCCAGGTCATTTTCACATGTTCTGTTGTGTAGTCAATTTCTGCTTACTCTCTGATCAAGCAAGTACATTTTTAACCTCAAATTATGGGCTTTCACAGTTGAGTTTTTTTCCCCCTCAAACGTACCCTTACTGACTTTGGGCTAGAATGCCAAATGTCCAATTCTGAATTCTGACTGTATCGCAGTTCCCCCTTCCTGTCTGACATCTTGCCGCTAGTACACCTGGAAGCGAGCTCTCTGAATTTCCAATGCAGTTTGTAGATAAAGATAACACACCGGGTGGCAGACAGGAATACAGAGAGCCCTCCTGGAGGCTACTGCCCATCTATTACTTGATATTCTTTTGCATCTACTAACATATTGATCTGAGCTGAGTCTGAGGCTTCTACAAGCAACTGTCCTTTTCTGTCAACTAGGACAACAGGGAACCCTTCAGAGGTCATAGATAAAGGCGGGATCAGGAAGCATCCAGGGAGCCCACCATTCGGTAACAACTGCTTCCTGATCCCCGGTGTGCCGTCTCTACCTCTCAAGTCAGCCTCCCTTATTATGAAGGAACGCAACAGCCATTTTGCAGGGTTGCAAACAGAAACCAAGGGAAACTGATCCATAGGAAGCCTGTCTCTGGCTTGGGCTTACGACTCTCAGGTGGTGTCCTGTCTTCTCCAACTGCAGCCAGCTCGCACCCAGCAGGTCAAGAATCTGTTGTTGTTCAGTCACAGTCGCTAAGCTGTGTCCAACTCTTTTTGACTCCATGGGCTGCAGCACACCAGGCTCCTCTGTTCTCCACTATCTCCTGAAGTTCGCCAAATTCATGTCCATTGAGTCAGTGATGCTGTCTTAACTATCTCATTCTCTGCTGTCCCCTTCTCCTCCTGCCTTCAATCTCTCCCAGCATCAGGATCTTTTCCAATGAGTCAGCTCTTTGCCATCAGGTGGCAAAAGTATTGGAACTTCAGCATTAGTCCTTCCAATGAATATTCAGTGTGTTGACTTCCTTTAGGATTGACTGGTTTGATCTCCTTGCAGTCCAAGGGACTCTTGAGAGTCCTCTCTAGCACTACAATTCGAAAGCATCAATTTCAATAGGCTATTTTAATCCTTGGCTATTTGACCTTGCCTATGATGAACCTAGAATAGCCTGGCAGATTATCTCTAATTTCCTTATAATAAAAATTTTAGAGTCCTTCCCAATTTCCCTATTCATATTTTAAATTGATACATACATTGCCAAACTACCCTCCAGAAAAAGTGCCAACTTAAATTCTACCTCATTCCTGCCAAACAAGGACATTATCAAGCTTTTAAATCTCTGCTAAGAAAACATGCAAAAAATGTCATTGTAGCTTTAATTCCCTTTTATTTGATTACTGGTGAAACTGAACATTTTATCATCTATTCCTTGGCTGAATTAATTTCTTTTGTGAATGTCTGTTCAAATTCTTTTCCCATTTCTTTTTTGGCTCATTGTTTTCTTTTGGATTTAATAAGATCTTCCCTGGTGGCTCAGACGGTAAAGCGTCTGCCTGGAATGTGGGAGACCGGGGTTTGTGGCTCCTGGCTCCATACAGCCTCTGCCTGAGAACAGAGGGGACTCAGAACCCGCCCTGTGAAGACTGTGTTCACCCCTTACCTGCAGGGTAAGGCCTCCCCTGTTTTCCTGGCAAATAATGTCCCCAGGTCATTTTCACATGTTCTGTTGTGTAGTCAATTTCTGCTTACTCTCTGATCAAGCAAGTACATTTTTAACCTCAAATTATGGGCTTTCACAGTTGAGTTTTTTTCCCCCTCAAACGTACCCTTACTGACTTTGGGCTAGAATGCCAAATGTCCAATTCTGAATTCTGACTGTATCGCAGTTCCCCCTTCCTGTCTGACATCTTGCCGCTAGTACACCTGGAAGCGAGCTCTCTGAATTTCCAATGCAGTTTGTAGATAAAGATAACACACCGGGTGGCAGACAGGAATACAGAGAGCCCTCCTGGAGGCTACTGCCCATCTATTACTTGATATTCTTTTGCATCTACTAACATATTGATCTGAGCTGAGTCTGAGGCTTCTACAAGCAACTGTCCTTTTCTGTCAACTAGGACAACAGGGAACCCTTCAGAGGTCATAGATAAAGGCGGGATCAGGAAGCATCCAGGGAGCCCACCATTCGGTAACAACTGCTTCCTGATCCCCGGTGTGCCGTCTCTACCTCTCAAGTCAGCCTCCCTTATTATGAAGGAACGCAACAGCCATTTTGCAGGGTTGCAAACAGAAACCAAGGGAAACTGATCCATAGGAAGCCTGCCTCTGGCTTGGGCTTACGACTCTCAGGTGGTGTCCTGTCTTCTCCAACTGCAGCCAGCTCGCACCCAGCAGGTCAAGAATCTGTTGTTGTTCAGTCACAGTCGCTAAGCTGTGTCCAACTCTTTTTGACTCCATGGGCTGCAGCACACCAGGCTCCTCTGTTCTCCACTATCTCCTGAAGTTCGCCAAATTCATGTCCATTGAGTCAGTGATGCTGTCTTAACTATCTCATTCTCTGCTGTCCCCTTCTCCTCCTGCCTTCAATCTCTCCCAGCATCAGGATCTTTTCCAATGAGTCAGCTCTTTGCCATCAGGTGGCAAAAGTATTGGAACTTCAGCATTAGTCCTTCCAATGAATATTCAGTGTGTTGACTTCCTTTAGGATTGACTGGTTTGATCTCCTTGCAGTCCAAGGGACTCTTGAGAGTCCTCTCTAGCACTACAATTCGAAAGCATCAATTTCAATAGGCTATTTTAATCCTTGGCTATTTGACCTTGCCTATGATGAACCTAGAATAGCCTGGCAGATTATCTCTAATTTCCTTATAATAAAAATTTTAGAGTCCTTCCCAATTTCCCTATTCATATTTTAAATTGATACATACATTGCCAAACTACCCTCCAGAAAAAGTGCCAACTTAAATTCTACCTCATTCCTGCCAAACAAGGACATTATCAAGCTTTTAAATCTCTGCTAAGAAAACATGCAAAAAATGTCATTGTAGCTTTAATTCCCTTTTATTTGATTACTGGTGAAACTGAACATTTTATCATCTATTCCTTGGCTGAATTAATTTCTTTTGTGAATGTCTGTTCAAATTCTTTTCCCATTTCTTTTTTGGCTCATTGTTTTCTTTTGGATTTAATAAGATCTTCCCTGGTGGCTCAGACGGTAAAGCGTCTGCCTGGAATGTGGGAGACCGGGGTTTGATTGCCGGGTCGGGAAGATCCCCTGGAGAAGGAAATGGCAACCCACTCCAGTACTCTTGCCTGGAAAATTCCATGGACGGTGGAGCCTGGTAGGCTACAGCCAATGGGGTCGCAAAGAGTCAGACACAACTGAGCAACTTCACTTTCACTGAATGTTTTGAGAGTATTTACTCCGTTGTTTCTATGATAAATTTCCCCCCACTAACTATGTTTCTGATACCCTTTTCTATTTAGCAATTTCATATTTTATGTACTTAAATTTTTAAAGGTTATTTTAAAAATAAAATCAACCTGCAAACCAACAAATGAGCATTTGCCTATGCTTAAAAAATACTATGGAGTAAAATAAGGTAAAAATACTCTATTAATACTATCTAATAAAGAAACCAGGCCATTTAAAAGATATAGGAATCTAGGTATATTTATAGTGAAATCTCTTATAACTTAGTTTAAGAGTCTTGCTGCAGTATGTTTTCTTTTTTTTAGAAAAATTGTTTTGTTAAAAGTGATGCCAACAGGTTAAAAATTGTAAGCCCACATTCTGGGGCACCGCATGTGCTCTGAGTAGGGGAGGTCAGCTAGAGCCAGGCAAAGACCTGACCGTCACTGGTAGGGGATAGGGCCACTTTCCTCCGAGAGGGAAAAGGCACCACGGATCCTGACCATGTTCCTGCAATGGCAAGAATCACATGGCCCTCCTGGGCTCCCCATGGATGGAGGGCAGAGCCCCCGAGAAAAATGGCGGCCTGTGAAGGGAACCACTTCCACCATGTGAACTGTCTCACCTGAGCTGGGTACCCAAGCCCGAGGCTGGAGCCAGAGTTAGATTCAGCTCTTACTGAAGATCCCCCAGAGAAGGAAATGGCTACCCACTCCAGTATTCTCTCCTGGGAAATCTTATGGACAGAGCGAGGCTGTTGGGCTGCAGGCCATGAGATCACAAAGAGTCAAACACAACTTAGCAACTAAACAACAACATTCAGATATTTACTTTCGTTAACAACCACAGAATTCTTAATTTAAAATTTACACAGCTGTGTAAAATCATCTCTTTATTTAGAATTTGCTTCAAAGGGCAAACAGAAGAAGCTGCTCATCTGTCTCCTGGATGAGGACCCCCTGAGTCCAGTTCAGTGTTGCAAATTCCCTCCTGGATCAGTCCCACCTCCTAGGAGGTATCTCGGGCCCCTGGTGTGGGTAGCAGAACCTCATATTTAAAAATCCCTTGCTCTACCTTATATATAAATGCTTTGCTTAAAATCCTGTTTAAAAATGATTTTCACTGCTTTTACAAAAGTTTCATTTAGAGACACAGGAGGTGGCCCTAGTGGTAAAGAACCCACCTGCCAGTACAGGAAACCTAAGAGATGCAGATTTGATCCCTGGGTTGGGAAGATCCCCTGGACAAGGAAATGGCAACCCATGCCAGCATTCTTGCCTGGAGAATCCCATGGACAGAGGAGCCTGGTGGGCTACAGTCCCTGGGGTTGCAAAGAGTGAGACACGACTGAGGCGACTTAAGACAGATGGTTCTTTAGATTATGAAGAAACAGGTGATACAGGCCTCTCCAACCAGAGGCACACAAGCTGACTGCAGGTAAAGAACCTACTGCTGTGAACCATCTACAGCACAAAGGTTCTCAGAGTAGGCTGCAAAACAAAACTACCCAGGAAACTGAAAATCCCAGTGTACAGACCACAGCATAGACAGATGAAATCAGAATGTTTGGGGTGTGGGACTCAGGCATCAACAGAAAAGCACTGCTCGAGAGCAGGGTTCCCCAAGCGTTTTGGCACCAGGGACTGGTTTTGTGGAAGACAATTTTTCTACGAACCTGGGGGCTGGGGATGATTTCAGGATGATTCAAGCATGTTACATTTATTGTGCACTTTATTTCTATTATTATATTGGCTCTACCTCAGATCATCAGGCATTAGATTCTGGAGGTTGTGGACCCCTGATCTACAGAAATTGCCTATTTGCCATCACCTATGTATGCGGGCACATGCGTGCTCAGCCGTGTCCAACTCTTTGCGACCCTACAGACTGCAGCCCATGAGGGTTCTCGGGAGTGACGATAAATGTCAATTTTCTCTTAAGTGGCCTGTAGTGCTAAAATGTAGACAACTTTTCTGGAGTCTTGGAGTAACTTTCTATGGATTCCTGGAGTAAGAATACCTTAAATAACATCTCAGTGATTGAAATGCTAACCATACTAAAGAGACGAACCACTGGGGATGAAAGGATTAAACAATGGGGAGCCTCTAAGGTCAAGATGTCGAGGGGTAAACACACATGATATGATGAGGTGTCATCTCTGGAAGATGCTCCTGGGTCTACAGCTGAGCCTAACTGAAAGGCATAGAGACGGCTCCTTTCCAACACAGACAGGAACAGTTACGTTATCAGCAGTGACAAAAATACCTTATCTCGGCCCCAGAACCTTGACTGAGGCTCAGAGTATTGAAGGATATCAAAGGCAGTCTCTTTGATAATAACTGGATTCAAAATCCTGAACTGTTTCGGCTGTAGTGGGATTTTTTCCGCCACCTGCTTCCAAAAGAAGAGCCGCACCCAAAATGGCTAAGGAAAGAGAGCAAGCAATCATTAGGGAGAGTTAGAGGAGGGGGAGAATGTGGGCCCTGCTAATGAGGGCAAAGCTGTGGGTGTGGCCCCACATGGGTTTGTGTTCTGCATTCTGTGGCAAAGTCACAGAGCCATGCAACGGTAAGGATCTGATGAGGAAGGTGGCACTGGGCAAGGGAAGGAACTGCAGAAGCAACTCTTATCAGTTTGGGGAAAGAAGTTCTTAAGGTAATGGCCTCAGATGGTAGGTCTTTTCAGGATCCAAAGCCATCATTTTGTCCAGGGAAGATCAAGCAAATAGATTCAGTTTGAGGCCCACCTGTGCTCAGGCCCCACCACGCCACGGCCCCCAGGCACTTACTCTGCTTCCTGTCTGGTGATATCTCGTCTCACTGTAAATCATTTCATACGTGCTCCATCTTTCAACTAGAAAAACCACCCAGAGGAAATCCAGAGGACCCCAATAAATTTTGGAGACACAAATTCTCCATCATGTGAAGCTTCTCTAAAGAGTTTGATGTGTCCTATTAATTTTACAGTCAGCCAGTTTGTGCATATAAATGCACACACACTCCTTAAAAGTTGACCTCTAAAATTTATTTCAGCATAATGGAGGGGGCCTCATAACGTAGGGTGATAAATTACTGTAAAGAAAAACAGAAGGAATACTGAGTCAGGGTCATCTCATCCATATCTGCCCTTCTGGAATGCTGTGAACTGACTCCAACAAGAGCACCACCAATCAAAGCATTTTTGGAGACTCTCTTTGAAAGGACCCCTCAGAGATTTTATGGATATTCTTCTGAGCAGCCTTGATAATAATTTATACTCATGCACATAAGTCTAATTTCTGACAGCAGCCAGAAGCCATGTAAATTCAAGTCTGATAAATCAGCTGGGTGGTCAACCTCAATCATAGCAATTTTGGCCCCATGCTTTTTATTTCCACTAAGTAATGATACCGGTTTCCATGTGTGACTTGGGTTCTGAAAGCAATTTCCCAAGGGGAGTTCTGAGGGGCTTCGACAAAAGGAATGGCTATTTGAAAGACAACACAAAAGCATGAATGTTAACTTAAAAATGAAAAACAAAACAAAACAACCTATAATTCCAGTTAGAGAGTCCTTCACTTTTTACAAACGCACATCCGATGGGTGAATTTCTAGTGCTTACCAGGGTTTCATTTTTGACCATTGCCTGAAGCCAGTTGAAGTCAACACTCTTAAATAAAACAGCAACAAACAAGTCACTGGAATAATATTCACGGTCAGACAGAGGTGCACCTTCTGGATAAGTCATCCTTATAGTAGTCTTATTGCCAACATGCTCCGAATATCCTTCAACTGGTGCGTTGTTTAACCTATTTAAGTAAAAAGGACAAAGATAAACTGACATTAACCACTTAATCACATGCAAAATTCCTGCAGCGTGTTTTCCACATATTTTAAGGACTGGGAATGAGGGTATGGCTGGGGTTAGGGTGCCTCCCCTCCCCTCCAGCAGCTCCATCATCCCTCAGCTCTGCCCTTTCCAAGTGTTGATGAGCGAAGTCTTCAGTCTGCGAACTAGCAACATCCGCCCGGATCCAATCTATGAATGACAAGCAATTCCATCTAGTCCTGCCATGTTAAGCCAACCTAAACACATTACACTGTGTGTGTTCTCTGGGCACTAGTAATGTTTCCTTGAAAGCTTTCCATTGTGCCTGGATATTAGTGGTCCTTGCCAGAATTTCAAAAAGATAATCAGAAAAGAAAACCTAAAAACTGCGGCATAGTTACACAGACAGGGTTGGGCCCGAGGAGCGCACTGGGCCCAAGTGCAAAGTGAAGTGAAAGTCGTTCAGTTTTGTCCAACTCTTTGCAACCCCGTAGACTGTAGCCCATCAGGCTCCTCTGTCCAGGGTATTCTCCAAGCAAGAATACTGGAGTGGGTGGCCATTCCCTTCTCCAGGGGATCTTCCCGACTGAGGGACTGAACTAGGGTCTCCTGCATGACAGGCAGATTCTTTACCGGCTAAGTTACCAGGGTGCAACCTGGTCTTAAATTAAAGCAGGAATTTGGGGTACTGACCACTGTTAGATCGATGGAGATTTTGCCAGTGTGGACGGTCTGGGGGAAACAAGAATTCTTCTTAAAGCAGTATCACTCACCCAGGTACATAGTTTTGAAATCTCAAGAAAAGTCTGTTTGGTCTTTTCCCTGTATTATCACATCTGTATAAACCTTTCTTTTCCATTCTACTTCTACTTCCTCTTCTAGATCTCAGATACCTAAGCCCTGGATTATTAAAAGATATTATTAGATGTGACAACTAAATGCAGAGTATGATCCTGGACCAGTGATATTCTTTTTCTTTTCCTTTATTTATTAAAAAAAAAAATTTTGGCCACACTGTGAGGCATGTGGGATCCTAGTCCCCCAACCTGGGATTGAACCCGTGTCCCCTGCGGTGGAGCGTAGAGGCTTAAGCACTGGACTGCCAGGGAAGCCCCTCCTTTCTTTTTAAATAATGGACACCACTGGAATAACTGGTGGATCTGAATAAGGACTGTAAATAAGTCTCTACTGCATCAGTGTTAATCTCCTTATTCTGAATAGCATCTTGTAGTTCTATAACAGAATATCCTTGTTCTTAGGAAATGCACACTGAAGTATTTAGGTGTAAAGAAGGAGCTTGAAATTTGCAACTAACTCTCAAAGGATTCAGAAAAGAATAATAAAATATAAAGAGAGAAAATTATAAAGCCAGTGTGATCAAGTGTTATCAGCTGGGGAATCTGGGAAAAGGGGAGCGCTTTGTACGACTCTGGCAGCTTTTCTGTTAATTGTAGAACTGCTTTAAACCTAAAAGTTATCCACCAAAAAATTTTCAGCTGATTTCTATTACCATCTGGCTAAGTCTCCCTCCTTAGTCCCCAGTGCTCCATGGTTCCCAGTGCCTACGCATGACGTTCATGCCTCCCAGTCTGGCCCCACCATCAGTGGTCATCGAGCCAGCCCCTGTCCCTTTTTTCACTCTCCTCCAGCCAGGCAGGGCTCCTCACCCAGATTTCCCTGCCCCCTTTCTTCAAGGTCAAATCCCACCTTTCTTTTAGGGGTTGTGAACAATATTGGGATAAGAGATGATGAAACCGCTGTTTCTGGGTGCTTCCTGTGAGCCAGACACTGTCACATGCTCTGAATAGTCTCATTTTTTGTTTCTTTTTTAAATTTTTTAATTAATTAATTTTTACTTATTTATTGGGCTGCACCAGGTCTTAGCTGCGGCATGCAGGATCTAGTTCCCTGACCAGGGACCCCCTGATAGGAAGTGCAGAGTCTTAGCCACTGGACCACCAGGGAAGTCCCTGAAGAGTCTCATTCTTTGCTGAAGCCGTCTCATTAGCCAAATCCCACCTCTCCTCAAGGTCGCTCATGGCGCCCTTTTTTTCCACGGTCTCTCTCCTCTGGCCAGAGTGTGCACCCCAGTTTCTCACCTTGTCTCCTCCCGTAT
The DNA here is from genome assembly GCA_006410675.1 of Oreotragus oreotragus. Taxonomy (NCBI): domain Eukaryota; kingdom Metazoa; phylum Chordata; class Mammalia; order Artiodactyla; family Bovidae; genus Oreotragus; species Oreotragus oreotragus. The sequence continues at coordinate 5,422 of SJYX01018237.1, read as the reverse complement.
CCCACTCGTGTGCCGCTAAGATGGGCACAGGAGATGCCTCTTCCAGGGCTGCCTGTGCACGCGCTCAGCTGCTCACACAGAGCTGGGGCTGAGGTTCGGGAAGCCGCAGCACTCTGCGTCTGGAGAGTCAGGGTCTGGTCCGAACTCCACGCCCTGTGGTGCCTCTGTGTCCTCATCTCTGACACTGGCTAACAGGATGCCTTCACCAAGGCATGAGACCCACCAGAGCCTGGACAGCGTCTGGCACACTGAAGCCCCCACAGGAAAGAGGCAGTTACACCCTCCCTCACCTCAACAACCTCCACACCCCTGAAGCCCTGACCCCGCTCCCATACTTCACACACTTTGCCTTAAAACTTGTTCCTTGTTTCTTCTCTCTCTTGGCCCTTACAAAAAAAGTCTGGTTCTTTCCTAGAAACCTCTTACACCCCCTCCCCTTTCTTCCATAGCTCCTCCTCCTTCCTATACATTTTCCAAACATAGCTTCTAAAGCACTCTAGTGTTCTTGTTTGGAGAATTCCATGGACGGAACAGCCTGGCAGGCTACCATCCATGCGGTCACAACGAGTCGGACATGACTGTATAACTAACACTTTCATTTTTCACTGAGCATTTACCATAAGTCTGACACTGTTCCACATGCTTTACACCTGTAAACTCATTTTGTCTTCACAGTAACCCTGTGAGCTCTCTGCCATCATGGCCTCTATTTACAGATGAGGAAATCAAGGCACAGGACAGCAAGGAAACTTGTCCAAAATCACAGCTACTGGTGACAAAGGCATTATATGGACATATCAGGCTCAAAATGTCTGAGATGGATCTTGTCATCCTTCATCACTAGCCAGAGATTTTCCTCAGCTATCCCACTGGTTCCACTAATACCTTAGACCTCAGACTGGAAATCCTGGTGTTTCCTAACATGACTGTCAAACTATCAGCAAATCCTGTAATTCAGGATAACTGCTTATTGCCTGTAGTGAGCGTGATTAGTCGCTTCAGCCATGGTTGACTCTTTGCAACCCTATGGACTGTGGCCCACCAGGCTCCTCTGTCCATGGGATTCTCCAGGCAAGAATACTGGGGTGGGCTGCCATGCCCTCCTCCAGGGGATCTGGTGTTTAAATGCTTCTTTGTGTTTTCTGGTCCCAGCCAGGGCCACCTTCCAGGTTCACCCACCCCAAGTCCCACTCCTAGAAGCCAGGTGTCCCACTGACTCAAGTATGTCCCCCTTCCCCACATCCTCCTCCGGGCCCTGCCTAGCACAGCCTTCCTCCTTTGCTGGCTTATCTGAATCTACCCATCCTTCCAACCCTCAACTCCACTGAAAAGGTTTTTACCAAAATGGGGGTCAGTACCGCACAGTTTGGAGCATCCAATCATTTCATGTCTTTGTTTCAACTTCTCAAAACGTGAGTCCCCAGAAGGCAGGGACATGTGGGGTTGTTCTGGCTGGGTGCCTCCTGTTTGTGGTGCTGCCCCGACCCACGGCAGTGAGCTACAGCCTAGAGGACAGAGGCTGGTCTTCAAGCCACCGTACCGTATCACGACATCAAACTGGTTCAGGGCATGCCCCAGCTCCAGTCCGTGGAGGATCCCGCCGCTTCCGATGACCACACAACGCTTGCAGCTCTTGGCTCTCAAGTGTTCAGGAAAGTCATGCTCTGGCAAGAGTTCCAAGAGGGTCTGGACTTTCCCGGAGAACTTGCGGAATCCGAAAGGAGGGTCGTACTTGTACTCAGCCTCACTCTCCGTGGGGACCTTCATCACGAACGGTGGCAGGTCCAAGCTGTACCCGCTCCCGAAGAGCTGTGCCATCGACCTCTTGGCAAACTGGGGCCGGCACTCCTTCTGCAGGACTTGCTGAGCATACTGCTGGGCTCTCTGGAAAGAAGCACACAGACCTGCATGTCAAAGGCTTGCAGGCATTAGAAGTACACTCTGACAGGGGACACTTGGCCCTGCAGTGTTTGACGTAGCTCCCTTGTGGATGACCGACTTGTAACACAAAACAATTGCATTTAAGAGTTAATTTATGGGCCTTTCCTGGTGGCTCAGACGGTTGAGAATCTGTCTACAATGTGGGAGACCCGGGTTCAGTCCCTGGGTCAGGAAGATCCCGTGGAGAAGGAAATGGCAATCCACTCCAGTGCTATTGCCTGGAAAATCCCATGGACAGAGGAGCCTGGTAGGCTCCATGTAGTCCATGGGGTCGCAGAGTCGGACACAACTGAGCGACTTCACTTCCTGGTGGCCCGGTGGTCAGGAATCCTCCTGCCAATGCAGGGGATGAGGGTTCAATCCCTGGTCCAGAGATTTCACTTGTCGAGGGGCAATGAAGCACGTGAGCCACGACTAGCCCACGCTCTAGAGCCATGAGCTACAGCTACTGAGCCTGCGCGCTGTGACTGCTGAAGCCCGGCTGCCTAGCGCCCGTGCTCTGTAACAAGAGAAACCAGCGCAACGGGAAGCTCTCGCACGGCAGCTAGAGAGGAGTCCCCGCTCTCTGCGGCTAGGGAAAGCGCACGTGCAGCAGCAAAGATCCAGCACCGCCAAAAGTAAATGAACTTCAAAAAACACTTTAAAAGGAGTCAATGTATGCTTGACGTTTGAGAGGAAATTCTAGGAGAAGCACATGAAAAGGAGATAAAACTCAATTAAGATGTTTCATTGCATGAGTGAAACAGGAAGGCCCCCACCTCCCACCCTCCTGGCCTAGCTCGTTCAAATAAATCCGGGGTTCGAAAAGGTGTTTAAGATTTCATTTTTTAAAAATCTTCTCATAAGATTTCATGGTTCATAAAATCCTGAGACGTGCTATAACACAGATGAACTGCAAAGATAGACTCATCTAAATAAGCCAGTCACAAAAAGACGAGTACTGTAGAACTCCACTTATAGAGATTATCTGATGTAGTCAAATTCACAGAAACAGAAAGAATGGTGGTTTCTACTCTATTCTAGAATAGACCGGTGATTAATAGGGGCTGGGGGGAGGGGATAGTTTCAGTTTAGTAAGACGGAAATGTTCCACTGTGAATATATTGAACAGGACTAAACTACATTTAAAAATAATAAATATGGAAAATTTTAAATTAAATTTAAATTTTATGGTATTTTTTTTTAAACCATAGTTTAAAAGAAAAAAGATTTCTAGGGACTTCTCTAGTGGTTCAGTGGTTAAGACTCCATGCTTCCAGTGCAGGGGGCCGGGTTTAGTTCCTGGCTGGGGAACTAAGATCCCACATGCCGTATAGCGTAGCCAAAAGACAGAGAGAGAGAAAAAAACAAAACAAAACAAAAAACAGATTTCCTGTTTCAGGTTCCTGTCTAGTGGGATGAAAAACAGGATTATTTATCAGTTAGGGTAATGAGCTTCACAGCCTGGAATGGAAACTAGGTGTAACCTGCAACTTTGTTCTGTCAACAAAAAATTGCCTTGGTTTTGTATACAATTTTCCCTGTAACGTTAGTGTTTTGCATCAACAAGAAATGACTGCTGAAGGCCGAGTACACTAGCCTGGCTGAGGGCAGCGGGACACGGACAAACATGGAATCAAGGCCACTCACCCCACCGTCGGCCCTTTGGCTCAGTCTGGCCAAATGCTGCCTTGGGACCGTCTGTCAGGAAGTTTTCCTTCATCACTGTGCTCTATGTCCTCATCACTACATGCTGCAGCCTTGGCCTTGCCTTATCCCTCCTTCCATCAAACCGTAAGCGTGCGCGTGTGTGTATGTGTGTGTGTGTGTGGGTGTGTGGCCTTCTATTTGCTGGGATATTTATTTTTAGTATTGAACATGTCTTTTGAACTGTGTCAGTACTATTATGAGGATTAATATTGCTGTATACAGTTCTAAATGTTTGCCTCAACTATGTTTTTTTTCTCAAAGTCCTGTCTGATTTTTGCATGATAAAATTTTTGTAGAAACAACAATTCTCTGAATATAGCAGAAACCCCTCCCTATTCTTAAAATCACAGCTTCAAAAAGTTATTAGTACTGGGAAGAGCACATTGTTTGTATCTTTTATATCTTGAGGATCTGGCCCCATGCCTGGAGAAGGGAAGTGATGTTCCTTGAGCCTCAGACAGTGCTGCAGGTCAGGTCAGGTCTCAGGTCACCAGCATGACACCTAGGACACCTCGCAAGATGGTCCTATCTTCACTTTGTGGGCTCAGGGTGGTTTACCCAGAAGGACACAGCTGAGCTGGCAGGTCACCTAGTCTGATCGCCTCCTAGGCTCCTATGATCCTCGCCTCTGCCCACAGAGAGCAGCTGACAATCACCACTGAGAGCAAGAGTTTGAACTGGCATCTTTGCAAGGAATCAGTGAGAAAGCCAAGCAAGAAGCCAGCTGTGACCCAGGAAGACCCTGAATGGAGGCCTCACCGTGACCATGCCTCCAAGTTCAGTGACGCTCTGCAGCCACTGGCACTTAACGCCGGATTGAGTGGGCAGGGCAAGCAGAGGGACCACATGTACTGTACACACTTGTCTCTAGACTCCAGGCCTGAGGGTTATTAACAACAGTTTTCAGAGAACAAAAGGTCTAATTCTTCACTATGGAAGCATATCCCAAGCATCTTATTTTACAAATCTCCTGGGATAAAAAAGAACATTGGAAAAGTACCAGGAGACAGAAGCCTCACGACTGACTCAGGACCGGAAAGAGAGGTTAGGTCTCTTCTGGCCGCCAAATTTTCTCTTTAATTTGAAAGGAGTGAAATTTCCATTCTGGCAGAGAGTCCCATCTCAGGCTTCAAAGTGAATTTTCTAGATGCCTGAGGGTTATTAACAACAGTTTTCAGAGAACAAAAGGTCTAATTCTTCACTATGGAAGCATATCCCAAGCATCTTATTTTACAAATCTCCTGGGATAAAAAAGAACATTGGAAAAGTACCAGGAGACAGAAGCCTCATGACTGACTCAGGACCGGAAAGAGAGGTTAGGTCTCTTCTGGCCGCCAAATTTTCTCTTTAATTTGAAAGGAGTGAAATTTCCATTCTGGCAGAGAGTCCCATCTCAGGCTTCAAAGTGAATTTTCTAGACCATGAGCAGAGCACCTTCTGATGGTGACCCTTCCTGTCCCTCATTCATAGCAGGTGCAATAAATCCATCCCAGTGACAATGTTCTCAGTGCCACTGGAAATGGCCAAAACCACAGCAATTCCTTTTCCTCTTTTATTTCAATTTGATGAAACATGTAACACCCCCCACAAAAGTCTCAGCCTCCCTCCTTTCTCTTCCCGGCTTCAAAGCTCAGAAGAAAAATGCCCAGGGAGGACAGCTAGCCTTGCAGAGCTGCAGTCAAGACCGGAAGCATCACAACCTTCCTCTTCTCTGCTGCAGACAGTGCCAAAGCTGGGTGCCAGAGCAGGCTGGTGAGGAAGGACACGGTGAGTCTGGCTGACATCCGTCCTG
>SJYX01018236.1:204157-219940 GCA_006410675.1 Oreotragus oreotragus | reverse complement strand
TCCCAACCCAGGGATCGAACCCAGGTCTCTTGCATTGCAGGCAGATTCTTTACCAGCTGAGCCACAAGGCAAGCCCAAGAACACAATAATACTGTACAAAGTGCATGGCAAGGTGGCACAATGATACCAAGCAGTACCGATGAGTAGCCTTATCAGTATAACATACGCTAGTCCAGCCGTGCCAACAGCCATCAGCAAATACATCCCACAGTGGCTCTTGCTCCTGTTACCAGGCACTCAGGGGCTCAGATATATTGCCATGTCTTCCATGTTGCTTATGGCTTGACTGTTTTCACCCATTTTATTAATTCTCATCTCTCTGATTCATTCCGAGCTGTTTCCATGGTCTTCTCAGTTTCATTCATTCTTCTGTTTCTTCACTATCTTCAGAATGCCTGTCATGTTTGGAGTTTACTTTCATCTTAGAGCCATTTTGAGACACCTTAAGGTATTTGATTAGTATATTTTATAACTTCTCAGATTCATACACCTGATTTGCCAATTTAAAATCATGCTTTTCACTTTTGATTAATTTAAAAATGCCGAGGGAGGTGTGTTTTCTTGTAAATTGTTTTTGGCATTGTATGAAGTTCACAATTGGTATCAGTACCTGACATTGCACATATAAAAATCCTAAGCTTAATTTTATAAAGCCTTTGGAAAAGTGTGCTGTTATTATAACGGACTGAATGGCAGCCTCTCTGAAAGAGCCACACCTTAACTTCCTGGGCCTGGGAATATGACCTTATTTAGAAAAAGAGTCTTTTCAGATGTAATGAAGGCTCTCAAGATGAGGTCATCCTGGATTATCTTGTTCAGTCTCTAAGTTGTATTCTACTGTTTACAGCCCCGTGAACTGCAGCACCCTAGTCTTCCCTGTCCTTCACCATCTCCCAGAGTTTGCCCAAACTCCTGTCCATTGAGTTGGTGATGCCATCCAACCATCTCATCCTCTGTCATCTCCTTTTTCTCCTGCCTTCGATCTTTCCCAGCATCAGGGTCTTTTCCAGTGAGTTGGCTCTTCACATGAGATGGTCAAAGTATTGGAGCTTCAGCTTCAATGTCAGTCCCTCCAATGAATATTCAGGACTGATTTCCTTTAGGATTGACGGGTTTGATCTCCTTGCAGTCCAAGGGATCTTGAGAGTCTTCTCCAACACCACTGTTTGAAGGTGTCATTTCTTTGGATTGATAGTGGGCTCTAAATATAGTGACAAGTATCTTCCTCAGAGAAGAAGAAAGGACAGAGACACAGCAAAAGACCGTGTGAAGATGGAGGCAGGGATTGGAGCCACGCAGCTACGAGCCAGGGAACGGCTGAAGCCACCAGGAGCTGGAAGAGAAAGAGAGTACTCCCGCTGGAACCTTTGGAGGAAGAATTGCCCAATGGACATCTTGACTTCAGACTTTCCCCTCCAGCCTGAGGGGATTAATGTCTATTGTTTTAAGTCACTGAGTTTGTGCTAATTGGCTACGTTAGCCACTGGGAACTCAGTTCAGTTCAGTTCAGTTGCTCAGTCGTGTCCGACTCTTTGCAACCCCATGAACCGCAGCACACCAGGTCTTCCTGTCTATCACCAACTCCCAGAGTTTACTCAAATTCATGTCTGTTGTGTCAGTGATGCCNCAGTTCAGTTCAGTTCAGTTGCTCAGTCGTGTCCGACTCTTTGCAACCCCATGAACCGCAGCACACCAGGTCTTCCTGTCTATCACCAACTCCCAGAGTTTACTCAAATTCATGTCTGTTGTGTCAGTGATGCCATCTAACCATCTCATCCTCTGTCGTCCCCTTCTCCGCCTGCTCTCAATCCCTCCCAGCATCACGGTCTTTTCCAGTGAGTCAGTTCTTTGCATCAGGTGACCACAGTATTGGAGTTTCAGCTTCAGCATCGTCCTTCCAGTGAACACCCAGGACTGATCTCCTTGAGGATGGACTGATTGGATCTATAATAGAGTTTTTCCAAGAGAATGCACTGGTCATAGCAAACACCCTCTTCCAACAACACAAGAGAAGACGACTCTACACATGGACATCACCAGATGGTCAATACTGAAATCAGAGTGTTTATATTTGCAGCCAAGATGGAGAAGTTCTATACAGTCAGCAAAAACATGATCGGGAGCTGACTGTGGCACAGATCATGAACTCCTTATCACCAAATTCCGACTTAAATTGAAGAAAGTAGGGAAAATCATTAGACAACTCATGTATAACCTAAATCAAATCCCTTATGATTATACATTGGAAGTGACAAGTAGATTCAAGAGATTAGATCTGACAGAGTGCCTGATGAACTATAGACGGAGGTTCGTGACATTGTACAGGAGGCAGGAATCAAGACCATCCCCAAGGAAAAGAAATGCAAAAAAGCAAAATGGTTGTCTGAGGAGGCCTTACAAATAGCTGTGAATAGAAGAGAAGTGAAAAGCAAAGGAGAAAAGGAAAGATATACCCATTTGAATGCAGAGTTCCAAAGAATAGCAAGGAGAAATAAGAAAGCCTTCTTCAGTGTTCAATGTGAAGAAATAGAGGAAAAGAACAGAATGGGAAAGACTAGAGATCTCTTAAGAAAATTAGAGATACCAAGGGAACATTTCATGCAAAGATGGGCAAAATAAAGGACAGAAATGGTATGGACCTAACAGAAGCAGAAGATATTTATAAAAGGTGGCAAGAATACATAGAAGAACTCTATAAAAAAGATCTTCATGACCCAGATAATCATGATGGTGTGATCACTCACCTAGAGTCAGAGAGCCTGGAATGTGAAGTCAAGTGGGCCTTAGGAAGCATCACTACGAACAAAACTAGTAAAGGTGATGGAATTCCAGTTGAGCTATTTCACATCCAAAAAGATGATGCTGTGAAAGTGCTGCACTCAATATGCCAGCAAATTTGGAAAACCGAGCAGAGGCCACAGGACTGGAAAAGGTCAGTTTTCATTCCAATCCCAAAGAAAGGCAATGCCAAAGAATGCTCAAAACTATCGCACAATGGCGCTCATCTCACATGTTAGTAAAGTAATGCTCAAAATTCTCCAAGCCAGGCTTCAGCAATATGTGAACTACAAAGTTATTGTTCAAGCTGGTTTTGGAAAAGGCAGAGGAACCAGAGATCAAATTGCCAGCATCTGCTGGATCATCGAAAAAGCAAGAGAATTCCGGAAAAACATCTACTTCTGCTTTATTGACCATGCCAAAGCCTTTGACTGTGTGGATCACAACAAACTGGGAACTCATGTAGTTATAAAACGTTCAGTACATACATGTTACCTGTTAATGTCAACATGTATAAATCATCAGGCATGGTTTTCATGAGGTCATTGAATCACTTGACCACACCCACTGGCTGGAGTGTTTACATGAAAAGCCTCACCCAGCTAAATCTTTCAAAATTACCCTTAAGTATTTTCATATATAAGATAGCTAATATCAGTAAAGGATATAGTATATTTTCATATACATGTACCCATGTGAGGCCATGGTGTGAGAGTAAAGTTTTTTAGCAAAAGATGATTGTAGATGAGTCCTGAGTAAGATGTACCTTGCTATATCCTAGAGGGAGAAGAGGGAAATAGGAGTCCAGCTGATCCATTTATTTTATAGGAGAATTTAATTACTGCCCCCAGGAAGCATTTTCTTTGTATTTTATATAACAACTGCATTCTCAGCAGATAGAGGGGGCCAGACCTTGGGGCAAGCAAATGGGAAAAATAATCTATAAAGTGTGTTCACAGAATATGGCTGTTATTCCACCCTGGAACTTAATAGAAATCCTTTGACTGTTGTTCTGCAGTCAACAGGACTCATCTAATTGGTGACCATGGTAACAAAATCAGGTCATAGGGAGGTTCATGCTGAGATCAAGCATATGTATATCTCCTAGTTCAAATATACATAAAGATAAGAACCTGTTGGTAAGAGTCCGAAATGTTAGGTTGAAGATGGGCTCTCCTCCTCTGAGCTCATAATACTGAGAAAATGATCATTTGTTTGCAATAGCCATATGTTTTGCAGAAAAGGAAGAGATTTTTCAGATTCACTGGGGGGAAAAAGATAATTCAGAAATGTGAGACCAGAATGAGTGCGTAGATGTTGCTTCATAGATCTGTGTAATTTACTCCCTGGGGTTCGGAGTGTGTCTGACTTATATTTTAGACATAATTAAGTAATCAGCAGTGTACATTGTAAAATGAATGTTTAGGCTGCTTGAGGTTAAATTTTCACAGCCATAGCAGCTGCGTGGTACCAGCGACCACCCCTCCCCACAGCCAAATCCTCTCCCCTGCATACAGTCAGTTATTTAAAAATCTGTGAATGGGACTAAAATGATTTCCACAGTCACCGTTTTTTCAACAGATCTAAAGAGCGACCACATAGTAACCACTGGATACCAGGATTACTACACTTCATGCTCGTAAGCGTTTTCTGTTCAGGCTCAGTAGCTGGAGTGACAATAATCATATCAATTATAGCATGAATAATACTTATATTTATGTAGGCTCTCATTTGATCCTCTGAAAGCCCTGCGAGCTAGGAAGCTTCCCCCATGAGCCAGCTGAGAACACTGAGATGATGAGAGAAGTTACAGTTCTGGGAGGTCACAGGGCTTCTGCTTTTTAAATGCAGAATTAGGGGCTGAGATCCTTAATCTTGAGCTAATGTATGTAAAAGGCTCCAACCCAAGAGCCTGCACCTAATGATGGGAGTTGTTACTCTTGTGTTTCTTACTGCTCTGTGTCCAGACTGGGGCTGTTCTGCTGGTCTCCTTGGCATTTGCCCCCTCATACCTGGGTGCCCTTCTTTCTCACTCCTTAAGGCTTGTGCTCAGAGACTCTTGGAGGGATATATGGTGAAGAGAGTGTCTTCCCTGTAGCTCAGATGGTAAAGAATCTGCCTGCAATGCAGGAGACCTGGGTTCAGTCCCTGGGTTGGGAAGATCCCCTGGAGAAGGGTATGGCTGCCACTCCAGTATTTTTGCCTAGAGAATCCCGTGGCCGAGGAGCCTCACAGGCTATTATCCGTGGGGTTGCAAAGAGTTGGACACAACTGAGCAACTAACACTTTCACATGGAAAGGAGAGGGAGACAGACGGACTCTTTCTTTTTCTTTCTTCCTTTCCTCCTTCTTTGAATGTCCCTTCTCTACCTTTCTCTTGTTCCTTAATGCAATAATCTCAAGGTCCATGATGTTGCTGCACATGGCATCATTTCATTCTTTTTTATGGCTGAGTAGTATACCTTTGTGGTGTATATGTGTATATGTGTATGTGTATCACATCTTCTTTATTCATTCATCTGCTGAGGTATTTTCTCTCTATTCTCCTGCCATCCTGGCTGCTCCACAGTAAGTGGTAGAGATGGAATTGATACTCTGGTCTTTGAAATTCCCAAGCCCAGACTTTTGGTTGTCTTGATGGATTTTTTTTTTTTTTCACTTTCTGACCTTTAAAGGTGGGAGAACCCTAGGGGTCAATCTTTGGATCTTTTCTCTTTATCCATCCCTAGTTCCTAATAATTTCATCTAAGTCTACTGACTTTTTATATCCCCAGCTGATATCTTACTCGATATCCAGACTGCCTCGTTGAGATCTGTAGTTGGATGACTGACTACCTTGGAATCAGGGACTCCTGATTTCCTCCCATACCTGCTTTACTCTTGGTCAGTAAATGGCAACTCCATCTTTGACGCTGCTGAGCCTTGCACTTTGGGCCTCCTTAACTCCTCTCATTCTCTCCCACACCTACAACTGACATTTCAGCAAATAATTGTCAATCTACCTTCAAAATATACCTAGAATTCAAGCACTTCTCTCCAACCCTGTTCCTCTGTTGATCGAAGACCTCTTGCCTGATTGATCACAATATAGTCCTAATTAGACTCTCTGTTTTCACTATGCCCCATGGTAGCTTGATTGACCTACTTATAACAATCTGAAATAATAATCATCATTATCATAGCAAATATTTACTGGGCACCAGGCATTTAATGCATATTAATCTATTTAATCCTCATAACAACCCCACAAGGTAGGATTTATTATTGTGTATGTTTTGCAAGTACAAAAAATAAGGCAGAAAATGGCTAAATAACATACCCAAGGCCACACATCTGGCCATTTAGGAACAAATTTGCTGAGTGGTGACTATGAGAGATTCAAAGTGGGGGTTTTTAGCACTATCTTCCCTAAATGATTGATTCTTCTTCCCCACATAGATCAGTTTTATAGTAATGGCCAGGCTGTGCACCATTCATGGAGTGTGTAGGGGTGAGGTGAGGTGAAGTCGTTCAGTCGTGTCCGACTCTGCGACCCCGTGGACTGTAACCTACTAGGCTTCTCTGTCCATGCGATTCTCCAGGCAAGAATACTGGAGTGGGTTGCCATTTCCTTCTCCAGGGGATCTTCCCGACCCAGGGATCAAACCCAGGTCTCCCGCATTGGAGGCAGACGCTTTAACCTCTGAGCCACCAGGGAAGCCCAGTGTAGGGGTAGGCACTGCAAAAAGTGACTTACACCACTCGGTTCCTTTATCCTCCAGGGATAGTTGTGCATGGATGATATTAGCCCCATTTTACAGATGAGGATATTGAGGCTGCTTCACAATAAATGATAGAGATGAGATTTATTCATTGGTCTCTGAAATGCCTAAGCCCAGATTCTCCCCACTGGACAGAGGTGTGAACTCAGGTGGAGCCCAGGAGGAGAGCCTCTGATGTTATTACTTCAACACTTGTTTTTCTTTTCTCAGAAGGGAGGTTAGTGCGAGTCAGAGGCTGGCACCATTGGGCTGGTGCTGGAGTTGGCTGTTGCTTCAGGGAAGGGGTGGCTGGCTGATGAGACCCTGTCAGACAGAGGTGAGAACACTGTGGAGCTGACCGGCCAGGGCAGGACATCGCCTGTGCCTCCTGGGTGATGATGAGGAATGGGGAGGGACGTGGACAGTTCCATTTTTCCCCAGGACTGGCAGCGTGCCTGGGCCTTGCTGACACAGGGGTGGCTTATGGACTCCAGATCATGGCGGTGAAGTACTGGGTATCTCCGGTAGCCATCAGCCTGCTGTGTGTGGGCAGAGAAACTGATCCTCCTGATCATTTCTCAGCCTCACACCCACACAGTAGGGAGCATAGATCAGCCTTTTCTTGCCTCCTGGGGCCCCTTGTTCCCATCTTATCCTCTTTGGGAACACGGACAGTCCTGTGGGGATCAGCTCCTTGCCATGACTTTGGACTTGTCTCGGGGACTTGACAGAGCTGTCTTCCCTGCCTTGTCTCACCCACCCACTCACATCTGATGACCCCCCTTGCCACTGCTAACACCCAAATAGCTCTCAGTGCTCAGCTTCAAGGCTGTTTCCTCTGACCCCCTGACCAAATTTTCACTCTCAAATCACCATAGGCAACCTTTGCTTAGGGAGCTTATCACTTACCATTTTTCAGTCAGAAATTACATTTTCTGTGCTTATATTTCATTAACCTCTCTCTCTCCACAGCTGAACTTTGAAACTAATAGTAATAATGAAGACCATAGTAAGGATAACAATAACAACAACAGTAACAGCATCTAAGATGCTCTGACTGTGGGTTCTGGGTGTTCCCCTGTGTTTTTCCGTATACCACCTGATCTAATTCTCACAACAACCTTTGGAATTATGTATTACTTTTTATTCCCATGTTACAGCTGGGGAAACTGAGCTTCCATAACTTGCTCACGTTCACCTAGCTCCTGGGTGGAGTCACTACGCTCTGAATGCAGGCTTCTTGACTCCAGGCTTCTTGAGCTCCTTGAAGCTCTGTGAGGGTGGGAACTGTGCCTTAGCTCACCATTGATCCCTGGAAAGAGACTCACAGGAGGAATGTATTATCCATTTTGTAAGTGAACTTGATTTCCTTCTGGTGAGTCAGTCCTGCTCTGACTGTCCTGCGGATCTTAAAGCTGGATTCTTCTAGGGACTGGGTGACCCAGCCCATCCGCTGTCTACAAGCACCCTGTATCTGTCTTGGACCTGTTGTCCTCCTTGAAGCTTTAGGGGTTCCTATCCTTTGGCAGTCCTCAGGCATCCAGGAACTGCCCCTCCAAAAGTAGTCTTCCACTTCTGAGATTCATGCCTCTGTTTTCATCCCTGGCATGTCCCAGCTCTCCTCTTCACCTAACTCCCCTGCCTTGGGAAGCAGGTGGAGCTTTACCTGTGCATTTTCTTCCAATAGTTTTCTGTCTTTCCTTCTTCTCTTCTGTTATCAGCACCGAGGACAGTTCCTTGAGGAAATCCCGCGGGGATCTCTGGCAGGTCTGAGTTGTCTTTCAGGCTCTCAGTTATGGACTCGAGGTCTTATTCCTACTCACGATGTTCTAGCATCCAGATCTCAGCCCAAGTATGACTCAGCCTTGAAGTCCAATGGACCACCGTTACAGTATTGCCATGAAGCCAGCAGGGTCATACCAGCTGCTCAAATGTACTTCTCATGGCCTCTCAGGGTTTCTAATGCAAGTAAGGCTCTCTGGGTCAGTAAGACCTTCTGTGATGCCCCAGGCTGCAGTACACTTGGGTCCTACTCTCAGGGACCTGGTGGCAGAAGGCAGGCCCGACGGGCAAGGCTGGCACATGAGCACCAGCCAAACATGGAGTATAGAGACAAACTAAAGCCATATTTCCCTGGAGCTGTTTGCTTACATCTTAGTTGATGGGTCTCCCCATTCTGGCTTGTTTAAGGGTTATTGGAGCTCATTTCTGCTCTTGTATGGAGAGCCTGAAGGGCAGGACTCACACCTCTGTTACCCTCCTCACTCTCAGCATGGCCATTGGCACATGGCAGGCAAGCAAAGAGGTCAAGGGCTTGGTATAAGAACATCTTCTGTACATAGATAAGGTTTCTGGGTGATGTAAATTCATTATGTACTTTCTTCCCTGATTTGAGTGATGCTTTTGAATTGTGGTGCTGAAGAAGACTCTTGAGAGTCCCTTGGACAGCAAGGAAATCAAACCAGTCAATCCTAAAGGAAATCAACCCTGAATATTCATTGGAAGGACTGATGCTGAAGGTGAAGCTCCAGTACAGTGGCCACTGATGTGAAGAGCTGACTCATTGGAAAAGACCCTCATGCTGGGAAAGATTGGGGGCAAGAGGAGAAGGGGACAACAGAGGATCAGAAGGTTGGATGGCGTCACCAACTCAATGGACACGAGTCAGAGCAAACTCTGGGAGATAGTGAAAGACAGGGAAGCCTGGTGTGCTGCAGTCCATGGGGTTGCAAAGACACAACTTAGTAAACAAACAGCAACAGCAAAGCAGATGGCTGGACAGTCTTGGTGAGTTGAGGTGGGGATGGGGTACAGAACAAGGGCTGTCTCTGGGCTGAAGCACTGACATGGGAGTGCGGAGAGAGAAGCAGCCTTTCAGAAGGGAACCCCAGTGTCCTTCCTGCCCATTCCCGTCTTTCTCTTCCCTTTTCTCTCCCACTGTGTTTATCTTGCAATCTCTTCTGCTACCTAGTCTCAATGACTTATTCCCAGACTGACATCTGTAATATCATTTGGTTCCTGGAACGTCTTTCCTATTTGGGATAGAGAATGAGAGAAGGCAAGAAACAGCAGGGCACAAAAGGAAACTCAATTTGATGAGCAATTACTACTGTGTGTTAGACAGCATATTTGGCCCCATATGTTGTCCTGTCTTATGCTTGTGTGAATCCAAAGAGGTAGGTGTGGTTACCCACATTTTCAAGATGAGAAGCCTGAGGCCCAGGTAAAGTCAGTAACTTGCTGAAGATCACGCGGTCAGTCAGTGAAGTGGAGTTGTAAAGCGAGCTCTATCTGACTCGGGAGCTGGACTCAGGTCCCAGCTGGAAGACAGCGGTTCTCTGGGGCAGGTGGTGGTGAGGAGTTGGAGGCCCCCAGCTGCACTGGGCATATCTTACCAGAGTTCTAAGTATTTTAAGCTGTTGGTGGAAAGAGCTTTCCTAATCTCAGCCTGCCCGTCTCTCTGGCTCTCCAGTCTGGCTCAGAGGTGAGGCCTGTCTCTGTGCTGAACTGTGTCTGTGCTGCAGTCTCCCTGCTGGGTACCTTTTCCTTAGCACAGATTGTGTTTGAGGACACATTCCAGGGTCAGACAAAACCATTGCAGTGCTGACACAGAGGAGGCCCTGGGTCTGCCTGTCCACGTCTCTTCAGGTTCTGTCTACCCACAGGGGTACCCGAAGATGCTAGTGCTCTGAGAATATCTTCTCCCCCCTACCCTTGTCCCTCGCTCAAGTATGCTTTTCTTGGCACTGAAGAGTCAACAGGTGTGAACAAGTGTACAGACCTGGTATGCCAGGGCTGGCACCGCTTATGGCCTTCACTCACCAGAGATGGCAATTGCCACCTTCTGCAGGCTGCCCATCAAAACACATTGTTGCCTGGCACCTCCATAGGCTCCAACCAACTTGTGAGCGGGCACCGTGCCATCCCAGCAGATGGGTAGAAGGGGTGGGGAGCGGCCAAGGCAGCCCATCCTGGAGGTGCGGGACGTGGAGGTGGTGAGGGTTTGATTTGCCACTGAGGATGTGTTGGGGTGATCTCTCCATCTTAGACAGATAGGGAAGGAGTTCAGCGGGGATGCAGTCTGTGGTTTCCTGTACCTCAAAGGCTGTGGCTTGTTTTGAGGGGGAAGAACGTGACTTGAATCCCATCAGAATACTGTGGCCTTAAAGGGAACACGGGAACTCAGGGAACAACACTGAAGGATGTGGCAGATAAAGAAGAGCCAGAGAGGCTTCTAAAGAGATTCTTACCTCCTGTGACCACTGTGCCAACCCCTTCTCCACCACATGCCAACAGGCTGACCGCCTCTGCCAGCAGGCCAAGGCCAAGCAAGGCTTTGGTCAGGAGGAGGCTGTGCCATGGGTGGTTGGAGCACAGGCGAGGGAGTCCCAGGAGGCAGGAGCAGGGTTCTCGCAGCATAGCCCTCCCACTGCCCCAGGACCTGCGTCATGATTTCGGAGCTCAAGCATATTCAGATATCTTCAAGGTGTCATCCAGGTCTGGCCCACAGAGTTCATGATGAAGGCCGTCCAAGTGGGAGAACAGCCAAGCTGGTTCCTAGAGGAGAGATATGTCTCAGAAACAGCTTCTAGGCTGTCTGGGGAGAGCGGGGCGGGGTGGGGGACAGGGGGAAGGAAGTGGCAGCAATTAAGCCTGAAAGGTGGGCGGAGCCAAGGGTCCCTGGCTGGGAGCTCAGTGGTGGTGGTGGTGATGGTCGTGGTGGTGCCTTCATTTGACAGCTAGGTGGGGCCATGGGAGGTTTTGAGTAGACAAGTGCTCTGATCAGAGCTTTCCCTGAGAAACCCAGAAAAGGTGGTGATGTGCAGAAAGGCCCAGAACTGGGAAGTTGGAGCCCAGAAGTTGCCATGATGGTTCACGGGTGGATGAAAGCAAAGGGAATGGGAAGAATGATGGCAAGGCGTTCACCAAAATATGGCGATGATGGAATGAGAATTTAGAGGAAGAGAGAAGAGAGAAAGAAGACTTTAGAGTAATGCAGAGAATAGAGGACCATTGATGGAAACAGGGCAGTCAGAGGAGGCTTGGGCTTGCTGTGCAGAGCTTCCAGCTGGGTTATTTTCAGCAACAGGGTGCATATGGTTTGATACTATTTGTGAACTTTCATGGGTAACTAAGAATTAACTTTCCATAACAGTTTATTATTCTTACAGGAACGAAGGCTCCTGGGGAGTGGAGCCCTCAGGCCTGTCTCCTAGATCTGAGCATCAGCTGCTCCCTTGAATTTTGGCCCAGAGTACGTTCTTCACTTTTATAGAAGGTTGTTTGTGACTACCCTGCCTTCAAAGCCAGCCTTTTGTTTCTCACAAATGTTCTCTCCACTTCCACACGTTGCTATAATCTTTTTGGTTATCACGTTGAATAATTTGCAGTCTCTGCCAATCTGAAATTACATGTGAGGTGGCTCTGTTTGTGGCCTACCCAGCAATTAGTCGCACGCCATTTTATCTCTGCAATTACACTGCAAAGGGAGAAAACAGTCCAGTCCTGAAGGCAGGCTGAGGAAGAGCAGTGTCTCAGAAAGCAGAGTCAGTGCATCTGGAGGGGTTGGGCAGTCAAAGATGGCACCAGGGATGGCACTGAGGGTCTCATCCAAGTCAACGCCCTTCCTTCCCGGTGACCTCCTCACTGATTCCTCACATCTGTTCGTTAAGAATCACAGAATTGGATAGGAGAAAAAGATGGCAGAAGAGTAGGTGGACAAAGAGTATATTTCTCTCCATGGATACATCAGGAATATACCTTCAGACACAGAAGTGTATGCAGAACACCAGCTGAGAGTGGACAGTGGAAAAGAATATATGAACCACGCAAAACTTGGTAGGACGAAGGAACTAGGGGGGAAGAAACAGGAGTGTTAGTGGGACTGGACCTGCCTTCAGCGGGTGGAGGAACTGAAGCAGGGGTCTGATCCCCACCTTGGGGCAACTGTCTGAGTCAGAGGAGAAACATTTAAGGCTGAGAGTGAAACAGGTGATCTGTGGCAGCCTGAAGGGAATGAGAATCAGGCAGTCCTTGCCTCAACCATACATATGCTGGGCAGGAATGCGGGTCTTCTGGAAGGGGCAGCGACTGGGAGCTGGAGATTAAGGATTGTGGAGCGATCCAAGTACGAGGGCTGCTGTTGACTGCGAAGAGATGGATAGAGGGCATGTGAGGGAGGAGACTGTGGTGGAAAATGCCTGTGGAGGAAACTCAGGCAGCCATGGAGGCAAGGCGATACTGCTGAGTCACGTGTAGGGTGTGGAGACATTACCATAGCCTCTCTCTCCACACACCAGCGTCGGCAGCTGAACAGTAGAGAGGCTGGCCCACCAAATGCCTGACACACTGAACTGCAGAGTAGGACCCCACCTAGGGTGGCCCTGTAAGTGCCTGATGTGCTGATCTATAGAGTAGGACCCCAGCCAGGGGATGCTCCATGTGCCTGATGCCCTGAACAACAGAGAAGGACCATCCCTCTAAAGGCCTAGACAGGCAGAGCTATGGAGAAAGACTGGCTAAAGAGGCCTCCTGATTCCCAGCTACAAGAGGTTCGAAAAAAGACTGTGACAGGGCCATAACTCCTGTGGTGGAAGCAGTCCATGTCCTTGCACACTTGGCACTGACAGAGTCCCTGTAAGCCAAGCAGCTGCACCACCTTCACGCTCAACTCTCACTGGGGCAGAGCTGTCACTGGCAAAAAAAGTCTCGTGTGTCTATGCATAGGGTCGCTTCGGTCGTGTCCGACTCTTTGCGACCTGCCAATATTCTCTGTCAGGGACGGGTGTTCTCTAGGCAAGAATACTGGAGGGTGTTGGCCAGTACTGGTTGCCATACCCTTCTAGAGCACTATATTTCCTGCTGCCCTAGCTGTCAACTCCCCTGAGTACCTGGTGCTGCCAGAACCCCTGTAACCCAGGCAGCTATACCACCTCCACACCTGGCCCTCACAGGGGCAAACCCACGTCCTCCAGGGCAGCCTCAGGAGCAACCCCCAGTGGATGACCCACATGCAGAGGTGGAAATAAAACCACAATTGAAGCCCAGGGGCAGTGTGGTGGAGCAAGAAGACCCAAAACCTTCCTACCAGCTGTACAAGCTGCAGATTAAATCCATACGATCAACTAGACAGATGCTGTGTCTGTGGAATATATAAAAGGTCATTGAGAGCCCCCACAAAAGAAAATGCACTAGTTCTGATAGCTGTGGATATCGGAGGCAAGAAAACACAGGAGTGGGACCAGATTAGAGTTTGAGCTGCCCCCAGAATTTGAGCTGCCCCGACAGCAGGTCCAAAGATCAGCACAATGTTGGAGGGCATCCTAGGGAGGTAAGGTAAACTGTGACTTCCATTGAGGGATAGGATTCTGACAGCAATGACTCAAGAAAGACATTTATTATCCTTATTTTTTGACTTGTTCTATAGAATCTTTTGGATTTGTTTCTTTTTGTACCCGCCCCCCCCCGCATTGTAGTTGTTGATTCTGTTGGCACTATGAAATCCAATTAAGGTTTTGAGCCTTTTTTTTCACAGTCGCACTTTTTATTGTTGTTATAAACCTCTGCCTCTATGTTGGGCTTTTGCATTTCTGAAGATATTTCCTTTTTTTTTCTTTTCTCTTTTTAATTTTAATTTTTTAACCCTATTATTATTTTTCTACATTTATTACTTTGTTTGCTTTTCCTACTCTTCTTTTCCCCTTGCAGTTAATCTTTAACGTGTATAGCTCTTGATTTACCTCTATTTAACTTTGCATATCCGTTCTTTCTTTCTTTCCTCTCCTCTCCTCTCAGCATATGTGTTAGTTTTGTTTTCATTGCTTTATCCCCCACTTGGCACCTTGCTTTAGTTTTGTTTTCCAGTTGGTGTTTTAGTTAGTTTTGTTCTTAACTGGTAAATATAATTTTTGATTTCCTTTGTTAACAGGTCAGTCTACTGTGGACTTCCCTGGTGGCTCAGATGGTAAAGCGTCTGCCTACAATGTGGGAGACCCGCGTTCGATCCCTGGGTTGGGAAGATCCTCTGGAGAAGGAAATAGCAACCCACTCCAGTACTCTTGCCTGGAAAATCCCATGGACAGAGGAGCCTGGTAGGCTACAGTCCATGGGGTCGCAAAGAGTCGGACACTACTGAGCGACTAAACTTTGTTCACCAGGTCAATCTACTCTACTTTATTTTTGTTGGACTCTTTTGACTTTGCTCATGAGTGTATATGTATATATTCCATTATTTTAATTTATTATTTGCCTGATTTTGTTATTGCCATTTGTCTGGGGTTCATGTTCTTTGGTTTCTAATTTTTGGGTATTTGTTTTAATCTCACCTAATGCCATAACAAACCACCTGCAGAATCTTTGTTCCTGACCAGAGATCAAGCCCCGAGCCTTTGGAGTGGGAGCACTGATTCAAAGGCCTTAGACTACGAGAGAACTAACCCTAGGGAGTATCAAATAGTGAGAACTCACACAAAGGAAGCCACTTGAATACAAGACCCAGCATCACCCAACCACCAGTAGCACACTGCAGGATGCCACATCTAAACAACAAACAAAGCAAAAATACAAACACAATCATCAGCAGACAGAATTATCACCTCACTCATAGGATACTGAAAGAGGTACTCCCCAGGTCAGTAGGTGCCCAATATGCTACTGGAGGTCAGTGGAGAAATAAATCCAGAAAGAATGAAGGGATGGAGCCAAAGCAAAAACAATATCCAGCTGTGGATGTGACTGGTGATAGAAGCAAGGTCTGATGCTGTAAAGAGCAATATGGCATAGGAACCTGGAATGTCAGGTCTATGAATCAAGGCAAATTGGAGTGTCATACAGGAGATGGCAAGAGTGAATGTCGACATTCTAGGAATCAGCAGACTAAAATGGACTGGAATGAGTGAATTTAATTCAGGTGACCATTATATCTACTACTGTGGGCAGGAATCCCTCAGAAGAAATAGAGTAGCCATCACGGTCAACAAAAGAGTCTGAAATGCAGTACTTGGATGCAATCTGAAAAATGACAGAATGATCTCTGTTCATTTCCAAGGCAAACCATTCAATATCACAGTAATCCAAGTCTATGCCCCAACCAGTAATGCTGAAGAAGCTGAAGGTGAACGGTTCTATGAAGACCTACAAGACCTTTTAGAACTAACACCCAAAAAGATGTCCTTTTCATTATAGGGGACTGGAATGCAAAAGTAGGAAGTCAAGAAACACCTGGAGTAACAAGCAAATTTGGCCTTGGAATGCAGAATGAAGCAGG
>SJYX01018236.1:188545-200749 GCA_006410675.1 Oreotragus oreotragus | reverse complement strand
GTCTAGTCAAGGCTATGGTTTTTCCTGTGGTCATGTATAGATGTGAGAGTTAGACTGCGAAGAAAGCTGAGTGCCGAAGAATTGATGCTTTTGAACTGTGGTGTTGGAGAAGACTCTTGAGAGTCCCTTGGACTGGCGGGATCCAACCAGTCCATTCTGAAGGAGATCAACCCTGGGATTTCTTTGGAAGGAATGATGCTAAAGCTGAAACTCCAGTACTTTGGCCACCTCATGCGAAGAGTTGACTCATTGGAAAAGACTCTGATGCTGGGAGGGATTGGGGGCAGGAGGAGAAGGAGATGACTGAGGATGAGATGACTGGATGGCATCAGAGTCGATGGACGCAAGTCTGAGTGAACTCCGGGAGTTGGTGATGGACAGGGAGGCCTGGCGTGCTGTGATTCATGGGGTTGCAAAGAGTTGCAGACGACTGAGCGACTGAACTGAACTGAACTGAACAGCCTTGCCCATCAGAGGAAAAACAAGCAGACAAATAGACAAACAAAAACTCAGCACAAATATCTCCCTATATGAAGCTTACACAAACCACTGGACCAACCTCAGGAGTGCAGAAGCCAAAAGGAAGAGAGAATTCAACCTTCTTCAAGGAAAGAATTCAACTTTCCTTGAAGCCTGGGGAAAGGAGACCTCAAACACAGTAAGTTAAAAAAAAATAATGAAAAGGCAGAGAAATACAACACAAATGAAGGAACAAACTAGAAATACAGATGTACAAATAAATGAAGAGCAAATAGGCAAACTACCTGAAAAAGGATTCATAATAATGATAGTAGATGATCAAAAACCTTGAAAACAAAATGGAGAAAATGCAAGAATCAATTAAGAAAGACCTAGAAGAATTAAAGAATAAACATACAGAGACAAACAACGCAATTACTGAAACTAAAAATACTCTAGAAGAAATCAATAGAATATCTGAAGAAGAATGAATCAATGAGCTGAAAGATAAAATGGTAGAAATAACTTCTAAAGAGCAGAATAAAGTAAAAAGAATGAAAAGAACTTAGGATAGTCTCAGAGACCTCTGGGAAAATATCAAATGCACCAACATTTGAATTATTGGTGTCCCAGAAGAAGAAGAGAAAAAGAAAGTGTATGAGAAAATTTTTGAAGAGATTATAGTTGAAAATTTCCCCAACATGGAAAAGGAAATAGGCAATCAAGTCCAAGAGGCACAAAGAGTCCCATACAGGATAAACCCAAGGAGAAACATGCCAAGACACATATTAATCAAACTAACAAAGGCTAAACACAAAGGAAGAATATTAAAAGCCCCAAGGGAGAAGCAACAAGTAACACACAAGGGAAACCCCATATACTTAACAGCTGATCTTTCAGCAGAAACTCTGCAGGCCAGAAGGGAATGGCAGGATATATTTAAAGTACTGAAAGGGAAAAATCTACAACCAAGATTATTGTACCCAGCAAGGATTTCATTCAAAATTGATGGAGAAATAAAAAGCTTTTCAGACAAGCAAAAGTTCAGAGAATTCAGTACCACCAAACCAGCTTTACAACAAATGTTGAAGGGACTTATATAATAAGAAATACAAGAGAAGAAAAAAGATCTACAAAATCAACCCCCAAAATTAAGAAAATGACAATAGGAACATATGTATCAATAATTACTTTAAATGTAAATGAATTAAATGCTACAACCAAAAGAGACAGACTGGCTGAATGAATACAAAAACAAGACCCATATATATACTGTCCACAAGAAACCCACATTAGACCTAAAGACACATATAGACTGAAAGTGAGAGGATGGAAAAAATATATTCCGTGAGAATGGGAAGCAAAAGAAAGCTGGAGTAGCAATCCTCAAATCAGACAAAATAGATCTTAAAATAAAAAAGATTACAAGAGATAAGGAAGGACACTACATAATGATCAAGGGATCAATCCAAGAGGAAGACATAACAACTGTAAATATCTATGCACCCAACATAGGAGCACCTCAATACATAAGACAAACACTGACAGAAATAAAAGGAGAAATTGACAGTAACACAATAATAGTAGGAGACTTTAACACCCCTCTAACACCAATGGACAGATCATCAAAACAGAAAATTAACAAGGAAACACAAATCTTAAATGATACATTAGATGAGATGGATCTCATTGATATCTTCAGTACATTCCATCCAAATGCAGAAGAATACACTTTCTCAAGTGCCCATGGAACATTCTCCAGGATAGACCACATCTTGGGTCATAAATCAAACCTCAGTAAATTTAAGAAAATTGAAATCATATCAAGCATCTTCTCTGACCACAATGCTGTGGGACTAGATATCAGTTACAATAAAATAATTGTAAGAAATACAGACACGTGGAGATTAAACAACATGCTTCTAAATAGCCAACAGATTACTGAAGAAATCAAAAGGGAAATAAAAAAAATTTCTGGAAACAAATGACAATGAAAACACAACTCAAAACCTATGGGATGCAGCAAAAGCGGTTCTTAGAGGGAAGTTTATAGCAATACAATCCTACCTCAAGAAAAACATCAAATAGAAACCTAACTTTACACCTAAAACAACTTGAAGAAGAACAAGAACAACAAACCCCCCAAAATTAGTAACAGGAAAGAAATAATAAAGACCCAAGCAGAAATAAATGAAAAAGAAATGAAAGAAACAATAGGAAGGATTAATAAAACTAAAAGCTGGTTCTTTGAGAAGATAAACAAAATTGACAAACCTTTAGCCAGACTCATCAAGAAAAAAAGAAAAAATCAACAAAATTAGAAATGATAAAGGAGAGGTTACAACAGACAATGCAGGAATACAAAGGATTATAAGAGACTTTTATGAACAATAATGTGGCAATAAAATAGATAACCTGGAAGAAATGGACAGATTCTTAGAAAAATTCAGTCTTCCAAGACTGAGCCAGGAAGAAATATAAATTATGAACAACCCAGTTACAAGCACTGAAATTGAAGCTGTGATCAAAAATCTCACCAAAAACAAAAGCCCAGGACCAGAGCTTCACTTGAGAATTCTATCAAACATTTAGAGAAGAGCTAATGCCTATCTTTCTAACGTTCTTTCAAAAAATTGCAGAGGAAGGAACACTTCCATACTCATTCTATGAGGCCACCATCACCCTGATACCAAAACCAGACAAAGACAACACAAAAAAGGAAAACTGCAGACCAATATCACTGATGAACATAGATGCAGAAATCCTCAACAAAATTTTAGCAAACAGAATTCACCAACACATCAAAAAGCTCATACACCATGATCAAATTGGGTTTCTTCCAGGGATGCAAAGATTCTTCAATATATGCAAATCAATCAATTTGATACACCATATCAACAAGTTGAACGATAAAAAACATATGATAACCTCAATAGATGCAGAAAAAGCCTTTGACAAAATTCAGCACCCTTTTATGATTAAAACTCTTCAAAAAATGGGCATAGAAGGAACATACCTCAACATAGTAAAGGCCAGATATGATAAGCCTACAGTAGACATTATTCTCAATGGTGAAAAACTGAAAGCATTCTGCCTAAGATCAGGAACAAGACAAGGGTGTCCTCTTTTGCCACTGTTATTCAACATCGTTCTGAAAGTCCTAGCTACAGCAATCAGAGAAGAAAAAGAAATAAAAATAATCCAGTTTGGAAAAGAAGAAGTAAACCTCTCACTGTTTGCAGATGACATGATACTGTACATAGAAAACCCTAAAGACAGTATCAGAAAATTGCTAGAGCTAAGCAATGAATTTAGCAAAGTTGCAGGATACAAAATCAATACACAGAAATCACTTGCATATCTATATGCTAACAATGAAAAATCAGAAAGAGAAATGAAGGAATCAATGCCATTCACCATTGCAAGAAAAGAATTAAATATCTAGGAATAAACCTACCTAAGAAAACAGAAGAACTGTACACAGAAAATTATAAGACACTAATGAAAGAAATCAAAGATGACATAAACAGATGGAGAAATATTCCATGTTCCTAGGTAGGAATAATCAATATTGTGAAAATGACTATACTACCAAATGCAATCTACAGATTCAATGAGATCCCTATCAAATTACCGATGGCATTTTTCATAGAACTAGAACAAAACATTTCACAACTCATATGGAAACACAAAAGACACCAAATAGCCAAAGCAGTCTTGAGAAAGAAGGATGGAGCTGGAGGAATCAACTTTCCTGACTTCAGATTATACTACAAAGCTCCAGTCATCAAGACAGTGTGGTGCTGGCACAAAAATAGAAATATAGAGCAGTGGAACCAGACAGAAAGCCCAGAGATAAACCCATGCACCTGTGGGTACCTTATTTTTGACAAAGGAGGAAAGAATATACAATGGGGCAAAGACAGCCTCTTCAATAAATGGTTCTGGGAAACCTGGACAGCTACATGTAAAAGAATGAAATTAGAATACTTCCTAACACCATCAGTTCAGTTCAGTCGCTCAGTTGTGTGCAACTCTTTGCAACCCCATGAACCACAGCACACCAGGCCTCCCTGTCCATCATCAACTCCTGGAGTTTACCCAAACTCACGTCCATTGAGTCAGTGATGCCATCTAACCAGCTCATCCTTTGTTGTCCCCTTCTCCTCCTGCCCTCAATCTTTCTGAACATCAGGGTCTTTTCAAATGAGTCAGCTCTTCTCATCAGGTGACCAAAATATTGGAGTTTCAGCTTCAACATCAGTCCCTCCAATGAACACCCAGGACTGATTCCATTTAGGATGGACTGATTGGATCTCCTTGCAGTCCAAGGGACTCTCAAGAGTCTCCTCCAACACCACAGTTCAAAAGCATCAATTCTTCAGCACTCAGCTTTCTTTATGGTCCAACTTTCACATCCATACATGGCTACTGACAAAACCATAGCCTTGACTAGACGGACCTTTGTTGACAAAGTAATAATATCTCTGCTTTTTAATGTGCTGTCTAGGTTGGTCATAACTTTCCTTCCAAAAAGTAAGCCTCTTTTAGTTTCATAGCTGCAATCACCATCTGCAGTGATTTTGGAGCCCCCCAAAATAAAGTCAGCCACCGTTCACTGTTTCCCCATCTATTTGCCATGAAGTGATGGGACCGGATACCACGATCTTAGTTTTCTGAATGTTGAGCTTTAAGCCAACTTTTTCACTCTCCTCTTTCACTTTCATCAAGAGGCTCTTTAGTTCTTCTTCACTTTCTGCCATAAGGTTGGTGTCATCTGCATATCTGAGGTTATTGATATTTCTCCCGGCAATCTTGATTCCAGCTTGTGTCTCTTCCAGTCCAGCGTTTCTCATTATATACTCTGCATGTAAGTTAAATAAGCAAGGTGACAATACACATACACAAAAATAAACTCAAAATGGATTAAAGACCTAAATGTAAGATCAGTAACTGTAAAACTCTTAGAGAAAAACATAGGCAGAACACTTGATGATATAAATCTAAACAAGATCTTCTATGACCCACCTCCTAGAGTAACAGAAATAAAAACAAATGTAAACAAGTGGGACCTGATTGAACTTAAAAGTGTTTGCACAGCAAACAAAACTATAAGCAAGATGAAAAGACAGTCCTCAGAATGGGAGAAAATACTAGCAAATGAAACAATGGACAAAGGATTAATTTCCAAAATATACAAGCAGCTCATACAATTTAATACCAGAAAAACAAGCAACCCAATCCAAAAGTGGACAAAAGACCTCAATAGACATGTCTCCAAAGAAGACATACAGATGGCTAACAAACACATGAAAAGATGTTCAGCATCACTCATTATTAGAGAAATGCAGATCAAAACTACAATGAGATATCACCTCACACAGGTCAGAATGGCCATCATCAAAATTATACAGACAATAAATTCTGGAGAGGGTGTGGAGAAAAGGGAACTCTGTTGCACAGTTGGTGGGAATGTAATTTGATACAGCCACTATGGAAGACAGTATGGAGATTCCTTAAAGAACTAGGAATAAAACCAGCATATGACCCAGTGATCCCACTTCTAGGCATATACCCTGAGGAAACCAAAATTGAAAAAGACACATGTATCCCATTGTTCATTGCAGCACTATTTACAATAGCTGGAACATGGATGCAACCTAGATGTCCATCAACAGATGAATGGATGAAGAAGTTGTGGTACACATACACAATGGAATATTACTCAGCCATAAAAAGGAATGGATTTGAGTCAGTTCTAATGAGGTGGATGAACCCAGAACCTATTATACAGAGTGAAGTAAATCAGAAAGAGAAAGATAAGTATCATACTCTAATGCATTTATATGGAATCTAGAAAAAATGGTACTGAAGAATTTACTTACAGGGCAGCAATGGAGAAACAGACATAGAGAATAGACTTACGGACATGGGGAGAGAAGGGGAGAGGGTGAGGTGTATGGAGAGAGTAATGTGGAAACTTACATAATCATATGTAAGTTAAATAGCCAATGGGAATTTGCTGTATGGCTCAGGAAACTCAAACAGGGGCTCTGTATCAACCTTGAGGGGTGGGATGGGAGAGAGATGGGAAAGAGATTCAAAAGGGAGGGGATATATGTATGCCTATGGCTGATTCATGTTGAGGTTTGACTGAAAGCAACAAAATTCTGTAAAGCAATTATCCTTCAATTAAAAAAAAAAAAAAAAGAATCACAGGATCTGTGAGGTAATCTCTTTCCACAATAAGAAATTGGTTTCATTCCTTGTGCTAACTCTGAAAGACCGGCAGAGGCTGCCTGAAGAATTTCCCTGGGAAAGCTTTGGGGGCCTATAACTGGACCCAGTAGGAGGGAGTGTTGTAATCAATTAGTGAAGTCTGTAGTGGGCAGGTAGACATAACAGATGTGGGTTCCATCCCTGGGTTGGGCATGGCTACCCACTCCAGTTTTCTTGCCTGGAGAATCCCCTGGGTCTCCAGGGGACTTGGTGGGCTACAGTCTATGGGGTCACAAAGAGTCACACATGACTGAAGGGACTTAGCACATAGGTAATCAGCAGAGAAACTACATAGGCAGACCTCGTTTTATTGTGATAGGTTTATTGCCCTTTGAAGATAACTGTTGTTTTTTTTTTTTTTAAGTGATGGGATCTGATGCCACGATCTTAGTTTTTTGAATTTGAGTTTTTTTTTTTTTTTTTTTACTTTACAGTACTCTATTGGTTTTGCCATACATTGACATGAATCTGCCACAGGTGTACACAAACTCCTTTTTGTTTTGTTCTGTTTTTACAAAACACAGGTTTGTGGCAGTGTTGTACCCAGATAGTCCGTCGGTGCCGTTTTTCCACAAGCATTTGCTCACTTTGTGTCTCTGTGTCATGTTTCGGTAATTCTCACAGCGGTTCAGTCTTTTTCATTATTGTACTTGTGACGGTGATCTGTGATCAGTAATCTTTGATGTTGCTACTGTACTTGTTTTGGGGTGCCGTGAGCCATGCCCGTATCAGGTGGAGACTTCACCCATCAATATTGTGTTCTGACTGCTCCACTGGCTGGCTGATCCCCCATCTCTGTTCCTCTTCTCAGGCTTCCCTATTCCCTGAGACAGAATAATACTGAAATTAGGCCAATTAATAACCCTTCAGTGGCCTCTAAGAGTTCAAGTGAAATGTCTCTTACTTTAAATCAAAATCTAGAAATAAGATTAAGCTTAGTGAGGAAGGCATTTTGAAAGCCAAGACTGGCTGAAAGCTAAGCCTCTTGTGCCAGACAGATAAGCCAAGTTGTAAATATGAAGGAAAACTTCTTAAAGCAGACTGAAAGTGAAACTTTAGTGAATGCATGATTGATAAAAAGGAAAACGGCCTGATAGCTGATATGAAGAAAGCTTTAGTGGTCTGAATAGAAGATCGGACCAGCCACAGTGTTCCCTTCAGCCAAAACCTAGTCCAGAGCAAGGTCCTAACTCTCTTCAATGAAGACTAAGAGAGATAGGGGAGCTGCGGGAAGAAAGTTTGAAGCTTGGTGGGCTCATGAGATTTCAGGAAAGAAGCGGCCTCCATTCAAAGTGCAAGGTGAAGCAAGTGCTGATGCTGCAGCTGCAGCAAGTTATTTAGATCTCATTAAGATTATTATTAAGATTGTTATTGTTCAGTCACTTAAGTTGTGTCTGACTCTTTGCGACCCCGTGGACTGTAGCCTGCCAGGCTCCTCTGTCCTCTACCATTTCTTGGAGTTTGCTCAAACTCATGTTTATTGAGTCAGTGATGCAATCTAACCATCTAATTTTCCGCCACCCCCTTCTCCTTTTGCCTTCAATTGGCTCAGTGGTAAAGAACCTGCCTGCCAACACAGGAGACAAGAGACGTGGATTCGATCCTTGGGTCAGGAACATCTCCTGGAGGAGGGTATAGCAACCCACTCCAATATTCCTGCCTGGAGAATCCCATGGGCAAGAGGAGCCTGGCGGGCTATAGTCCACAGGTTCACAAAGAATCAGACACGACTGAAGTGAATTAGTAAAGCACAGCAAGAGAGAAAACATTTTATTGAATATTTTGTGTGTGTCAGGCACTGTGCTAGAAGTTGAGGAGTCAGAAATAAGTCCTGCCCAGTTGCTGTCTTTAAGAAGCTCACACCTCAGAACACCTATCTAAAGTCCCAATCCATTCATGAAGTCTTCATCTGTGAAGCTGACTGTGATTTCAGCCTGGTCTGCATTCCTGGGCCTGCTGCTGATGGTCTCCTCCTCTGCATTCTCAGCCTTACTGCCACCCCTTGGCATGATTAATCCTGTGATTAAGTTCACACTGAGGACATTCCCATTTCGACACTGAGTTGAGTTCTCAGTGGTACCCTACTCACCCTGAAAGCTTGACTTCATGGGGATTTGTGCTCTTGGCTTTGAGAAAGCTGATCAGCTTAGGTCAGCAGGCTCCATCTGGAGGTTCATTTTATTAATTCTTCTTTAGACATTGGTCCTATGGCTAGGTTATCAGTTAATTTATTTATACTTCATATCTTTTCAGAAAGAATCTATGTACCTATAGACAGTATATTAAAAAGCAGAGACATCACTTTGCCAACAAAGGTTCATATAGTCAAAACTATGATTTTTCCAGTAGTCATGTATGGATGTCAGACTTGAACCATAAAGAAGGCTGAGCACTGAAGAGTTGATGCTTTCAAATTGTGGTGCTGGAGAAGACTCTTAGAGTCCCATGGACAGCAAGGGGATCAAACCAGCCAATCCTAAAGGAAATCAACCTTGAATATTCACTGGAAGGACTGATGCTAAAGGTAAAGGTCCAATACTTTGCCTACCACCTGACTCATTGGAAAAGACCCCGATTCTGGAAAAGATTGAGGGCAGGAGGAGGAGTGGGTGACAGAGGATGAGATGGTTGGGTGGCATCTCCAACTCAATGGGCATGAGTTAGAGCAAACTCTGGGAGATAGTGCAATTAGAGTCCCATGGACAGCAAGGGGATCAAACCAGCCAATCCTAAAGGAAATCAACCTTGAATATTCACTGGAAGGACTGATGCTAAAGGTAAAGGTCCAATACTTTGCCTACCACCTGACTCATTGGAAAAGACCCCGATTCTGGAAAAGATTGAGGGCAGGAGGAGGAGTGGGTGACAGAGGATGAGATGGTTGGGTGGCATCTCCAACTCAATGGGCATGAGTTAGAGCAAACTCTGGGAGATAGTGCAGGGCAGGAAAGCCTGGTGTGTTGTCGTTCATGGCGTCAAAAAGAGCTGGACACGACTGAGCAACTGAGCAACACCAACAGGGGGAAGAAGGTTAATAGAATAGAATAAAAATAGATAATCTTGACTGAGACAGAAAAGGGAATGGTCATCGCCAATTAACATAGGTTAATACCGCTGTTGTGATGAAGCAACAGGGTTTCAGATTTGCTAACAGCCAGCACAAAATGAAAAGCATAGCAATACAGCCGTCTTTATTGGAAAAGAGGCAGCATAGGAAATTCTCAGAGGGTCCCTGGTTCATCTGAGTCAAGATGACTTTATTACTCTTGGCCATTATGGGATAATCAAAAATAATTTTGGTGTTTTATTTTTTAACTGAAATATAGTAGCAGTTAATTATAAAGCAGTTAAGTTACAGGTGCACCCAGTAATTCCACTCCTGGGTATGTATCTGAAGAAAACAGAAGCACTAATTTGAGAAGATACGTGCACTCCAGTGTCCATAGCAGCATTATTTGGCAATTTGCAATTATCAAGACATGAAAACAACCCAAGTGTCCATCAGCAGATGAATGGATACAGGACACACACACGCACACACACACACGCACAATGGAATACTACTCAGCTGTACAAAAGAATGAAATTTGCCACTTGCAGCAACATGGGTGGGCTCGGAAGGCATTTTGTTACGTATATTTGGTCTTTATTTCTGGCTTCTCGTATTGAGCTTTAAAACCCTTGAAATTCCCTAAGGGAAAGGAAGAGAAGTGCTTTTTGTTATCTGTATTGAGCTTCTTTTGATCAGACCTGAGTGTATGCTAATAACGCTAGTCACTGGAACGACCAAGTGATTAGAGGGTTGGAAGTTTCACCCCACTCATTCACCTCCAGGAAACTGGTTGAGTGGAAATGGAGATTAAACTCTGTAAAAACTTTTGAACAAGGAGATGTGATGAGCTTCTGGGTTGGTGAACACATTGAGGTGTTGGGAGGTGACACTCCTGGAAAGAACCATGGAAGCTTCATTTTCTACCCTCCACCATTCTGCACCCTCTGCAGCTATTTTGTTTGGCTGTTTCTGAGTCATATCCTTCAGAATGAACTGGTAAACATTAGCAAAGAGCCTTCCTGGGCTGTTCTAGCAAATTGTACAAACCTGGAGAAGGGAGGTGGGAAATCCTGCTTTGTAGTCAAGTTGGATAAAAGTGTGGGTAACCTGGGGACCCACTACTTGTGATGAGTGTCTAAAGTGGGGGGCAGTTCTGTAGAGCTAAGCTCTTCACCTGTGGTCCTGTGGCTAACTTCATGAAGTTAGTGTCAGAATTGACTTGGGTTATAGGATACTTAGTGTCTGCAGAGGATAGGCTTTGAGGTGGCTGAGTCTCGGAATTTGGGGCAGATCCACCTTGGTCAAGGGAATCCAAGGAGACAGGGAAGATGGCCACATCAAAGGGACTAATTCCTAGGCGAGGGCATACTCTCCTGTTCTTTGTGTGAGAAGTATGGCCCTTCTTAGGGAACAGACTCTGAGCTGGTCTGAGCATGACACTTGGTTTAGGAGGACAGAAAACACATTTCGTATGACTCCAGCCATGCCAAGTGATATTATGAATGAGTGTGTGACCATGGGCTGTGAACAGTGTACTTCATAGTCAAGAACTGCTTGGCAAAGGAAGATTTTTAAGATGCGATGAAGTAATTGCACAGAAGCAGTGATGAGAACATGTAACTAAGATTGGGACTTGAACCCACAGTGGCACTAGTGGTAGAGTCTGTCTGCCAGTTCAGGAGAGATAAGAGACCTGGGTTCAATCCCTAGGTCAGGAAGATACCCTGGAGAAGTGAATGGCAACCCTCTCTGGTATTCTTGCCTGGAAAATCCCATGGACAGAGGAGCCTGGTGGGCTACAGTCGATAGGGTCAAAAAGAGTCAGACACGACTGAAGCGACTTAGTGCACACACATACACATGCACACATGCATGCACGCACGCACACATGCACGCACGCATGCATGCATGCACACACATCTAGTCTCAGGACTTAATGAAGCTCAGTTTCTTGATGTCTCATCACAGGAAGAATACAGTGAGAGACAAAGTGATAGGTAAGAAGTGGGTTTATTTAGAGAGAAAAACACTCCACAGATGTCAGTTTAGTTCAGCTCAGTTCAGTCACTCAGTCGTGTCCAACTCTTTGCAATCCCATGAATCGCAGCACACCAGGCCTCCCTGTCCATCACCAACTCCCGGAGTTCACTCAAACTTATATCCATCAAGTCGGTGATGCCATCCAGCCATCTCATCCTTTGTCATCCCGTTCTCCTCCTGCCCTCAATCCCTCCCAGCATCAGGGTCTTTTCCAATGAGTCAACTCTTCACATGAGGTGGCCAAAGTATTGGAGTTTCAGCTTTAGCATCAGTCCTTCCAGTGAACACTCAGAACTGATATCCTTTAGGATGGACTGGTTGGATCTCCTTGCAGTCCAAGGGACCCTCAAGAGTCTTTTTCCAATACCACAGTT
>SJYX01018236.1:56410-186411 GCA_006410675.1 Oreotragus oreotragus | reverse complement strand
GAGGATGAGCTGGCTGGATGGCATCACGGACTCGATGGACCTGAGTCTGAGTGAACTCCGGGAGATGGTGATGGATAGGGAGGCCTGGCATGCTGCGATTCATGGGGTCGCAAAGAGTCGGACACGACTGAGCGACTGAACTGAACTGAACTGAATTTGCCTTGATTCATGGACCTAACATTCCAGGTTCCTATGCAGTATTGCTCTTTATAGCATTGGACCTTGCTTCTATCACCAGTCACATCCACATCTGGGTATTATTTTTGCTTTGGCTCCACCCTTTCATTCTTTCTGGAGTTATTTCTCTACTGGTCTCCAGTAGCATATTGGGCACCTACTGACCTGGGGAGTTCCTCTTTCAGTATCCTGTCATTTTGCCCTTTCATACTGTTCATGAAGGGGTTCTCAAGGCAAGAATACTGAAGTGGTTTGCCATTGCCTTCTCCAGTGGACCACATTGTGTCAGACCTCTCCCCCATGACCTGCCTGTCTTGGGTGGCCCCACAGGGCATGGCTTAGTTTCATTGACTTAGACAAGGCTGTGGTCCGTGTGTTCAAATTGACTAGTTTTCTGTGATTATGGTTTCAGTGTGTCTGCCCTCTGATGCCCTCTTGCAACACCTACTGTCTTACTTGGGTTTCTCTTACCTTGGACGTGGGGTATCTCTTCACAGTTGCTCCAGCAAAGCACAGCCGCTGCTCCTTAACCTTGGATGAGAGGTATCTCCTCACAGCTGCCCCTCCTGAACTTGAACGTGGAGTAGTTCTTCTCAGCCCTCCTGCGCCTGCGTAGCCACTGCTCCTTGGACATGGGGTTGCTCCTCTTGGCCGCCGCCCCTGACCTTGGGCATGTGGTAGCTCCTCTCGGCCGCTGCCCCGACCTCAGATGTGGGGTAGCTTGTCTCAGTCGCTGCCCCTGGCCTCAGGCGTGGAGTAGCTCCTCTCTGTCACTGACCCTGACCTTGGGCGAGGGTTAGCTCCTCTCGGCCAGAGCAGCACCAGGGCATAGGGCTGCTCAGTTTTTATAGGGGTGGATAATTTCACAGATTAATGAGTGGGAGGAAATTCCTGCTATTTGGGGAAAGAGGTGGGGATTTTCTGGAATTGGGCCACTGCCCGCTTGTTGACCTTTATGGTCAGCCTTGGAACTGTCATTTAGCTTGCTGTTGTGTTACAATGAGTGTGCACTGAGGCTCAAAGTCTAGTGGGGGTCTACTCCTCCACTTACCTTAGCCTGTTTGTTTCTAATCAGTTTATGTTGTGCCCAGGGCCTAGGTCATTCTTTTAAAGGTTATGTCTACCTCTTTCCCTCCTGTGTCGTTGGGACTTGAAGAGTCCTTTCAAGGAAGAATCGGGTGTAGGTTGCTAGAAAGGTGAGGGGAAGGTGTTTCCAGAGTGAAGCAACTGTGCAACAGCTGGAGCAGAGGTGTAGCAGTAAGGAGTATGTAGGTCTTAAGGTGCCATGGCGGGAGGGTGAGCATAACTCCTAGGCATGAGTTTATGCTGTGCATCCCCAACCATTCTAGATTCCTGTCTACAGAGAGTGTGCCTTCTACTGGAGGAGAATTGAACAAGGCAGGAACAGGAACAAGATACAGAATATGATGAACACCATGAGGGTGTTCATAAATGGGATTTATTTATTGTGTTTTACTGTGTTTTCAGAGTTCTCTTATCCACTGTTTCATCCATAGCACAACTCTGATGCAGGCAGGGGAGATATGATCATCCGCGTTGTATAGATCGGGGACTCTGAAATTCGAGGCAACATACCAAAGGGCACAAGCCCTGAGCTCTTTCCCCTCCCGCGTGTTCTCCCTGCTGCAGTGTTGGGCAATTGAAGATGCTCAGTGAAGGCAGACTACCCAACAAGCCTCCTCTTCCAGCATGTAATCTGCCAGAGGGCAGGCCCTGGAGCCCTCTCCTCCGCCCTGGCATCCATTCAGTTTCTGGTGATGCAGCCACTGAAAGTCGGCCATCAGCATTTTGTCACATTGAGCCCAGAGAAAGCTTCCATTTCACAAATGCACGATGACATTGTAAACGGTTGAGTAAATTGGCCTGGTTTCCTTGCAGAAAATAAGCATATTCTGAAGTGATAGAGGCTCCCCGTCAGTAAGAGGAATTATCTTACATCTCCGTGGTTGGTGCTGTTGCTGCAGCTCATTTGCCTGACCCAAAGCACAGCAGTTTCTTTTTCACAAGCCATTCCAGTTGGAGAGTGAACAGGGGTTTTGGGGGTTGCCTTTCTGTGGGGCTCTGCTCCAGATTGGGCTGTCAGTTATGCCTGTGGCTTCCCCACAGAGTGAGATGAGAAGCAGATGAAAACTGGGATGAGCTGCAGTTGTGCTGTTTGGAGCAAGGAGCAGCAGGCGTGGCAAAGTGTGGACTGAGTATCGTTTCTGTCAGGCATCCCAACCACCTCCAGTGAAGACAGCAGGAGAGAGCCATGCTACCACCATCAGGCACTGGAGCCACCGGATTGGCCCAGAATCCGCAAGCCTCTTTGGACTCATGACTGCAAGAACATGATGAAGAGATCCAAATCTCAGTTTACCCAGTAAGAAAATGTGCACAGTACTAACTGAGTTTTTTTTTTTTTTTTCAAATCCATCATGCCTCAACACTGTCTTTTGAGAAAGCTAACAATTTAATAACAACCAAAATCCATTCAGGGCTTTCCTAGTGGCTCAGACGGTAAATAATCTCCCTGCAATGGGGGAGACCCAGGTTTGATCCCGGAGTTGAGATGATCACCTGGAGAAGGGCATGACAGCCCACTCCAGTACTCTTGCCTGGAGAATTCCATGGACAGAGGAGTTTGGTGGGCTGCGGTCCATGGGATCACAAAGACTTGGACACTGCTGAGTGACTAACATGACACAAAATCCATTCTGGGCAAAGTGTAGAGAATCCAGAGTTATAAAGGGGACTCAGGGCACTTGTTCAAGGAGTGTTGTGTCCCTTGGGAGAGACAGCTGTGCAGAAACTAAGACTGGCATGTGTCCCCTGCACAGGTGTGATGGTTGTGATGTAGGCCAGTGCTCTGCAGATGGATGGCATAAACAGGAGCGCCTGGCAAAGACTTCACCAGAAAGTTTACATTTAAACATGTCCTGAAGGCTGAGCGGAAGTTTACTGTGCAGAGCAAGGGATCTTGAGTTCTGGGGAATCAAGCTTCATAGGCCAGTTCAAGCTTCAAAGCTCAGTTTTCTCATCTGAAAAAAAGGTTAGCCAGCCCCCTTCTGGGGCTTGTGTACACCAGTGGCTTTTTTGTTGACTGCGGTCGGTGTTTGCTGAGGCCCAAGCTTTCTCTAGTTGTGGTGTGTGGGCTTACTTGTCCCTTGGCATGTGGGATCTTAGTTCCCCAACCGGGGGTCAAACCCATGTCCCCTTGCATTGGGAGGTGGATTCTTAGCCACTAGACCACCAGGGAAATCCCATCAGTGGCTATTTTCATTCTTATCCAATAGAGCCCTTGCACATGCCTTCAACCATTACCAGCTTCTCTGAAGCAGTGACCGTACCCGGGTTTGCTTCTACATAAGTTTCTGGTGTGTTCAGGCCAGAACAGAGAGGTTATCAAGGAGAGGAGAGTGCAATGGCACACGAGCCGAGATTGTGTTTTTTTTTTTTTTTAATTGAAAGATTTATGAGTGCTAAGTCATCATCTGTATATTAACATGTATCATTTATTGAAATTCCATTATAGGACTTATGATGCCTAGTATTGTCCAGCTTAGGGTCTTAGTCAGAAAGCAGTGGGAGGCACTGATGTAGACACTATAACGTAAATGAATGAGTAACATTGTGTTTTCAGACCCAGGGAAAGAGATGCTATATATATTTGTATCTTGTTTCTTATGAAATCTACTCATAAGAGATGTTACTTCCTTAAGCAGGTGAACACATTATCCTCCTGACAGGCTCTTTTTTTCTTGTTGGGAGTAGGCTGTTCACTTTGGAGAGCTCTTCTTCTTGGAAGAAGCGCTAAAGGACAGGATTTGCGATCATTTCAATATGTTAATTCATTGTTTCCTTTCCCCAGTGCCTCCTGAGAAGACAAACTAAAGCTCGCCTTGCCACTTTGTATGCACCAGACCTCCACACCCGAGGCTTATCACAAGCAATTATCTTACCCAAATAAAAAATGAAAATGGAAAAGTTAAATAAATAACAGGACATCTTGATGGAATCGCAGTAATGCTCATCTTGGTTAACATTAGCCCTGACTTTTGGACAGCGAGATTTGTTAATGCGCTTGTCCTTTGTTGAGGCATCTATCTCTGTAAATCTCATGACTTTCCAAAATGATGGATGGCAGCCCTCTCTGCTCTCCCCTAAAAATACATTCTCCAGGAAGCTGGGAGAGGCAAAATATGGGCACTGTCGCCCTGACCTAAGCATCACTCAGATCGGGCAAAACTCTCAAGACTAAATTCACCTAAAATGGTTGCGATTTTCTCCACTCAAGTTGTAGCCTTCCCTGGTTCCTGATTTTCCTGCCCTGCATACCTGCACGAGTCAGGCCTCACTGAACTTGAACTGGAAACTGTAACTTGGCGGAGCAGCCAGGATAGACAAGTTTGGGCTCTGGGAGCAAACTAAAACTCAGGAACTTCACACAGCAGAAGTTTTTAGTCCTTTTTCGTGCAAAGTCCCCTGTAGATACTACTGATTTCCCACAACAGCTGCCCTCCAGAGCTCCAGCCTGGCTTTGCAGACTGCTTGGACCGCTCAGCTCCCCCATCCCGATGCGCACGTCCACCTTGGCCGCAGCAGGGTTAGGGCAGCCTGGAGGGCCAGACACTGACGTTCCGTACTTTGGCAAGGAAGTGACGCAGGCCGTTTCCAGTCGCGTTTCACGGGTCAGAACTCTCCCGCGGTCAGCCCAACCATGAGAGGGCAGGAAAGTGCACCGGAAGTAAAGCAGCCGTTCGCTCTGCTGCACATGAAAGGAAACTTTTGGACCATTGACAGTTGTTTCTGTACTTGCCCCAAGTGTTGGTTGTTTAACCCAGATATAGCTATCTGGGGGTTCCAACAGACTTTTGAAGTCACCCATTAAAAAAAAAAANCAGCCCAACCATGAGAGGGCAGGAAAGTGCACCGGAAGTAAAGCAGCCGTTCGCTCTGCTGCACATGAAAGGAAACTTTTGGACCATTGACAGTTGTTTCTGTACTTGCCCCAAGTGTTGGTTGTTTAACCCAGATATAGCTATCTGGGGGTTCCAACAGACTTTTGAAGTTACCCATTAAAAAAAAAAATATATATATATATGTTATATATGTGTATTATATATATTATATACATATATAATTTTAAATAGACTTTTTTTTTAAGAGCACTTTTAGGTTCACAGCAAATTTTAGCAGAAAGCACAGAGATTTCCCATATACACCCTGCCTCCCCACAGCCTCCCCTACTATAAGCATCTCCCACCAGAGTGGTACCCTGGTTATAGCTGATGAGCCTCTGGGGACTCATCACTGTCACCCAAAGTCTATAGTTAGGGTTCACTCTTTGTGCTGTGCATTTTGTGGGATTTGACAAATGCATAATGATGTGTATCCATCGTTATGGTATCATCCAGAACAGTCTCACTGCCTCGAAAATCCTCTGTGTTCTGCCCATTCACGCCGTCCCCCTTACCCTTGGCAACCACAGATGTTTTTACTGTCTCCACAGTTTTACCTTTTTCAGAACATCATCTAGTTGGAATCATAGTATGTAGCCTTTTCAGACTGGCTTCATTCATTTAGTAATATTTAAATTTCCTTCAAGTCTTTCAGGGCTTGATTAGCTTATTTCTTTTTAGTGCTGAATAATATTCCATTGTCTAGATGTACCACAGCTATTTATCCATTCACATCTTGGTTGCTTCCAAGTTTTGTAATTATGAATAAAGCTGTATTAAATATCTGTGTAGGTTTTTGTGTGGACCTAAACTTTCAGCTACTTTGAGTAAATAACAAGGAGGATGATTGTGGGGTCATATGGTAAGAGTGTGTTTAATTTTGTAAGGAACTACCAAACTGTCTTCTGAAGTGGCTGTACCATTTGCATTCCCACTAGCAATGACTGAGCATTCCTATTGCATTTGGTGTGCTCGGTGTTTTAGATTGTGGCTGTTCTGATTTCTCTGTTGTTTTAATTTAAAATTCCCTAACGATTCAGTTCAGTTCAGTTGCTCAGTCATGTCCGACTCTTTGCGACCCCATGAATCGCAGCACGCCAGGCCTCCCTGTCCATCACCATCTCCCGGAGTTCACTCAGACTCACATCCATTGAGTCCGTGATGCCATCCAGCCATCTCTCTCTGTCGTCCCCTTCTCCTCCTGCCCCCAATCCCTCCCAGCATCAGAGTCTTTTCCAATGAGTCAACCCTTCGCGTGAGGTGGCCAAAGTACTGGAGTTTCAGCTTTAGCATCATTCCTTCCAAAGAAACCCCAGGGCTGATCTCCTTCAGAATCCCTAATGATACATAATGTTGAACATAATGCCTTATGTTTACTTGCCATCCATATATCTTCTTTGGTGAGGTGTCTGTTTAGTCTCTTGCCCATTCAGTTTTTAGCCAAGTTGTTTGTTTCCTTATTTTTGAATTTTAAAAGTTCTTCGTGCATTCTTTAGAGCAGTTCTTTAGCAGAATGTTGTTTGTATATATTTTCTCCTAATCTGCGACTTGTTTTAACAGATTTTTTAAACGAAGTCTCAATTGCCATATGAAACTCAAAATTCCCAGCAATGCCTTTGAAGATTCTTGAAAGCAGAGGGACTTACATTTTTCATAGTCACTTCTAGCTATGATTCCTGTAGCCAGAGAATTTTTGACCCCTAGTCTTGAGTAGACATGAACATGAGATGTGGCCTCTGTTTTCTTATAATTCCTTTCATCTTCATTGCCCCTCCCTCCCTCCTACTTCCCAGCACCACGGAGCTACTGAAGGTTTGGGGCAGAAGAGGGAAGTTATATCTACACATGGGTCTGTGTATCTACACATGGGTCTGTGTAACAGTTTCAAGTGTGATATTGGTTATAGCCATTCTTCAAAGTTTCTCAGCCATAACCAGCGTCTGGAATATTTCAGTGGTCACCCTTTCCTTTCCCTGCATGTTGCAATTTTTCCCACCACTTATAAGATCTCTCCTCTTCTTATTTATACCACCTGCATCTACTCCAGGCTCTGAACCTCTTGTCTTCCCCAGTTTCTGATTGTAGGTGCAAATTTATTTCCTCTTATTTCCTGGCACAGAGATATTTATTCAATCCTTTTTTGTTTTGTATTTCCTTCTAGAACATACTTTAGAGTCTGTCTTTTCATACCCAAATAATCCATTAGGCATTTCATGCAAACATAATATATTTTTTCTCTTTTAGAATTTCTAGTCCTGACTTTAAAATATCCCCTCACTCACTTTTGTAGGATAATCTTCCCAAGTGGGATATGGGGACAGGGTTTTAAAAAAGTATAGAAATAACCAGCTGCACTGCACATCCAGCTTCAGAGAGAGGAGGTGGTATGTTATCCCTGATAGTCACTCACACACACATCTGTGCATAGAAGAAATCTCATCCTAAAAGCAGGTCTTTAACTTTTTTAGGGACAGTCTACCCATAAAGTCCTCTGAAGGTCTGCCATAAAGAAAAAAGCGGAAAAGGTTGCAATTTGAAAGTGCCACTGACGAGTCAAAACAAATCAGGGGCACATTCCACTCATGCCTGTCCTCCTCCCCTGCAGCAACGAACGTCCTTGCACTGGGTGATGTGGACGAGAGCACCCAGTGGTCCAGCTCTTAGGAAATGTGACTCAGTATATCTATCTATTGAGAACCGTCACCAACCATCCCATTTATACACTTTAGAACTCTGTGAAAATCTGAGATTGCTTGTTTATTTCATGATTGCCATTTCTTATTAATGTTTACCAACATTTGGTTGATTGCTAATTGTGAACAGTAATATTTCTCTCTTTTCCCCTTTTAGCAAGTCATGATGCTGTGCAGGGTACTGGGGAGGGGGGTTACTCCTAAGTGCATTTAGAAATTCAAGGAGGTGCTATTTTGGATTTGGCATAAACTCATTCCACTTAACTCTGTCCAAATGAAATCAACAATTTCCTTCTCTGGTACCAAAACTTGTATCTCTTGAACTGTTTTTCCCCTTTCTAACCCTGTCCCTGTTTCTCTTACCCTCATACCACTATCTGGGAATGCTTAGGAAAGCTGGCTATGGGTTTTTTTTTTTTTCATCACTGTGGCCAAAATAGGATACAAAACTCCACGTCTTCAGTCTTTTCCCAACTTTGTCTCCCTCAGAACTCCGAGCCGGCACCTAGCATTATATATCCTCATTGTTTGTGACATTATTCAAGACAATTGGGAGAGGACAAGAATAGTTGACACCTTATAGCTAAAAGGTTGAAAATATAATGCAGAGTTCATTGGATATTTTCACTCTGGGGGTAAATATGTTGTCTTTAGCCAGATTTGAGTTGGAATTTTAAGAAAAGAGTATTTATGGTTTTCATCTTTGTTTTCCTTGCCCTGCCCTGGACTATGTAGGGAAGAGGAGACAGATTGGGAATGAAAAAAAGATGGAGAAATATCTGTATTTATTTCCTTTTAATTTCTAACCTCTTAATAAAAAGTGGAAAGAAATTAACCAATAATAACAAGAATAAATTATTGAGGAGTCCACTATGTAATGATTATGGTGTTAGGTGCTTGGTGCTAACTCTCAAGAGGGCTGTTGGATTTATGTTGAGAGAGCAGGTTTGGTGCTCCAAGGAGTGTGGCTGCTGCAGAGAGCAGGTGAAACTATGTCAGTGGATAGAACTTACAGAAAGACAGATATTAAGACTATAAAGAAATTGCTAAGGCGTTAGCCTTATCCGATAACTAATGGGCCACCCTGAAGGAAAGTGACTTCTGGGCTGAAAATTTAGAGGTTTGTCCTAAGGATTGCCAACAAATAAAGCAAGACATTATTACCACCTGAAAACATCTCAATTTTTTTATACTTCTGTGATTAGGAAAAATAGCCAGTGTAATGTTTAAAGGCATTGATTGTCTCATTTTCCACAGGGAGCCATGTGTAAGAATGTGCTGTGGGAACATCCCAAGCATGAAAGCTATTTCCTCTAGAAAGTGTCAGCTCAGGAGGATAACCCTGAGACAGAGGAAGTCCCTCACATTGCCTTCAATACCTCCTTTTCAGATTCAGTGGAGGTCAAGCTTAATCCAAGTGGGATGGGACTTATCTCCTCTCTAAGAATGGGGACACTCTTCTTAGAGAAGGTAAGTGTTTTGTGATGGGCTGGACATGGAAGAGAGCACCATGCTTGGGTCGATGGGGAGGAAGAGACACTTGGATCCATCTTAAGAAGAGGCCCAGGCGTGGAAGTGAGTGGCTGACGTCAGCACTGTGCTTAGACCCAGCCAGAGGGATGCTCTTTTGGGGGTCCTTCTCTGTCTCTCTTCTGCCTGTGCTCTATGGGTGCTGAGGAATCGTGGGACTAGAACATGTGTCCACCCTCAGCTCGTGCCTCTCCACCTCTACCTCTTGCCTGGAATTCCTTGGCCTTTCTCCTGGGTCAGTGCTCCAGAGCACAGAATACAACACTCACATGCACACACTGGGTTTGCAGGGTGAGGGTGGGTGTGGCCCATAGGGGACTAGGGGGCTGTGGCTCATAGAAGGCATATTTGGGACTTGGGGGTGTGGACTGGAGCACCTGCGTATATGAGAGGCTTATGCTCCACGGGACAGGATGACAACGGAAGAGGCAGCGGGTCAAAATCCTGGGATGGGCTTTCTTTGCATCTCCTCATCCCAGGCAGAACCCTAAGGAGTCTGAGAAGTCTCATTGTGAAACTGGCCTTCCGACTTGAGGGTGTATGTGTAAGGTATGAGTATAGAAAATAATACATTTTTTAAACAATCTTCTCCTGTGGTACTTATATTAGATACTTCCTCTGTGGCTTCCGTTCTTATTCCTGTCTTTTTAAAAAAAGTTATTCTGTGTATGTATCTGTTTTGGGCTGTGCTAGGTCTTCATTGCTGCGTGTGGGCTTTCCTTCGCTGCAGGGAGCAGGGGCTACCCTCTAGTTGCAGTCAGAGGCTTCTCATTGTGGTGGCTTCTCCTGTTGCAGTGCCCAGGCCCTAGAGTTTCTGGACTCAGTAGCTGTGGCTTGCGGGCTCTAGAATAAGGGCTCAGTAGTGGTGCACAGGCTTAGTTGCTCTGCAGCATGTAGGATCTTCAGGGTCTGGGGATCGAACCCATGCCCCTTGCACTGGCAGGTGGATTCTTAATCACTGGACCACCAGGTAAGTCCCATATACCTGTTTTGGGTGTGCAAATGTTCCCTCTCCTCCTTGAGATCATTGTGAAGGATTTTCCTTCCAAAGTTCCTGGGGCAGAAGACAAAGGCAGTGGAGGACAGAGGCATCGGGGCTCCTCCTCCTAATGACCTATCAGATTCATTCTGGGCAAAATGGAGCACAAGTCCTCACAAGTGAGGCCCAACTCAGTGAATTCCTCTCTCTCTGTGTTTGGTTTATCACGAGGCAATATGCATTTTGTGATATGCATAGGAGAAGGGTGCTGCTTGCGTTCCTGAATTCCTTTAACCCTCTCTGATAAGAGGGAGAACTTGGAAGAAGGATAAATTGCAAGAGCGATCCAGCCCCTGCCTACACACACAGTCTGAGGCTCTTCCTTCTCTGCCTTTCTCTCTCTACACTCGAGAGGCTCCACGGAGGCT
This sequence comes from Oreotragus oreotragus, assembly GCA_006410675.1. Taxonomy (NCBI): domain Eukaryota; kingdom Metazoa; phylum Chordata; class Mammalia; order Artiodactyla; family Bovidae; genus Oreotragus; species Oreotragus oreotragus. Next base: position 175,643 of record SJYX01018236.1, on the reverse strand, counting down.
TTGCTTCCACCTGTTTGCATCAGCTACAAAAGGGGGCTTGCAAAGAGAGTTGCCATGGCACATCTTTGCAGATAACAGGAGTTGGCAGATGTTTTTTAATTAAAGAAATTCAGGTTATGAAAAAGATGTCATGGGTAGAGAGAATGGGAACATGCCAGCCACCAACCCCAATGCACAGCATCTGCTTTTGGATTCTGTGAAATGTCACTGTCAGGAGTGGGAGGGAGGGGGAGCAGATGTAGGGAGCAGGATGCTGCCAGAAATGACCTATCAGATTCATTCTGGGCAAAATGGAGCACAAGTCCTCACAAGTGAGGCCCAACTCAGTGAATTCCTCTCTCTCTGTGTTTGGTTTATCACAAGGCAATATGCATTTTGTGATGTGCATAGGAGAAGGGTGCTGCTTGCGTTCCTGAATTCCTTTAACCCTCTCTGATAAGAGGGAGAACTTGGAAGAAGGATAAATTGCAAGAGCGATCCAGCCCCTGCCTACACACACAGTCTGAGGCTCTTCCTTCTCTGCCTTTCTCTCTCTACACTCGAGAGGCTCCACGGAGGCTTTGCTTCCACCTGTTTGCATCAGCTACAAAAGGGGGCTTGCAAAGAGAGTTGCCATGGCACATCTTTGCAGATAACAGGAGTTGGCAGATGTTTTTTAATTAAAGAAATTCAGGTTATGAAAAAGATGTCATGGGTAGAGAGAATGGGAACATGCCAGCCACCAACCCCAATGCACAGCATCTGCTTTTGGATTCTGTGAAATGTCACTGTCAGGAGTGGGAGGGAGGGGGAGCAGATGTAGGGAGCAGGATGCTGCCAGTGCTTGGTTCCCTACCATGTGGGGTCCAGGGCCAGAGCTCGAAGGATCTACATCCGTGGTGAACACAGAACAATGATACAGTGGAGGGTTTTGACTTCCTTCTTGGACAGATCATGCATTGGAGCTTTGTAGGACTTTCAGTTTTCTTGACCCTCCCTTCTTTGGGGGCCAACGACAGCAAGGAAATGATTTGCAAAGGACAGAGAAGCAAGTATTTTCAAGCCCTTCCTTTCCATGTAGCTCTCTCTGATTGCTTTTGCCAGCAAGCTGTCTTGTAGGCCTTCAGAAAGGAACTTTGAAGTCTTCTAGTTTCATCCTTCGTTGCCATTAAGGGAATGGAAGCCCACGAGGGGAACTGGTTTGTTCAAGGTCTCCCAGTGAAATCAGTCACAGAGCTGGGTCTAGAACCAGGTCTCCTGACTCACGGCCACCCTGCCCACAAGAACTGCCTCCTTCCGAAGCTTTTACAGCTTATGTGGGTCATGCAGGCTAACCTTTGGTTGAATGCTTTTCTTTGGCAGCCGTCCTGTGTCAGTGTCTTTTAATAAACCCTACAAAAGTGTGAGTGTGACTACAAGAGTCACACAAGTGAGATACTTACAGAAGCCTGTGGATAAAGTAAATGTGTAACAGACCAGGTGAAAATAATGGGGGTAATAAAGCCTGAGGTATAGTAGAAGATGCAAACCCCTCGTAAATGCATCTAAATAATAAAGATTCTGAACACTGTCCTGGCCAAACAGAATATTTTCAGGACACAGTTGTGTTGCTAGACTGTAACCCCTGCCACAGAGCCTTAGATTTCAATAGTAGCCGGGCATATGGGCCAGCATTGCCTGGTAGGGATATAATGCAACCTCCTCCAGATATAATTTTAATTTTTCTAGTAGCCACACTAAAAATAAAAAGTTGGTAAAATTATTTTTTGTAACATGTCTTAATTAACCACATATATCCAAAATATTATCATTTCAGCATGTAATCAATTTAAACATTATTAATGAGATGTTTTCCATAACAAGTGTTTGAAATCCAGTGTATATTTTGTGGCAGGTCTTGGATTTGAATTTACCCTTCTGATAAACTACTTCCCCTGTCTCATGGATGCTGGCAGAGAAGATGAGATTCTTGGGTCATAGAGAGAGGACTTTTTTACCCATGGCACAGCAAGCAGTGTGAGTATCAGCATGTTTGCTTCAGTTGCCCTGGTCCTGTGTCATCAGCAGAATTCCAGCGTGGCCTCAGAGATTCCCATCTCCTTTCATATACATACCTTCTAGTTATTCAGTGAAACACTGCTATGCAGGGATTTTGCATATGTGCTTAAGACCTTAAATCAGTTGATAAATACATTTTAAAAATGATTAATCAGGTGATTGTGACCTCTTTAAATATGGCACTGGAGATCAGAGACAGAGAGAGAGATTAATAACACTGATGGATTTTCAGTAAGAAGTTGTTGACTTTGACATGGAGGGGGCCATGTGACAAGAAATGTAGGTGGCCTCTATGAACTTAGAGTGGCCCCTGCTAATAGCCAGCAAGGAAAACGGGGACCTTGGTTATACAATCACAAAGAATTAAATTCTGCCAGCAACCTGAATAAGCTTGGAGGCAGATTTTTCCTGAGTCTCCAGATGAGAACTCAGGCTTCGAGCCCCTGAGCACAGAACATTGTGTGGTCTCATGACCTACACAACTGTGAGTAAATATGTGAGTCTTATCTTAATCTCCCAAGTTTGTGATAATTTATTACTCTGCAATAGAAAACTGGTAAGCTCCATAAAGGCGGTCTGGAGGGTCCAGGTAGATGCTGCTCGTGGGTTTACAGCACACTTGAGGAAATTAGAGCTTGGAAAACTCACCCTGTAATAGAGAGCAGCAGGCAAGCCTGCTCTGTGTCCCAGAGAAAGATATTATCTCATCCTTCAAGGTTGCTTACTGCAAACATGACTGAAAAATGTCCCCATGTGAAAAGTAGGGGGCCTCACATTCTTGGCATACTGCTATAGACCGAATGATTATGTCCTCCCCCCTCAAATTGATACGTTGAAATTGAGTCCGCCTTGTGATCACTGCACTTGGTGACTGCAGCCATGAAATTAAAAGACGCTTACTCCTTGGAAGGAAAGTTATGACCAACCTAGATAGCATATTGAAAAGCAGAGATATTACTTTGCCAACAAAGGTCCGTCTAGTCAAGGCTATGGTTTTTCCAGTGGTCATGTGTGGATGTGAGAGTTGGACTGTGAAGAAAGCTGTTCAGTTCAGTTCAGTTCAGTCGCTCAGTTGTGTCCGACTCTTTGCGACCCCATGAATCGCAGCTGAGCACCAAAGAATTGATGCTTTTGAACTGTGGTGTTGGAGAAGACTCTTGAGAGTCCCTTGGACTGCAAGGAGATCCAACCAGTTCATCCTAAAGGATATCAGTCCTGGGTTCTTTGGAAGGACTGATGCTAAAGCTGAAACTCCAGTACTTTGGCCACCTCATGCAAAGAGTTGACTCATTGGAAAAGACTCTGATGCTGGGAGGGATTGGGGGCAGGAGGAGAAGGGGACAACAGAAAATGAGATAGCTGGATGGAATCACTGACTCGATGGACATGAGTTTGGGTGAACTCTGGGAGTTGGTGATGGACAGGGAGGCCTGGAGTGCTGCAATTCATGGGGTCGCAAAGAGTCGGACATGACTGAGTGACTGAACAGAACTGAACCGTGCTACTATTTGGATGTGAAAATTCTGGGGGGTGATTAGGTCGTAAGGGGGTACCCTCATGAATGGGATTAGTGTCCTTATAAAAGTTTTCCCCAGGGAGTCCCTCGTCCTTTGAGCCATATGAGGACCCAGCAGGAAGGTGTCAGTCTATGAACCAGGAAGTGGGCGCTTGCCACACACCAGATCTACCACCATCTTGATCATGGACCTTAGATGCCAGAACTGTGAGAAACACATTTCTGTTATTCAAGCTACAGTCCATGGCATTTTTGTTATAAAAGCCCCAAAGGACCAAGCAAAACACTCAGCAGCAAGAGATTTTGAAGGAGTGTCTCCCAACTCTTCACACTGACGGCACATCTCCATTTCAGTCACCCACATTTCAAGAGCTCATTGCTGCAGGTAGCTGGTGGCAAATATATTACACAGATACAGAAACTATCAAATAAATATTTGTTGAGAGGCTCATTGGAAAATTGAGAGTTGAGTTCTGTGGTCCTTTATCAATATGACTGATGCCTTTTCCTGAAGTTTAAAAGCTGTTAATGATGGAGAGGTTGATTAATTAGCCAGCCAGCGTCTGGGCATAGAATTACTTTAGGGCAGAATCTGGTTGTCAGACTCATGTATCTATCTACTCACAGGTTTTATCCTCTAGAGAGATATTTCCCAATTTTTAAAAATTGTTGCCCTGTTAATGGAGCCTTTTTGGGCTCAAAAATTTCCCCTATATACTGTATGTCTGTTATGTGCTGTGGCCCTTTGGGAGACTGTTAATCATTATAATATTTAAGTAATTTTATTCTCCCAATCAAGTTCAGCCCCCTTGGCAGTGATATTTCCTCTGCTAAGAATGTACACTCCAGAGGACTGAATTACATTTAGCAAACTCACCAGAGGAAGACTGATCTGTTAGACTGCCCGTGTACTGCATTTAAGGTGAGGTGATTCACTCTGCCGTTTGTACAGGGATGCTCCCATGGTGGGCCCGGTGCTCAGAGCGATGGGATGCTGGAGTGTTCGGATTAGGATCCAGAGAGCTGGACAACATGCATCATTGTCCCGAGTCCATGTTGCTGTCTGAAGTGCCCCTTTACTTCTCTTTTCTAGACTCTTCTGGCTAGACTGCAACTCCTACCCTAGGGCCTAAGACTTCAGTAGTAACCAGGCTTACAGACCAGCACTGTCTCTTCTTGGATAAACACCAAAGCATGTTTACGTTCTTAGGGTCCCACTCATCCATCAGTCATACACTCCAATCCCAGTGAACAGCACCTTTCTTTTTCTAAAGAAAATATTAAATACTTTTTAAAGTAAGGGAATATTTAAGTTTGTGTTTTCTTTTATTTTGGGGGCCACTCCATGTGGCATGTGGGATCTTAGTTCCCCAACCAGGGATCGAACCCGTGCCCGCTGAAATGGAAGTGCAGAGTTTTAGCCACTGGGCTGCCAGCATCACTTTTTAACTCAAGCATTTTGCAGGAGTGACAGCCCAATTCATCTTTTAAGAAAACTAGATTGTCCTTTGGAAGAGTGAGGGGGAAAGCTTTCCACCTGGATATATCTGCTTCAGGAAGACTATGATAAATCAAACTTTTCAAATAAGTTCCCAAGCATAGGGGAGTCAAGATCACACTTTCAATATCCTTAGAGGCTAGGTTCTTTTTCTCTGTTTTGGAACCACTAATTTCACTTCTGAAAAGGAATATATTACCCGCTTTACTTAGAAGTATGCTTTTAACATCTTTAGATTTTTTTGGTAATTCTAATTTAACTATATAACTATCAAGGCATTTGATTTGAAAACAGTAGCTTGGTATTTATTAAAACTTGCTTTGCAGCCTAGCATATGGCCAAATTTTGCTAGTATTTTATGTGTGTTTGAGAAAATATATTCTATAAAGTTGCCTGAAAAGTTCTTTGTATAACTCTAGGTGAAGCTTGTTAATTGTGTTGTTCAATCATCTATGTCATTATTGATTTTCTATCTGGTTGAGTACCAATTTGAAAGAAGTATATTGTTATCTCTTACTGTAATTTCTTCTTGAAAGTTTAATTATCATCTTAGATATTTCAATGTTTATATCAATAGAAGTTTGTAAATTTTCTTAGTTTCATGATGAGTTGTTCTCTTTATCAATTGCCTCTCTTTATCTCTAATAATTTTTGAAATTTATTTCATCTGATGTTAATATGGTGACATCAGCATTATATTGGCTAATATTTATCTAATATCTTTTATCCATCTTTTGACTTATAATATTTCTATGCTCTTACATGTCTTTTATATACTATATATAAAACTGATTAAGAATACAACAAAAACCTCTATCTTTTACTTGGGAAATTTATTTCATTTATATTTGTTGGAATTACTGATACATTTTAGGTTTACTTCTCCCAAAATTTTGGTGTTTTCTATTTGTTGCGTGTGATTTAATTTTTTCTTTCCATTCCTACTTCACATTGATGAAGCTCTCCTTATTCTCTAGTCTTTCTACTGATTTTAAGATTTTTCATTTTATTTTTGTTCTTTAGAGGCAACCTTAACATTATAGCACAAATATTTGGAAACTGTCATCCAGTATTGTGTTGTACACTTCCAGGGCGTACCAGTCACATTGTTTCCTGGACTGTAACATGCTAAGGCCTTGATCTCTACCATGCCTTCCAAAAATGCAAGGAGTTTAAAACATTTTAACTGATCATTTCCTTCCATCTCCTGTGTTACTGTCCAGCACATTAATTGCCCTTTCCTTTTATACCACAAATTAGTGTTTTTAAAATTGTTATTGATTAATACTATCCTTTCTTATTTATATTTACTCATAAGTCTGACATTTTTCTTGTATTTTATTTTTTTTCTGGATTCAATGTTTTTTCTTGAAGGAAGAACATTAGTGGTTCTTGCATTGAGAGTTTGTTAATAATATTTTCTCAGTTTTTGATTGCCCAAAAAGTCTTAATTTACCTATATGTTACATATTTTCTCTTGTATGCATTATATGAAGTATAACAAACAAAAATGATTTTTAGTTATTGTCTTTACTTTTGAATGATAGGTTAACTGGGTATAGAATTCTAAATTCACATGTATTTCTTTTTCTTAGCACATGGACAATATTTGTGCTGGTTATTAACTTACTGCCTCTCAGCTCCAAATCCACCTATCTTTTTCTTACTTCCTGATATCAGATCTGAACTCTGTAGATAATGTTTGTTCATTGCCAGAAGGTTCCATGTTAGGTTCTGCCAAGAGAGGGCACCAGAGGGACATTATAATGCTGAAAGGGGAAAAAGAAATTTTTTTCCTCCTGGTGTTCTGTTGTTGTTTTTTTTTTGTCTCAGTAGAATGAGTGCTCAGGGTGTAGAGATCCTTATTTAATTGTGGCACCCTCCTGCCAGTTTCTTTGTTACCACATTGGAGGGTGTCTCTTAGGGCTCATGGCTTATCAGTGGCCAATTTCTTCATTACCACCTCAGTGGGCATCATGTTCCTGTGGCACCCATGCCCGCTTCTCAGAGGTCTAAATTTCAGCTTAGCAGGCTCTTGTCTTCTGAGATTTTATTGTTATTTTTTATTGACTGTCCTCTGAGATTTTAAATAACTTTTTTGTTCACTTTTCTTTGATCCCTAAGGTTAACAGTATTTTTTTTTTCCCTATAGTTTCTATCTATCTAGATCTTAGGGCTTGTTTTGCCTGTTTTAGTTGGTAACTGCATTTTACTGGTTAATAATTCATTGTATTAAACTTTTCCTGCTTAAATTGCTGGTTTGGTTTCTGACCAGACCCTCACTGATGAAATATTATTCTATTGTTTTCTGTTTTAATTTGTTGACATGCAAAAGACTATTGTCAGCAAAATATTTGAATAGATACTTTATATAAAAGATTTTGCCTCTTTTTTTTTTTTTTTTACATTTCTTTTCCATGGGGGTGGTGTTGATCCCTGTCTCCTGTACAATGTCACGAACTTCCATCCATAGTTCACCAGGCAGTCTTATGCAAAGAGTTGATTTATTGGAAAAGACTCTGATGCTGGGAGGGATTAGGGGCAGGAGGAGAAGGGGACGACAGAGGATGAGATGGCTGGAAGGCATCACTGACTCGATGGACATGAGTTTGGGTGAACTCCAGGAGTTGGTGATGGACCGGGAAGCCTGGTGTGCTGCAATTCATGGGGTCACAAAGAGTCGGACACGACTGAGCGACTGAACTGAACTGATAAAAGATTTACAACCAGCCAATAAGCCCATAAGAAAATGTTTTACATTATTAGCCATCAGAGAAACATAAATTAAAACCACAATGAGCTACCTCTATACACCCACTAGAATGGCTAAAATTAAAAAGTTTGACAACAGTAAATGTTGGTGAAGATGTGTAACAACTGGAACTCTCATTCATCATTGAGAATGTAAAATTGTACAACCAATTTGGAGAGAAGTCTGGTAGTATAATATAAATGTACACATACTCTTTGATCCCAGCAATTCCATTCTTAGGTATTTACCCAAGAAAAACAAACAAAAACATGTTCACAAAAAGACTTGTTCATAGCAGCTTTTTTCATAATCTCTAAAATGGAAATAGGAGTGGTGGCCATTGATAGGGGAAAGATGAACAAGTTGATGGATTCATATAGTAGGAAACTAGATAGCAATAAAAAGGAATTAACTACTGATGCATGCAACATCATAGATGATAATGTAAATCAGTATGTTAAGTGAAAGAAGCTTTATACAAAAATGTAGACTTTTCCTTATATGCAATTCCAGAATAGGTAAAACTAATCCTTGGCAGAAAAAAAAAAAGGCAGTATAATGGTTGACTTTGAGGGGATGGAGATGAGATTGACCAGAAAGGTACATGAGGGAATTTTCTGAAAGTGATGGCACTGTTTTATACTTGATAGAACCTTGGATCATAGAAAAATTTACACTTATGATTTGTTCATTTCATTGTATGCAAACCTGACATCAAAATAAAGTACCTATAGACAAACTTTGAACTCTATTTAATAATAAATTTGCTGAAGCGTTTAAGGGGAAGTATAGTCATACTTGTAATTTACTTTGAAAGGCACACATATTAAAAAAAATCCCAAATAAAACTAAATAAAAACAAGAAAAAGCTATTAAGGGACTGATGGATAAATACAGAGGTAGATAAAAGATATATGATAAAGCAAATATTATAAAATTGAATAAAGTATTAATGGTAGAATCTAAGTAGTGGGAATATAGGTATTCACTGCAAAGTTCTATCAACTTTGTTCTGTGTTTGAAAATTTTATAATAAAAGGTTGGAAAAGCTGCTGTCCATCTAATAATAATTATTTTTAAAGCAATCTGTGTTTTCTCTATAGTTTTATTTAAAATCATTGTTTTTAATGTTCTGCCTTTCACTGCAATGTGTTTGCATGTGTGCGTGCTCAGTTGTATTAGACTCTTTGTGACCCCATGGACTGTAGCCTGCCAGGCTCCTCTGTCCATGGGATTCTCCAGGCAAGAATACTGGAGTGGGTTGCTGTTTCCTTCTCTAGGGGATCTTACTGACCCAGGAATTGAACCCAGGTCTCCTGCACTGCAGGCAGATTCTTTACTGCTGAGCCACCAGGGAAGCTTAGGTATAGATTAATTTTTATTGTACTCAAGACTCATGAACTTACTTTTTTTCAATTCTTAAAATTTCTCAGTGCTTATTTCTTTGAGTATTGTCTTTCTTCTTCTGGAATTCCTGTTATATCTGTGCTGAAATTTCTCATCCTGTCAACCTCAAATATTAGCCTTTGCTTTGTATATCTTTATCTCTCTTTGTTGCAAGTTGGGTGCCCTCATTTTGCACCTTTAAATATTTCATTTTCATGTTCATTGTTCAGTTTACTGATTCTCTCTTTGGCGATATCTAACCTCTGCTTAAACTGTGACTGTTTTTCATTTCTACAAATTCTGTTTAATTATCTCCCCAATATAATCATTTTATTGTGTCCTTTTAAAAATTCTTTTATGATGGCACAGATGAACTTACTTGCAAAGTAGAAATAGAGACACAAATGTAGAGAACAAACTTATGGATACCAAGGAGAGAAGGGGGATGGGATGAACTGGGAGATTGGGATTGACATATATACTGTCTGCATTTGCATGTATGCTCAATTGTATCTGACTCTTTGCGACTCTGTGGATGGACTGTAGCCTGCCAGGCTCCACTGTCCATGGGATTTTCCCAGCAAGAATACCAGAGTGAATTGCCAGTTCCTCCTCCTGGAGATCTTCTTGACCCAAGGATTGAACCGGCACCTCCTATGTTTCCTGCATTGCAGGTGAATTCTTTACTGCTGAGCCACTGGGGATGCCCCATATATACTCTACTATGTATAAAATAGATAACTAATGAAAACCTACTGGATAGCACAGGGAACTCTACTCTATGCTCTGTGGTGACCTAAGTGGGAAGGGAAACTAAAAAAGAGGGGAGACTGATATTGGTATCACGTGCATGCTCAGTTGTGTCTGACTCTTTATGACCCCATGCACTGTAGCCTGCCAGGCTCCTCTGTCTTGGGCATTTTCCAGGCAAGAATGCCAGAGTGGGTTGCCATTTCCTACTCCAGGGGATCTTCCTGACCGAGGGATCAAACCTGAGTCCCCTGCATCTCCTGCATTGGCAGGCAGATTCTTTACCACTGTGCCACCTAGGAAGCCCTTACTAAAAAAAAGAGGGGATATATATATATATATATATATATATAAAACTGCTTCACTTTGCTGTATGGCAGAAACACACATTGTAATGCAACTATACTCCAATAAAAATGAAAAAACATCTTTTATGTATTTAATAATTTTAAACATCTTTGGTTTTTAGCTTAATCCTAATAGTTTATTTTAGATGGGTGTTATCAGGGTTAAAATTCTGCTATTGGCTGAATTTGATGACTCTAGTCCATTGTGGATTGCCTCCTTGTGTCCTTCATAAATTTGGATAGTGACTATGGTAGTGGACATTTATCTGAGGGACTATTCCAGCTTGAGAAAGATTATGTCCTTCCGGAGACATTTTTTCATTTGTTTCTGCTGGATATACCAGAGTCACAGGCCCTTCTATGTCATGCATCTGGAGCAAAGTTGAACCCTAAACCCATATGAAGGCAGTCTTGTGCTCATGAATTATCAGAGGAGGCTATTTCTTTTCTTCATTTAGGCCAAGTTTGAGATAGCTAAGCTACATAAAATTAAAAGACGCTTACTCCTTGGAAGAAAAGTTATGACCAACCTAGATAGCATATTCAAAGCAATCTACTGATTTTAAGATTTTTCATTTTATTTTTGTTCTTTAGAGGCAACCTTAACATTATAGCACAAATATTTGGAAACTGTCATCCAGTATTGTGTTGTACACTTCCAGGGCGTACCAGTCACATTGTTTCCTGGACTGTAACATGCTAAGGCCTTGATCTCTACCATGCCTTCCAAAAATGCAAGGAGTTTAAAACATTTTAACTGATCATTTCCTTCCATCTCCTGTGTTACTGTCCAGCACATTAATTGCCCTTTCCTTTTATACCACAAATTAGTGTTTTTAAAATTGTTATTGATTAATACTATCCTTTCTTATTTATATTTACTCATAAGTCTGACATTTTTCTTGTATTTTATTTTTTTTCTGGATTCAATGTTTTTTCTTGAAGGAAGAACATTAGTGGTTCTTGCATTGAGAGTTTGTTAATAATATTTTCTCAGTTTTTGATTGCCCAAAAAGTCTTAATTTACCTATATGTTACATATTTTCTCTTGTATGCATTATATGAAGTATAACAAACAAAAATGATTTTTAGTTATTGTCTTTACTTTTGAATGATAGGTTAACTGGGTATAGAATTCTAAATTCACATGTATTTCTTTTTCTTAGCACATGGACAATATTTGTGCTGGTTATTAACTTACTGCCTCTCAGCTCCAAATCCATCTATCTTTTTCTTACTTCCTGATATCAGATCTGAACTCTGTAGATAATGTTTGTTCATTGCCAGAAGGTTCCATGTTAGGTTCTGCCAAGAGAGGGCACCAGAGGGACATTATAATGCTGAAAGGGGAAAAAGAAATTTTTTTCCTCCTGGTGTTCTGTTGTTGTTTTTTTTTTGTCTCAGTAGAATGAGTGCTCAGGGTGTAGAGATCCTTATTTAATTGTGGCACCCTCCTGCCAGTTTCTTTGTTACCACATTGGAGGGTGTCTCTTAGGGCTCATGGCTTATCAGTGGCCAATTTCTTCATTACCACCTCAGTGGGCATCATGTTCCTGTGGCACCCATGCCCGCTTCTCAGAGGTCTAAATTTCAGCTTAGCAGGCTCTTGTCTTCTGAGATTTTATTGTTATTTTTTATTGACTGTCCTCTGAGATTTTAAATAACTTTTTTGTTCACTTTTCTTTGATCCCTAAGGTTAACAGTATTTTTTTTTTCCCTATAGTTTCTATCTATCTAGATCTTAGGGCTTGTTTTGCCTGTTTTAGTTGGTAACTGCATTTTACTGGTTAATAATTCATTGTATTAAACTTTTCCTGCTTAAATTGCTGGTTTGGTTTCTGACCAGACCCTCACTGATGAAATATTATTCTATTGTTTTCTGTTTTAATTTGTTGACATGCAAAAGACTATTGTCAGCAAAATATTTGAATAGATACTTTATATAAAAGATTTTGCCTCTTTTTTTTTTTTTTTTACATTTCTTTTCCATGGGGGTGGTGTTGATCCCTGTCTCCTGTACAATGTCACGAACTTCCATCCATAGTTCACCAGGCAGTCTTATGCAAAGAGTTGATTTATTGGAAAAGACTCTGATGCTGGGAGGGATTAGGGGCAGGAGGAGAAGGGGACGACAGAGGATGAGATGGCTGGAAGGCATCACTGACTCGATGGACATGAGTTTGGGTGAACTCCAGGAGTTGGTGATGGACCGGGAAGCCTGGTGTGCTGCAATTCATGGGGTCACAAAGAGTCGGACACGACTGAGCGACTGAACTGAACTGATAAAAGATTTACAACCAGCCAATAAGCCCATAAGAAAATGTTTTACATTATTAGCCATCAGAGAAACATAAATTAAAACCACAATGAGCTACCACTATACACCCACTAGAATGGCTAAAATTTAAAAGTTTGACAACAGTAAATGTTGGTGAAGATGTGTAACAACTGGAACTCTCATTCATCATTGAGAATGTAAAATTGTACAACCAATTTGGAGAGAAGTCTGGTAGTATAATATAAATGTACACATACTCTTTGATCCCAGCAATTCCATTCTTAGGTATTTACCCAAGAAAAACAAACAAAAACATGTTCACAAAAAGACTTGTTCATAGCAGCTTTTTTCATAATCTCTAAAATGGAAATAGGAGTGGTGGCCATTGATAGGGGAAAGATGAACAAGTTGATGGATTCATATAGTAGGAAACTAGATAGCAATAAAAAGGAATTAACTACTGATGCATGCAACATCATAGATGATAATGTAAATCAGTATGTTAAGTGAAAGAAGCTTTATACAAAAATGTAGACTTTTCCTTATATGCAATTCCAGAATAGGTAAAACTAATCCTTGGCAGAAAAAAAAAAAGGCAGTATAATGGTTGACTTTGAGGGGATGGAGATGAGATTGACCAGAAAGGTACATGAGGGAATTTTCTGAAAGTGATGGCACTGTTTTATACTTGATAGAACCTTGGATCATAGAAAAATTTACACTTATGATTTGTTCATTTCATTGTATGCAAACCTGACATCAAAATAAAGTACCTATAGACAAACTTTGAACTCTATTTAATAATAAATTTGCTGAAGCGTTTAAGGGGAAGTATAGTCATACTTGTAATTTACTTTGAAAGGCACACATATTAAAAAAAATCCCAAATAAAACTAAATAAAAACAAGAAAAAGCTATTAAGGGACTGATGGATAAATACAGAGGTAGATAAAAGATATATGATAAAGCAAATATTATAAAATTGAATAAAGTATTAATGGTAGAATCTAAGTAGTGGGAATATAGGTATTCACTGCAAAGTTCTATCAACTTTGTTCTGTGTTTGAAAATTTTATAATAAAAGGTTGGAAAAGCTGCTGTCCATCTAATAATAATTATTTTTAAAGCAATCTGTGTTTTCTCTATAGTTTTATTTAAAATCATTGTTTTTAATGTTCTGCCTTTCACTGCAATGTGTTTGCATGTGTGCGTGCTCAGTTGTATTAGACTCTTTGTGACCCCATGGACTGTAGCCTGCCAGGCTCCTCTGTCCATGGGATTCTCCAGGCAAGAATACTGGAGTGGGTTGCTGTTTCCTTCTCTAGGGGATCTTACTGACCCAGGAATTGAACCCAGGTCTCCTGCATTGCAGGCAGATTCTTTACTGCTGAGCCACCAGGGAAACTTAGGTATAGATTAATTTTTATTGTACTCAAGACTCATGAACTTACTTTTTTTCAATTCTTAAAATTTCTCAGTGCTTATTTCTTTGAGTATTGTCTTTCTTCTTCTGGAATTCCTGTTATATCTGTGCTGAAATTTCTCATCCTGTCAACCTCAAATATTAGCCTTTGCTTTGTATATCTTTATCTCTCTTTGTTGCAAGTTGGGTGCCCTCATTTTGCACCTTTAAATATTTCATTTTCATGTTCATTGTTCAGTTTACTGATTCTCTCTTTGGCGATATCTAACCTCTGCTTAAACTGTGACTGTTTTTCATTTCTACAAATTCTGTTTAATTATCTCCCCAATATAATCATTTTATTGTGTCCTTTTAAAAATTCTTTTATGATGGCACAGATGAACTTACTTGCAAAGTAGAAATAGAGACACAAATGTAGAGAACAAACTTATGGATACCAAGGAGAGAAGGGGGATGGGATGAACTGGGAGATTGGGATTGACATATATACTGTCTGCATTTGCATGTATGCTCAATTGTATCTGACTCTTTGCGACTCTGTGGATGGACTGTAGCCTGCCAGGCTCCACTGTCCATGGGATTTTCCCAGCAAGAATACCAGAGTGAATTGCCAGTTCCTCCTCCTGGAGATCTTCTTGACCCAAGGATTGAACCGGCACCTCCTATGTTTCCTGCATTGCAGGTGAATTCTTTACTGCTGAGCCACTGGGGATGCCCCATATATACTCTACTATGTATAAAATAGATAACTAATGAAAACCTACTGGATAGCACAGGGAACTCTACTCTATGCTCTGTGGTGACCTAAGTGGGAAGGGAAACTAAAAAAGAGGGGAGACTGATATTGGTATCACGTGCATGCTCAGTTGTGTCTGACTCTTTATGACCCCATGCACTGTAGCCTGCCAGGCTCCTCTGTCTTGGGCATTTTCCAGGCAAGAATGCCAGAGTGGGTTGCCATTTCCTACTCCAGGGGATCTTCCTGACCGAGGGATCAAACCTGAGTCCCCTGCATCTCCTGCATTGGCAGGCAGATTCTTTACCACTGTGCCACCTAGGAAGCCCTTACTAAAAAAAAGAGGGGATATATATATATATATATATATATAAAACTGCTTCACTTTGCTGTATGGCAGAAACACACATTGTAATGCAACTATACTCCAATAAAAATGAAAAAACATCTTTTATGTATTTAATAATTTTAAACATCTTTGGTTTTTAGCTTAATCCTAATAGTTTATTTTAGATGGGTGTTATCAGGGTTAAAATTCTGCTATTGGCTGAATTTGATGACTCTAGTCCATTGTGGATTGCCTCCTTGTGTCCTTCATAAATTTGGATAGTGACTATGGTAGTGGACATTTATCTGAGGGACTATTCCAGCTTGAGAAAGATTATGTCCTTCCGGAGACATTTTTTCATTTGTTTCTGCTGGATATACCAGAGTCACAGGCCCTTCTATGTCATGCATCTGGAGCAAAGTTGAACCCTAAACCCATATGAAGGCAGTCTTGTGCTCATGAATTATCAGAGGAGGCTATTTCTTTTCTTCATTTAGGCCAAGTTTGAGATAGCTAAGCTACATAAAATTAAAAGACGCTTACTCCTTGGAAGAAAAGTTATGACCAACCTAGATAGCATATTCAAAGCAGAGATATTACTTTGCCAGCAAAGGTCCATCTAGTCAAGGCTATGGTTTTTCCTGTGGTCATGTATGGATGTGAGAGTTGGACTATGAAGAAAGCTGAGCACCGAAGAACTGATGCTTTTGAACTGTGGTGCTGGAGAAAACTCTTGAGAGTCCCTTGGACTGCAAGGAGGTCCAACCAGTCCATCCTAAAAGAGATGAGTCCTGGGTGTTCATTGGAAGGACTGATGCTAAAGCTGAAACTCCAATACTTTGGTCACCTGATGTGAAGAACTGACTCATTGGAAAAGACCCTGATGCTGGGAGGGATTGGGGTCAGGAGGAGAAGTGAACAACAGAGGATGATATGGCTGGATAGCATCACCGACTCGATGGACATGAGTTTGAGTAAACTCTAGGAGTTGGTGATGGACGGGGAGGCCTAGTGTGTTGTGATTCATGGGGTCACAAAGAGTCAGACACGACTGAATGACTGAACTGAACTGAACTGAAGCTACTTGATCATCTTATTAAGCCTGAATGTAGATTTTGTTTACTCCTTCCTATAACTCGATTCAGTTGCTCAGTTGTGTCTGACTCTTTGCGATCCCATGGACTGCAGCATGCCAGGCCTCCCTGTCCATCACCAAATCCCAGAATTTACTCAAACTCATGTTCATTGGGTCGGTGATGCCATCCAGCTGTCTCATCCTCTGTTGTTCCCTTCTCCTCCCGCCTTCAATCTTTTCCAGCCATCCGGGTCTTTTCCAGTGAGTCAGCTCTTCACATCAGGTGACCAAAGTATTGGAGTTTCAGCTTTAGTATCGGTCCTTCCAATGAATATTCAGGACTGATTTCCTTTAGGATTGCATGGTTGGATCTCCTTGCAGTAAATGGGACTCTCAGGGGTCTCCTCCAACACCACAGTTCAAAAGCCTCAATTCCTCGGTGCTCAACTTTCTTTATAGTCCAACTGTCACATCCATACGTGACTACTGGAAAAACCATAGCTTTGACTCGATAGACATTTGTTGGCAAAGTAATGTCTCTGCTTTTCAATATGCTATCTAGGTTGGTCATAACTTTTCTTCCAAGGAGCAAGCATGTTTTAATTTCATGGGTGCAGTCACTATCTGCAGTGATTTTGAAGCTCCCTCCAAATAAAATCTGTCACTATTTCCACTGTTTCCCCATCTATTTGCCATGAAGTGATGTTTACATTTTACTTACTTGTATCATGTGGACTCAGGGTCTTATCTGCTGACTCCATGTGGGCATTCACATCCAAGTCCTTACATTACCAAGTCTGGAAGCCTTCCCCTAGGCAGCTATAGCTTTAGCTCAGGGTTTCTACACTGGTTTTCAGTTCTCTTCCTTTTATGTCTCTGGAAGATTTCCTCACTTATAAATCCAGATATTGCTTTTAAAAATATATTTATTATAATCTATTCAGTATATTCTAGGTGTTTCATATTGGGAGGGTCTTCAAGTAACCTGACCTTCCAGAATACCGGAAATGAAAGCTGTGTTAGGCATTTAGATGTATTATTTTTATTAATTTTTTTACAGCAACCCTATAATATATGTATTATTAGTCTAGGAAATCTAGGCATAGAGGGATTCAGCAGTGTTTCCAGGTCTCACAAGTAGGTTAAGTGTGAAAGAGCTGGGATTCCTCCAATGTCTAAATGATTCTTGTGTGTAGACTTTTGTTCTCTTATGTTGGAAGGATAGAGAAACCCATTTGCTGGCCTGGGAACATTGTTTTGCCTGGGTCAGCAGTGTTAATAGAGTAGTACGTTAACAGCCTCTCTTCTGGATGTGCATTTGCTATCGTCTTATTCCAGTAGCAAGGCCTGAAGAGTATTCTTTGTACCATAAGAGACAGGTGTCTTGAATTTCTCCCATTGCCTGTCCTGACCAGCTTGTGGGCCATCTGAAAAAACCGTGTTTGAGATCCCTTATGAGGCCACTGTCAACTGACCCTCTGCTACCTGACCAGAACACTCAGCCACAGGAACATGGGACTTCTGTGTCTCAGGTAGATTTTGAATGCTGCTGCTGTTGCTCCTAACTCGCTTCAGTCGTGTCTGACTCTGTGCGACCCCATAGACGGCAGCCCACCAGGTCCCTGGGATTCTCCAGGCAAGAGTACTGGAGTGGGTTGCCATTGCCTTCTCTGAATTTTGAATGAGTTTTATTTAAGCCATGTGCTCCTGTCTGCAAATCTGAAAAGTAGTGAGCCTTCTGTTTGTCTCTGAAACTGCCCTGCAGACAGCGAGGGTGACCAGTGGCTCTGGCTTACCTGGGATGAAGTGTTTCTAGGGATGTGGGACTTGGAGTGCCAGCACTGTGACTTCAGGGGAAATCAGGATGTTAGTCAGTGCAGACCACTCTGGGATATTGTTAACCAGATAAGTCCCAGTCCTTTGCCATGGGAGGCTAGAGCATCTTCTGGTTTCCAGATTTCCCTAGAGATGAAAGGAAGGGGATTTAATGGTGAGAAGAGGAGCACAGAGGACATAAGATTCATTTCAAGGACATGTGGAATGAAGCAAAACCTCACCAGGTATTTCCCAGCTGTTCCTGCTTACACCCCAGCAGAAGATGGAGCAGCTTCTGAGGGACAGAAAGTACGAGCAACAAGGAAGGGAACGAAGATTTATAGAGCCTGGGTTCCTGTGCCAGCTGTTGGGTTAGATTCTTACTCTCTCTATATTTTAGCATTTAGTCCTGCCTGGAACACTGTGAAGCAGACAATATGATGCCTATTTTGAAGAGAAGGAAACGGAAGCTTGGCAAGGTCAGGTTACTTGCCCAGTATCATGTGTTTGCAAAAAACGATGCCTGGATTCAAACCCGGGTGAACCTGACCTCAAAGCCAGGGCTTCTCCTAGCTGGAACACAGCGAGGGGTTGAGGAGGAGTGCTCTTTATGCCAGCCCTGATTTAGGGAGTTATGAAGTGAAGAAGAGTGAAAGGGAGGCAGGCACTGTGTAGTGTCACAGACCCTGCCAACACCTGCTACGACCGGGAAGTAACAGACAGTGGCTGCTGCCCCAGTGGCATCATCAGGCTTGAGGGATTCAGGGAAGTGGGCAGCAGAGCTTGGGGCACTCTCTGCCTGTACCCAGCTCCTTTTTCCTTTTCCCTTCACAATATACGTCTACCCACTGTTGGCTTTGATGGCGTGCATGGTCCAGAGGCTGGGCGTGGAGATAAAAATTCTTCCCTTCAGCTCTGCTGTTTGTAGACCATCATGCAGGCAGTCTCAGTCCTCTGATGTTTGTATCTTTGCTCCCTGTATTCAGGTGCCTTAGTGCCTGATCTGAAGTCGCGAGCTTGATCTCTCATGTCCCCGCTTGCTCATCTTTAGAACAGCCTTTCCACTGCCTGTCTGTTACATTGTCAAATGCTGTATTAATATTAAACATTAGTAGGGCATCCTTGCCTATTAAACACATCCTAAGGACCCAATGATTGGGGCAGCTTTTAAAAGGCCTCTTGTAATATTTACCTACACAGCTTCCTTCTATACCTTTAGCTGTGTTTTTCTGAAACAGCTGTGTCCAGAACAGAAGGCTCTTTTGTGCAAACTCATAAGTCACCTATACTTATTTTGTGTATCCAGGGCTGTTATGCTCTGCAGCAAGCTATTTTTATTTAAATAAGAGTGAGTATTTGATATAATAGATTATTACATGTTCTGCATATAAATTACTAGGTCTTAGAAGGAAGAAATGAGTAATTTTGCCCTGAGGTAATGTAACAGCTACTGCGGAGTCACTAAAATCAATTAAATAGATCATTTGTGGTCAGGGCAGAAGCATGGAATTACTACCTGAATAGCATTCAGCAGTGCTTCCCTTGTTTAATCATTCAACAATGAGTATGAAGAACCCAAGGTGAGTTTGAGACATTAGCTAAGTGGTGGGCAGGGCTACAAAGAAATATAAAACATGCAAACTCAAGGAGACCAAAGTCTTTACCAAATCCTTTCCATAGGAAGTGAACTGAAGTCATTGTCCTCTTGGATGGATAAAGTAAGTAAGTAAGTAAGTAAGTAAGTGAAGTTGCTCAGTCGTGTCCGACTCTTTGTGACCCCATGGACTGTAGCCTACCAGGCTCCTCTGTCCATGGGATTTTCCAGGCAATAGTACTGGAGAGGTCTGCCATTTCCTTTTCCAGCGGGTCTTCTCGACCCAGGGATCGAACCCGGGTCTCCCGCATTATAGACAGACGCTTTACCATCTGAGCCACCAGGGAAGTCCTGGATGGATAAAACTAAGCACCAAGGAACTGGGCTGGCTTACAAAGAGACTGGACATGGACCAGAAGTGGGAGGGGTAACCTGCACAGTTTTGTTCAAGAGCACATAGAGTGAGGAAGCAGAGGCAGCATGGATCAGACCCCGAGAAGCTGCCTTGAGAAGACCTGTTATGATGCAGGATGTATTCAGAGCCAGGGGCCAGGGGCATGTACTCAGTCCAGCTCAGTTGCTTATTAACTGAATGATTTGGGACAAGTTACATAACCTCTGGTATGCAGATGATACCACCTTAATGGCAGAAAGCAAAGAGAAACTAAAGAGCCCCTTGATGAAGGTAAAAGAGGAGAGCGAAAAACCTGGCTTAAAACTCAACATTCAGAAAACTAACATCATGGCATCTGGTTCCATCACTTCATGGAAAATAGATGGGGAAAAAATGGAAACAGCAGGAGATTTTATTTTCTTGGGCTCCAAAACCACTGTGTACAGTGACTGCAGCCATGAAATTAAAAGACACTAGCTCCTTGGAAGAAAAGCTATGACAAATCTAGATAGTGTATTAAAATGCGGAGACATTCCTTTACCCGACAAAGGTCCATCTAGACAAAGCTATGGTTTTTCCAGTAGTCATGTACGGATATGAGAGTTGGACCATAAAGAAGGCTGAGCACCAAAGAACTGATGCTTTTGAACTGTGGTGCTGGAGAAGACTCTTGAGAGTCCCTTGGAAAGCAAGGAGATCAACCAGTCCATCCTAAAGGAAATCAGTCTTGAATATTCACTGGAAGGACAGATGCTGAAGCTGAAACTCCNAGCACCAAAGAACTGATGCTTTTGAACTGTGGTGCTGGAGAAGACTCTTGAGAGTCCCTTGGAAAGCAAGGAGATCAACCAGTCCATCCTAAAGGAAATCAGTCTTGAATATTCACTGGAAGGACAGATGCTGAAGCTGAAACTCCCAGTACTTTGGCCACCTGATGTGAAAAACTGACTCCTTGGAAAAGACCCTGATGCTGGGAAAGATTGAAGCCTGGAGGAGAAGGGGGTGGCAGAGGATGAGTTGGTTGGATGGCATCACCGATTCAATGGACATAAGTTTGAGCAAACTCTAGAAGAGGACAGGGAATCCTGGCATGCTGCAGTTTGTGGGATCCCAAAGAGTCAGATACAACTTAGCCACTGAACAACAACGACAATAATAACAACAACTTAACCTCTTTGAGTTCCAGTTTTTTTTCATCTGTCAAAAGGAATAATTGGACTATTTACTGCAGGGTGATTGTAAGGATTAAATGCAATACTGCATGTGAAATGCTTGGCACAGAGTGGGGCTCAAATGAAAAGAAGGGTCTTGATGTTTATAATACAGGTCCACATGAAAGGATTGGGGACCACTGTCACTGTGGGAATCACCCCACACTGCTCAGAAAACTGAGTTATGAGGGTTTAATCCTGCAATTACTATTGATCTGTATCAGCTGGAAATGAGACCCCTCTTTTCTCGTGGTCCCCAAAGAAGAGTCCAGTTGTGTGTGCGAGTCATGGAGATGGTGGCATCCTCTATCCAGGATAGAAGACCCTTTGCTACCAGTTTTCTCCCTAAGAATCACTTTATTCTTTGCCAGAGAGAAACTTTTCATTTGCTTCTACAATTGAAGTGGAGCCTCTGGGTTTTTGGGTCAGTATCATTTGGCCTGTGAATCATCCAGGGCACTTGTCCACTTTTTAATGAAGTGAGTCAAGAATGTATTGACCCAGGGCAAATTCGGTGGAGGGTGAAAGATTAACAAATGAATCTGAGTGGTCTAGCCCCACTCCTACACCACTTCTAGGAGCATAGCACCCTTCAACCCTGATCCCACCCACTTCATTGTCACTGTAAAATCCACCCAACAAGAATGGGTGGACCCAACTGAACTTCTTTTATTAAAGCACCGATGAGTGAAAGATACTGTAAAATAACACTTATGTCAGAAACTAAAGTCAAAATGATGTCTTACTCTGATAATTAATATGATCAGGCTTCACAGCAGAATATGCTAAATAAATTAGTCATTACATGCTTATGTTTCTTTCAATTATAGGTTATTGGCCTAATAATTGCTTTCCTGAACAGATGAATTATCTCAATATTCTGCTTCCTTTTGTCTATAAAGATATGACTTTTTAAAATCAATATTCAGTAGTAGGGAAAACCACTAGACCATTCAGGTATGACCTAAATCAAATCCTTTATGATTATACAGTGGAAGTAAATAACACAAGAGATGACTCTACACATGGACATCACCAGATGGTCAATACAGAAATCAGACTGATTTTATTCTTTGCAGCCAAAGATGGAGAAGCTGTACACAGTCAACAAAAGTAAGACCAGGAGCTGACTCTGGCTCAGATCATGAACTCCTTATTGCCAAATTCAGACTTAAATTCAAGAAAGTAGAGTAAACTACCAGACCATTCAGTATAATCTAAATCAAATCCCTTATGATCATGCAGTGGAAGTGACAAATAGTTTCAAGGGATTAGATCTGACAGAGAGAGTGCCTGATGAACTATGGATGGAGGTTCGTGACATTGTACAGGAGGCAGGGATCAAGACCATCCACAAGAAAAAGAGATGGAAAAGGCAAAATAGTTGCCTGAGGAGGCCTTACAAATAGCTGTGAAAAGAAGGGAAGCAAAAGGCAAAGGAGAAAAGGAAAGATATATGCATTTGAATGCCAAGATCTAAAGAATAACAAGGAAAGATAAGAAAGTCTTCCTCAGTGACCAATACAAATAAATAGAGGAAAACAATAGAATGGGAAAGACTAGAAATCTCTTCAAAATAATTAGAGATACTAAGGGAATATTTCATACAAAGAATATTTCATACAAATATTTCATACAAAGATGGGCACAATAAAGGACAGAAATGGTATGAACCTAAGAGAAGCAGAAGATATTGAGAAGGGATGGCAAGAATACAAAGAAGAACTATACCAAAAAGATCTTGATGACCCAGATAACCATGATGGTGTGATCACTCACCTAGAGCTAGACATCCTGGAATGCAAATTCAAATGGGACTTAGGAAGCATCACTATGAGCAAAGCTAGTGGAGGTGATGGAATTCCAGCTGAGCTGTTTCAAATTCTAAAAGATGATCCTGTGAAAATGCTGCACTGAATATGCCAGCAAATTTGGAAAACTCAACACTGGCTACAGGACTGGAAAAGGTCAGTTTTCATTCCAATCCCAAAGAAAGACAATGCCAAAGAATGCTCATACTACCACACAATTGCACTCATCTCACACGTTAGCAAAGTAATGCTCAAAATTCTCTAAGCCAGGCTTCAACAGTACATGAATTGTGAGCTTCCAGATGTTCAGACTGGACGTAGAAAAGGCAGAGGATCCAGAGATCATCAAAAACTCATGAGAGTTCCAGAAAAATATCTGCTGCTGCTAAGTCACTTCAGTCGTGTCTGACTCTGTGCAACCCCATAGATGGCAGCCTACCAGGATCCCCCGTCCCTGGGATTCTCCAGACAAGAACACCGGAGTGGGTTGCCATTTCCTTCTCCAATGCATGAAAGTAAAAGTGAAAGTGAAGTTGCTCAGTCGTGTCCGATCCTCAGCAACCCCATGGACTGCAGCCTTCCAGGCTCCTCGGTCCATGGGATTTTCCAGGCAAGAGGACTGGAGTGGGGTGCCATTGCCTTCTCCGAGAAAAGCATCTAAGTCTGCTTTATTGACTATACCAAAGCCTTTGACTGTGTGGATCACAACAAAGTGTGGAAAATTCTTCAAGAGATAGAAATACTGGATCACCTTACCTGCCTCCTGAGAAATCTGTACGCAAGTCAAGAAGCAACAGTTAGAACTGGACGTGGAACAACAGATTGGTTCCAAATTGGGAAAGGAGTATGTCAAGGCTGTATATTGTTACCCTGCTTATTTAACTTATATGCAGAGTACATCATGTGAAATGCCAGGCTGGATGAAGCGCAAGCTGGAATCAAGATTGCTGGAACATATGTCAATAACTTCAGATATACAGATGACACCACTCTGTTGGCAGAAAGTGAAGAACTAAAGAGCCTCTTGATGAAAGTGAAATAAGAGAGTGAAAAATTTGGTTTAAAACTTAACATTCATAAAACTAAGATCATGGCATCTGGTCCCATCACATCATAGCAAATACATGGGAAAACAGTGGAAATAGTGACAGACTTTATTTTCTTGGGCTCCAAATCACTGCAGATAGTTACTGCAGCCATGAAAATGAAAAGACGCTTGCTCCTTGGAAGGACAGCTATGACCAACCTAGATAGCATATTAAAAAGCAGAGACATTACTTTACCAACAAAGGTCCGTCCTGTCAAAGCTATGGTTTTCCAGTGGTCATGTATGGATGTGAGGTTTAGACTATAAGGAAAGCTGAGCACCAAAGAACTGATGCTTTAGAACTGTGGTGTTGGAGAAGACTCTTGAGAATCCGTTGAATGGCAAGGAGATCAAACCAGTCCATTCTAAAGGAAATCAGTCCTGAACATTCATGGAAGGACTGATGCTGAAGCTGTAACTCCAATAATTCAACCACCTGATGGGAAGAGCTGACTCATTGGAAAAGACCCTGATGCTGGAAAAGATTGAAGGCAAGAGAAGGGGACGACAGAGGATGAAATGGTCGGATGGCATCACTCACTTGATGGACGTGAATTTGAGCAAGCTCCGGAAGTTGGTGATGGACAGGAAAGCCTGGCGTGCTGTAGTCCACAGGGTCCCAAAGAGTCAGACATGACTGAGCCACTCAACTGAACTATACTGAGAGATGAAAAGGAAAGGGATGGAGAAAGATATACAATGCTAATACTAAACAAAAGAAAGCAGAATTATCTATGTTAATTGCAGACAGATCAGACTTNTGGGATTTCTTTGGAAGGACTGATGCTAAAGCTGAAACGCCAATACTTTGGCCACCTGATGCGAAGAGCTGACTCCTTGGAAAAGACCGTGATGCTGGGAGGGATTGGGGGCAGGAGGAGAAGGGAATGACAGAGGATGAGATGGCTGGATGACATCACCAACTCGATGCACATGAGTTTGGGTGAACTCCGGGAGTTGGTAATGGACAGGGAGGTCTGGCGTGCTGGGATTCATGGGATTGCAGAGTTGGACATGACTGAGTGATTGAACTGAACTGAACTGAATTCAATAAGAATACCTCTCTTGGTTGTATAAAATATAGAAGTTTTTTTATTTTTATTTTTTGAATGGTGATTCAAGGAACTCATGAGAATGACTTTGATTTTTACTGGGTGTCTTCTCAGCATAAGGACCAGGGCCAGCCCTTGAAGGGGACACGGGGGATAGATAAGGAAAAGGGTTATGACGACTCTGAGGGCACTAAGAGGCAGAAAGGCCCTTGAGGAGTAGCATCAGAGGAAAGTAGCCTTTTCAAAATGCTTTGTAGATAGCTGAACCTTAGAAGCAGAGAGGAGGGTGGGGAAGAGTTTTCTGGATTGAAGGCATGGCAAGGACTGGGGAGGACAGATGGAAAAGGAGAGACCTCAGAGATGGCCATTCGCTGGACTCTTTGAAGGGCCTTATTACATGTCGTTCCCTCAATGTTACGAATCCTTTTGTCCCTTTAGCTCATTTCTAAGCAGCTCAGTGTCACTGGCTAATAAGCAAAGAAGCCAAAATTCCACATTGGGTCTCTCTGAAGCCTTTGAACGTCTCACTACCTGTTCTTAGACTTAAGGCACAACAGATTCACCTGGGGGCACTTTTGAGA
Organism: Oreotragus oreotragus; assembly: GCA_006410675.1. Classification (NCBI taxonomy): domain Eukaryota; kingdom Metazoa; phylum Chordata; class Mammalia; order Artiodactyla; family Bovidae; genus Oreotragus; species Oreotragus oreotragus. The sequence goes on along the minus strand of SJYX01018236.1, from coordinate 149,972 downwards.
CACAGAATCCAGAATGTCACTGCAGATCGTCCCCAGAACCTCAGGGCTGGAGCCTGGGCAGGTGTACATTGAAATGGCCTGGGGTAGCACTTCTCAAACCTTGTGTGTGCCCAGGTTTTCTAAGGAGCTTGTTAAATGCAGACACTGATTCAATAGGCCTGGGGCAGAGTCCGTGTGCATGCTTAGTTGCTCAGTCATGTCTGACTCTTTGCGACCCCATGGACTGTAGCCCGCCAGGCTCCTCTGTCCATAAGATTCTCCAGGCAAGAATAAATACTGGAGTGGCTTGCCATGCCCTCCTCCAGGGGATCTTCCCAGCTCAGGGATTGAACCCAGGTCTCCTGCATTGCAGGCGGATTCTTTACCCTCTGAGCCACCAGGGAAGCCCGGGACCAAGAGTCGGGCTATAAGCTTTTCTATAAGCATCCAGGTGGGGCTGACCCTCCAGATAGCTAAGTCCACCCTTTGGTTATCAGGCCCCTGGGTTTCATGCTTAGTTGCTCAGCTGTGTCCGACTCTTTGCAACCCCAAGGACTGTAGCCCGCCAGGCTCCTCTGTCCGTGGAATTTTTCAGTCAAGAATACTGGAGTGGGTTGCCATTTCCTCCTCCAGGGGACCTTCCCAACCTTTCCAGGTATTAAATATTCGGTTCTCCTGCATTGGCAGGCGGATTTTTTACCGTCTGAGCCACCAGGGAAGCCCTGTTTGAACTTCTTTAAATATGAAAAGGGACCAGAGAGGCACAGAGCTGAGAGGCAGGACGAAGTCAGGACTGGGGCTGGACTATGGGGTCCAAGCAGGCGGTGATTTTCAAAGTAGAGGGATGAGAAGGCAGAGCCGCCGGCTTCAGAGAGGTGCCGGGGCCGAGCTCTGTGGCAGGCGGGCTGGAGCTGCTCTCCTGTCCCTGACAGAACCCACACACAAGGCCCTCAGAAGGACCCTCTGATTAAATAAAGGTGTTCTTAGCGTAGGAGGAAAACCCCAGGTTTAAAACTAATTTCCCTTCTGTGGGGCTCTTCCTCTCTTCCCCAGTGTAGACACACATTGACGTTCTCAGAGGAAATCACTTGGTGCTTTGAAACAAACCCACACGAGGGAGGCACATACAGGCTCTGATAGAAAGATGGCCCTCCTGATTTGCTCTGGTTCCCAGACTGAGGAAATATTATTCATGTTCCAGCTATGTTGAAATGAAACACATTTTAAAGTTTTTTTTTTTTTTTAATAATGGAAAAAACAGGTAATCCAAAGAAATGAATATAATTCCTTTAAACATTTTTAAAAAATAAATCAATTCATTATTTTTAAAAATTTAAATAAGGAAATAGCTTCATTGTTTTTGAGTTTAGGTATTATTAGGTCATAGATTTGATCTCATTAGAGAGTGAATGTTTATAAAAGACCCTGTGAAGTGGATGGTGGGGAGTAGCCAAATATTGATACATACTGTTAATTTCTTTATAAAAAGATAAAAATTAGGATAAGTGAATGGCATCCATGGGTAGTGTAGCAAATGTCTTCTTATTTTCCCAAAAGCCCCCATCTTGGCAATATTGTGTTGCTTAGGAACTGACAAAACATGTCTGTCTCTGTGTGTGTTTCTCCCTCTCTCTCTCTCTCTTTTTTTTTAATGGTCCCTTTGTGCCCTGATATTTTTCCAAGTTGGCAGCTGTGAGGAAAAACAATGTGATTTGGTTAGATGCAGCCTCCCTCTCTCAAGTCTGGAGCAGAATAGATAAGAACTTGTATGTCAGAATACAAAGTTTACTCAGCACCAGTCAAAAGCTTTTGATGTTGCCTGCCCAATCTGGCCTCGCATCTTTGAAGTTCTATTACACATGCTAGGGTTCCGTCAATAAGAAACAGACCTTTCTTTTCCCCTGCTAGTTAAAACATCTGCCTCCTGGAAACGCCCCACATTAGGGCAGGTTACAATAGTTCCAGGGCTAGTAGAGACCCGAGCTTGGCCACGTCAGCGACTAGAAGAGGAATGTTTAAGGAACGGAAGTCATTTCAGAAAATCCTCAAGGACGTGGAGGTGATGGGAATATTTTCCCATTCCAAGATAGGAAGGGAGCAGAGTCAGCTTGGCTGGGTCTCATGAATGCAGTGGCTGACCAGGGTGGCCTCCTCCTGTGGCTCTTTGTGTAGGGCTGTATTCACGTTATAAGTTTATAAGCCGCATGTGATCTACACTCCTTATCTGGAGCAATAGCTGTTTCTCGTGAAGAGGAGCAGAGAGAAAACAGGCTCATTGGTTTCTAGTGTCACTCTTTGCAATGCCATTTAAACTGCTCGTCAAATGGCTTATTTGTCAAAGAATATTGCTTTTTCCTGGAATAAAACCCGGTTACTGATTGCTGAAACCTACGGCTATCAGAAATGGTATCACGACGCACTTCTGCTGCCTCACAGGGGTGCCCTTTGAGGGGACAGAGAGGAGAGGTGGGGGTGGGAGCCTTTGTTCCTGGAAATGAAAGCATCTAAACAATGGAGCATATCTGAAGGACCGCAGATGCCAGCCTCCGTGCCCCAAACTCTGGCTTGCGACAAAAGCCTTCGCCTCAGAGAGTTCGGTTCTGGAAATGTCAGAGATGGGTGGAGATCCAAGGAATATTGGTGAGCGGCAGGTGGGCAGACAAGCCGATGGACTGCAAACCAATGGCTGATAGTCCCAGCTGCAAGTCCTGACTCTGTGGCTGTAGATCCCATGCATTAGCTGTTAGGAGGCTGGGGAGTGAAAGTCAGAACGAAAAAGAACATCAGCCTGTGCCTCAGAAAATCCTTGCCAAAATGCTGAGCTTGACGAGTCAGTGGCAGGGCAGGGGCAAGCTGGCGTGCTAAGGGTAACAAAGTCACTGGGCAGATTAGTTGCTCTAAGACATCACCAGCACCCTCTTTCTGTGTCTTTTCCTCGCTGATAGTATCTCTGTTTTCTTCCAATTTCTAAATTTGGTGCTCTTGTAGTCTTCTGTTCTCCATGTTCTACCTACCTTCAAATGCTGATGCAGGACTAAAATCTTTTCAGCTTACGCTATCTAAGAATAAATGGCTAGAAATGCTCAGTTGTTAATTCCTGTTCAGAGCATTTTGCTTTTAAGGGAAGAAGGAAGACAAAGTTTATGTCAAAGAAATGAATCTCTAATGGTGGAATTCCAGTCATTGAGTGGCAGAATTTAATTTCCCTGGTTACAATACCATGGAAGGTCTCTACTAACCTTGATGAGGAAAGATAAACAGCCCTTTCTTTCAGTCAGTTTGAAAAATCATAGAGAAGAAAACCACAAGAGACCCAGAATTCTTACCTGAAACATTTAAGGCTAAATCAAGTCATGGTCATATTATGATATGGATAGTGGAAGGTCTTGATAAGGAGAGTCCATATAGGTTTGGTCATACCTCCACAACTGGTGTGAGCCATTCTAAGCCAGGTTTTAGGGATGTGGTAACATAAGAGAAAGTCTGAGGTCCTGGAAGCAGTGTGTGGGCCAGCCTGGTGGCAGAGTCAGACCAATGTGAGGGTGCTGGGTGAGGGAAGGGCGAGGAGGGCCCTGAGCCCCAGGTCTGGAGTGTAGGACTGACAGGGCCAAGCCCCTGTGGGCCCCAGCCTAGAGAGGAGCACCATGACATCCCCATCTGGCAAGAACCATGCTGTGCAGGCTGGACTGGACGAGAGGGGGCCAGGGAGGTGGGTCAGGGAAGGTTCCCAAAGGCAGGGAGGTCTTGGGAGCATAGCTCCATAGCCTGATGGCCAGCATCTGTCTCAGCTCTGCCATCCTGTTGCGGGGTGACTTTGGGCAGGTGACTTAACCTGAGTCACAGGGTCTTTTGTAAGATGGGGATGATACTGGTGTCTATCTCGCAGGATTCCTGGGATGAAATGAATTTTAATATGCATATTTTTTATCCTGTATATCACCTGACCTGTGCCCGTCACATAGTGCGTTTGATGTCAGTGTTAGCATTTATCATTGTCCAGATGTATGGAGGGGAAGCACAGGCCCACGGTGTCCTGACCAGGGGTGATGTTGGTGAAACAGTCTCAGCATCAGACCTGCAGTCGGGACTTCAGATCCTACACGGGGAAGCTCTGTGCATCCAGGCAGAGGAGGGGTGTGCCCCCAGGAAGCCCGATGCAGCCTGTGAACTCTCAGTAGACACTTTTGTCAGAATTTAGCACCAAGCTCAGTAGGAAAACTGACCTTCATTTCTGTCCTTGCATACCCACCTGGGGAAAAATAGGAAGAAATGGGCTCAACTTGCAGTTAAACGTAAGGACATAGAAGCTGTAGGATGCATTTCCCAAGAAAGAATGGGGATTGTTAGAGCCATGGAAATGAGTCGCCAGCCCCTCAGGGGTGGGTTGGAGGAGGACTAGCTTCCATTGCTGCCTCATCTCACGTCCCATGGCAGGGTTTGGTAACAACATGTGCCAGGAGATGCTTTCTGCACCGGAAGCCTTCACTCTCTGCTCAAACTCCAAAGCACCGATGACAGGTCAGCTGTCACCCTCTGAAAGAGAAGTGGCCCCAAGGTGTCCACTTCTGCTCCTGTCTGCTGCCTTCCTCCCCCTTCAACCACTCCCACTCCCCACCCCTACCCAGCTGTCATTAAAATGACATTTTATTGTTTCATTCTTCCTTAGTTGTCAGTCAGAATCTATCTGCTAACCCTTTCTAAATTATTTTGGGTCAAAAGACAGAGCCTCTTATGGGGCTGAAGAGCCAGGAAAAGTAACTATTTATCTAAGGAAGGAAACAAGGTCCTTTTTAATTTTGGAGACCATCTAAGATCTACTCTTAACAACTTTCAAATGTATAATAAAATATTATTAATTTTAGTCACTCAACATTCAGAAAACTAAGATCATGGCATCCAGTCCCATTACTTCACGGCAAATAGATGGGGAAACAGTAGAAACAGTGGTAAACTTTATTTTGGGGGGCTCCAAAATCACTTCAGATGGTGATTGCAGCCATGAAATTAAAAGACGCTTACTCCTTGGAAGGAAAGTTATGACCATCCTAGACAGCATATTCAAAAGCAGAGACATTACTTTGTCAACAAAGGTCTGTCTAGTCAAGGCTATGGTTTTTCCAGTGGTCATGTGTGGATGTGAGAGTTGGACTATAAAGAAAGCTAAGCACTGAAGCATTGATGCTTTTGAACTGTGGTGTTGGAGAAGACTCTTGAGAGTCCCTTGGACTGCAAGGAGATCCAACCAGTCCATCCTAAAAGAGATCAGTCCTGTGTTTTCATTGGAGGGACTGATGCTTAAGCTGAAACTCCAATACTTTGGCCACCTTATGCGAAAGGCTGACTCATTTGAAAAGACCCCGATGCTGGGAAAGATTGAGGACAGGAGGAGACGGGGATGATAGAGGATGAGATGATTGGATGGCATCACCGATTCAATAAACTCCAGGAGATGGTGATAGACAGGGAGGCTTGGCGTGCTGCAGTTCATGGGGTCCCAAAGAGCCGGACACAACTGAACGATTGAACTGAACTGAACTGATAGTGACTGTGCTATGCATTGCATCCCTATGAATTATTTATTTTACAACTGAAAGTTTATACCACTTTCACCCATTTTGCCTACCCTCTCTACCTCCCTCCCCCTGCAACAACCAGTCTATTCTCTGTGTCTATGAACTTGGCCTTTTTTTTTTTTTTAGTTTCCACATATAAGTGAAGTAATATGGTATTTGTCTCTCTCTGTATGGTTTGTTTAGCATAATAAATGAACAGGCCCACCTGTGGGCCCTAGTGGCCCACCTGTGTTGCCACAAATGGCAAGATTCTTCTTTGTGGCTGCATAATATTCTATTGTGTATATATATATATATATATATATACAGTGCATTTCCTTTATCCATCTGTCCATCAAAGGACACTTAGGTTGTTTCCATATCTTGGCTATTTAAATAATGCCGCAGTACACTTGGGAGTGTGGGTTTTTTTGGTGAGTTAACACTCTTGTTTCCTTTAGCTGGATACCCAGCAGTGGAGTTTCTGGATCATATGGTACTTCTATTTTTTTGCTGTTTGAGGAACCTCCCTACAGTTTTCCATAGTAGCTGCACCAATTTACATTCCCACCAACAGTATACCTCGGTTCCCCTTTCCCCAATCCTCAGCAACACTTATCTCCCATCTTTTCGATGATGGCCGTTCTGAAAGGCGTGAGATGATATCTCATTGTAGTTTTGATTTGCATTTCCCTGATGACTAGTGGTGTTCAGCATCTTTTCCCTGTTCCTGTAGGCCGTGTCAGTCTTCTTTTGAAAAATGTTTATTCAAATCCTCTGCCCATTTCTTAATCTTTCTTAAGGTTAATTTGTTCTAACATTGAATTGTTTTAGGTCCTTGTACATTTTTGGTATTAATCTGTTATCAAGGAGTTACTTATTACAGTACTTTGACTGTTCTCTTAGTTGGGGAGAGGAGCTTGAGGCACTACACGCAGGCAGGAAGGTCTAGACGGCATTCCTGAGTAACAGATAGTGCTGTTTGGCTGAGATACAACTGATGAAGTACTTTGAAAATGACCTAGTCATTTACTTAGAATCTTGTTCATCCTTAGAAGCTACCAGAGATAGAGGTTTTATTGCCATTTTATAGATAAGTGTACTGAGTTGAGGGCTTCCCAGGTGGCGCTAGTGGTCAAGAATCCGCCTGCCAATGCAGGAGATGTAACAGAGGGGTGTTGGAACCCTGGATCAGGAAGATCCCCTGAAGGAGGGCATGGCAACACACTGCAGTATTCTTGCCTGGAGAATCCCATGGAAAGACGAGCCTGGTGGGCTACAGTCTGTGGCATAGCAGAGTCAGACGGGACTGGGTGCGTGCACACACACACACACACACACATGCACACTGAGTTATAAAAAGTAGCAGTAATTGGTCCAACAGGCCCCTAACTTTCCTCTCCCCTATGCCCCTACTACCTGGTTTGTACCAGGAAATAGCAGGGAGCGTTTGGAAGGGTATATTGAGGCAAGATTGAAAATGGACTTGAAAGGTCAAATCACCATATTCTGATGGCAGTAGGGAGCCAGCAGAGGTTCTTGAGGAGGAGAGCACAGTGGCGAGAGATCTGCTGTAGAAAGGGCCGAGGGGAAACAGTCTAGTGGAGAGCAGAACAGGGCAGAATCGGATGGCCAGATGAGTCGCCAGCTCCACACCAGCAGCGGGCAGAGGGACACAGCAGTGGGGCGGGGGCGGGGGCGAGGCAGGGCCAGGAAGGACCCCTGGATCCCAAAGAACAGAAGAGGGGCCGCGAGCCGAAGCGTTCTGAGGCAGAGAAAGAAGGCGCGAGGGCTGCTTTCAAGAGTCCCTTGCCTTCTGGAGACTTGGATCTGTCCACAGAGAGATGGCAGTCAGAAAGCCACGTTCTAAAGTGGAGGTGACTCGTTTCAGAGTTCTTATTTTCTTTCCTCGGTGGGGTCTGGAGGGGGCACAAGTGAGGGAAAAATGAAAGAAAAACACAAACAGAAAATACAGGCAGCCCCGGGGCCACAGCAAAGGTTTAAGTGGACACAGTTTGCAACTGGTGTGATGTTTTGTTTAGAGACCGAAGCCCAGGCGCCTTGGCTTGGATTCTTATTGGGTTTCCTTGAAGCTGCTGCTGCTGCTGTCCCTTCAGTCGTGTCCGACTCTGTGTGACCCCATAGACGGCAGCCCACCAGGCTCCCCCATCCCTGGGATTCTCCAGGCAAGAACACTGGAGTGGGTTGCCATTTCCTTCTCCAGTGCATGAAAGAGAAAAGTGAAAGTGAAGTCGCTCAGTCTGTCCGACTGTTACGACCCCATGGACTGCAGCCCACCAGGCTACTCCGTCCATTGGATTTTCCAGGCAAGAGTACTGGGGTGGGGTGCCACTGAAGCAGCGCTCGTGATTTGTTGAGGAAGGGCTCTAAGAAGAGGCCTGTAAGGGGCTTAGGGAAGCTGGATAAGGCTAGGGAATTCAGACACAGATGGTGCCTCGAGAGCCTGTCTGATGCCAGGGGGCGCCCTGGAGCAAGGATTGCATCATTGCGGAAGTCGTCCGAGAGGCAAGGCAGGTCAGCCGTTGGCTGCGGGTCTTCCGGAGGTGGGGGCTTCTAAACGCCCCGGCGTCTCTAGCTGAGGCGGCACCAGTCAGCCAAGGGAGGTCTCCAGCCATCAGTGCAAGTGTGAGCACTTTAAAGCCACGCTCCATCTGTAGCAGGTGGGAAGAGAGCAGCTCCCAATGATGGGTGTCCACTGCCTTCATTCAAGGCTTTTAGCTATTGTGGGCCTCTTCACTCTTCATTCCTGTCATTGATTTTGTTTGTATTCTCTGGCCTTATCAGGCTTTTTCAGGCCTCTGTGCTGTTCCACATGCTATTCCCTGTGCTCAGAAAGCCTCTTTCCCCCTTTCTCTGTCTGTCGCGCATTTAATCACCGTTTCAGAAGAAGTTAAAGTGTCAGTTCCTCTGTGGAGCCTTCCTACTCTTCTCAGGCAGGAGCTGATCCTGACTTCCTCTGTAACCCATAGCATCTTACATCTGCGGATATCAGAGCATTATGAAATGTTACTTTTATTTTTTTCGTGTGTATCTGTGCTCTGTATACTCACTGCACTCTTGGAGGGCAGGAATTATATATTTTAAAATGTCCCGTTCTTAACCCCAAGTTGCTGTCCTCTGTGTCTGGCACATAATTTGAATATGGGCTTACTGAGAATGCCCCGAATGAAGGGGCTGCAACCATCAGGTGCAAGTGGACAGTGAAGGAGAGCCTGGTTTCCAGCATAGCGTGCTATCCATGTGGGTGTTTTGGATAAATGGCTTAATTCTTCTGGGCTGAAACTTACTATCTATAAATATGCCTGCCCTTGAACACCAGCTCAGTCTTGTTCTCCATTGGCTTTGGGATTTTCCTGCCAGGTCAAAATGAAACCCAAGCAAACATGGCCTCTGTCTGCTATTGGCCAGAAGCACCTAAATCCTTCCTGACTGCATGCAATACTGCTGCTAACCTTCATCAGCCATGATCCCATCATAGATGGTGAAGTGAAGAAGTGAAGTCACTCAGTCGTGTCTGACTCTTTGTGACCCCGTGGACTGTAGCCTACCAGGCTCCTCCCTCCATGGAATTCTCCAGGCAAGAGTACTGGAGTGGGTTGCCGAACACATCCTTAAATCAGCAAGAACATTTACAAATTGATATAAACATTGAAGCATGACACTTACCTATTTATTTTAAAAGACAGCTTTACATAATCGGTGGGGCTTCTAGAGTTTTAAAGTAGGAAGGTTGGTTTTGGGGTGAGAGGAATAATGGATTAGAGTACTTCAACTGGGATAAGGAGAAGGGAGCAGGGGAGTCAAGTAATCTGGTCAAAGTCACATAGCTCATAAATGATGGGGCTTTTTTGAACTTTAAAGAATATATAAAATCAATTTCATCAAGTTATAATTCACATACAATAAAGTATACCCACTTTAAGTATAGAGATTGATGAGTTTTAATGAATACACTCGCCTATGTAACAGTTCCAAAATCAAGATACAAGACATTTTCATCACCCTCAAAAGTTCCTACATGCCGCTTTGTAGTCAGTTCTCCCATCTCTGACCTAGACATCCAGTGCTCTGCTTTACGTCACTGCTTTTTCTAGAACTTCGTTTGAAATGAATGATACCGTATGTAGTCATCTGTGTCTGGGTTTTTTCCACTTGGCGTATTGTTTCAAGATTCGTCCTTTGGTATAATATTAATGGTTTGTTGGTTTTCTTGCTGAGGAGCATTCCACTGTGTGGATGTCCCACAGTTATTCATTCAGTCCCCAGGTGATGGGCTTGGAGCTGTTCCAGATTTGGGACTACTGTGTGTAATGCTGCTCTGAATATTTGTGTATAGGTTGTTGTGTGGACATGTTCTCTTGGGAAATGTCCTAGGAATGCAATTGCTGGGCTGTCTAGTAAGTAGACATTTAATCTTGCAAGAAAGTGTCCAGCTGCTCTTCCAAGTGGTTGCTCCATTTTCCATTCCAAGCAACAGTGGATGAGGGTTTCACTGTGGAGCTTAGTTCTGAGCTGAGGCCTATCTGATTGTGAAACCCAGGTCCTCTCTCCCAGGTGTACCAGGTGTATTCCCAAATCTGAGCGTATGTGTCAGTCATCCAGGGAAAAGTGTTAGTCGCTCAGTCATGTCTGACTCTTTGCAACCCCATGGACTCTAGCCCGCCAGGCTCCTCTGTCCATGGAATTCTCCAGGATACTGGAGTGGGTTTCCATTCCCTTCTTCAGGGGATCTTCCTGGCCCAGGGACTGAACCTGCCTTGCCTGCCTTGCAGGCAGATTCTCTACCATCTGAGCTGCCAGAGAAACTCTATGCATGAGTCATCCTGTGAATTTGTTGCAAATACAGATTTAGGACCCCATCCTTCAGAGTGTCCGATTCAGGAGACCTGGAGTAGAGCTTGGCAATCTGCGCCTGTAACAGATGGCCCCAGAAATTCGGGGTGATGCTGGTCCACACAACACTCTTTGAGAAAGCGTGCTATGTACTTCACCAGATTTTCCAGAGAAAATCCCCCCCACCCCCAAACAGAGACATCTGGTATTCTAACAGGGAAATGGCTGCTCTTAACAAATGCCAACATCTGGCTCATCCAGCTGTTTCTCTATCACCATTATCTATGGATGCTGTAGATGAAGAGATAAATGGCAAGGAATGGTGGATAATTTCCAAACCTTTCTGAAGTGACTTTGAAATGTATGTTTGTGCTTATTTTTTTTTCCTGATCATCTGCTCCTAGGGATTCACATCAAGCAAATACAGAGACTGCATTTTCAGGATAGAAGTCAGGAATTTCTGAGAAACTGTGTAATTTCCCTGACTGCTGAAGTCCTCCAGGACACCAAGGATAGGCTTTGAAAAGATGAGTGGTTCTCAAATGTCCTGTACATATGCGTCTCCCAGGGCATGTGTTGCTAAGCAGTGCTTGGCAGGGCTCCCACCAGGAAACTGCCTTGGATTATTGGCATCCCAGGTATGACCCATGATGGTGGTGGGCGCTGAACCACTCTGAGAAACACTGACAGAAACCACTGTTTCTCCATCTCTCTTTAGGGCAAGAGGAAATGGTCAATTCCAAAGAATTATAGCCAAAGAAACCTGAGTTTGTTATTATTAATAGTATCATCTGTAGTCTTCTTAGTTGGTGTTAGGATGCGGTAGGTTAGAAGCTGTTCCTTGGGTAGGACTTCCCTCATGGTCCATAGACTAAGACTGCACTCCCGATGGAGGGGGCCTGGGTTTGAGCCCTGGTCACAGAACTAGACCCCACATGCCATAACTAGGAGATCCTGCATGCCACAGCCAAGATCGAAGATCCTGTGTGCTGCAACTAAGACCCGGCACAGCCAAATAAACAAATAATATTTAAAAAGAAAAGAAAAATGTGTGTAATAATTAAGAAAAAAAGACACTAGACCTTGGAATCAGACCTTCAGCTCCACCAGTTACTAGGTGTGTGGTCGTGGGCTAGTACCCTAAGCCTCAGTTGTCTCATCTGTAAAATGGCAATCATACTTCATTCACTCTCCTCAGTTGTCTTTGGCCGTGATGGTTGATTGAGATCCTGCCCAGAGCCTGGCATATAGTTAGCACAACTGGGTGAATGTCAGAGGAGCAACAGTGTCACCTGCTCTCATTCCCTGGGCCCCTGCTGGTCCAGGGTCGCAAACGGCAAATCTTCATTACGCTCAAGTTCCCTCTGGAGAACCTGGGCCTTCAGTGAGCCGTGGAGCTGGCCCTTCTTCCCTTCTAACCACGGAGCTTGTGGACAAAGCATTTATCCCAGCCCTCTTCTCCCAGGGGAATGAGAAGTGCCCCCAGGCCCTCAGCCCATGTCCCCAGGGAGCCAGAGCTTATTGCTACTTGTCACTTCTTATCTGATCTTCAAATAACACAAAGGCAACTCCTGCCCAGTGAAGGTCTGATTGGAAGTGACCTTCAGACACCCGGGCGTGTGAATGTGTGAGAACAGGCCAGGCCTGGCACAAGGAATCTGTCTTCTCCTAGCTCCACCTCGCCCTGGGGATGGGGTTCCGCCCCTCCCCTCTGTACCCTGCCTTGCCTCTGGGGCGGCCCCCAGAGCTGGACAGAAGTGCCTTCTTTCCTGAGATTTCTCAAGCCCAGCAGACTGTCTGCAGGTGGAGAGAGGGGCAGACTTTTCTAGGTCTCTCTTCCCAGACCCGGGGCACAGCACAGTGCGCCCTGTGCAGAGAGTCCAGGGTGCCTAGGATGATGTTCAGTTCAGGGACCAGGGGCTGCCTCTTCTCAGGCCTCTTTAGCCTTAGAGAGAGATGAGACACACTCAGATGAGAGCAAGGGGGTCTCGCCATTAGAACTCGACTCTGCCTTCCGGTCTCCAGTTCCCCCCCAGATTCCAGGTTCAAGTTCCCTTCTTAACAGTCATGCCCCGTCTCTTCAGGAGAACACTTTCTTTGGAATTCTTCGCTCCTGCTCTGAAGCGCATTTCCCTCCCCGCCCCCTTTGCCATACACAGTGACCTTGGCATGTCTGCCAACACTCAACATCGTGAGGCTTTATAAACCTCATATCTCAGAAGGGGCTGACATTACATTACAAGAGGATCTGTGAACCTCCCCGGGATGACTGATGTCTTTTTTAAACAACAGACCAAGACTTCATTTAAATTAGTAACATGGAGATTAGAGGCACTCTCTCAGCCCCTGGCTTGGCCACACCGCGATGCTGGGAATATCAGTCACATGAAAGCTGTTAAGTTTGAGATGGAAATAAATCTGGGAGCCTGTAAAAACTGTCAGCAGGTCAGGGAAGTTTATGAACTCTTGCTGTATCTAATCATAAATCATCAGAATAAGCTAAAACTGAGAAGAAAAATGTCCTCTTTTGTAATCTAATGCTGTCTGTTAGGGCAATAAAACTCAAATGAAATGCATGCATTGCAATTTTTAGCTGATACTTTACATTATTAGCAAAGTGAAGGAAGAGACTCAACTTAAAAGAGTGAGACAGATGAGGGGAAGGCCACTGTCCTCCTAAGGCTTAATCCTCAGCTTTGTGGCTCTTTCTTCCCCTCCCACCGCTGTGGGCCTCAAAAGCAGGACATATACAGATGCTGGTTGATACGGATGCCAGGGACTTAGGTGCTGAGAGACAGGTAGTGAGTGTCCCAGTGGTGGCCTTGGAGGTCAGATGGTCGGGTCTCAGTTCCCAGGGGCTTCGCACACTGCCCTTATTGGCCTACTCGACGTTCCCACGCTTTCAGATGGTAGAAGGTGTGGGCCAGCTCTCCTTGTTCCTATCAGCCTGGACATGTGCCCTCATCCTCCAGGCCCTTTGGGGGTGACTCATTTCCAAGCCAACTTCTCAGGCTCTCCTCTGTACCCCTGAAAACCCTTAGTGATGACTCACCTGTCTCATACCTTTCCCTTGTTTTCTGTGAGGTTTGATGCTAAGGATCTCCCTTTGCCTTTATGTTTTCTGGGACCTGCCCAGGAATTAACAAAGCCTCAAGTAACCTTGGCAGTTACATGAGGAAAGGGGCTGTTTCATTCACATCAGCTATATATTGTGTGCCTGACTTGTGCTGGGTGCCGGAGACCCAAAGAGAAATAAGTCAATACTCCACAAGAGGGTAGGAGGAAGGTGGGGCAGTGCTGGGCTCCTGCTCCAGATATCAAGTGTGGCATCCACTTGGTGGATGCCCCTCGTGGATCTTCCTGAACCCTGGGAAGATATGAAGGGCTAGAGATGGAATGGGGCGAGAGCCAGATGCCTTCGAGAAGGTGGAGGGTTTCATGAGGTGGGTGGTGAGCTGCCGTTATTCACGCCTGCTGATAACTCTACAAGAGAAACAGCTCATCTCATGCTTTGGCCACTACAGGCATTGGAGGATTTGATATATAGAAGAATGAATGAAATAGGTTTAAGGGAAAGCAATTGAGATTTTGATTGACTAGATGGTAGAACTTCTGGATCTTTGAAATGTTCAAAAATTGGAATAAGGGAGCCCAGGGAGCTTGTGAAGACCCCACCCCTGAGATCATCCAGAAAATTGCCACTTGGCTGAGTTTAGATATCCTCCTGCAAGAAGGCAAAAGTCTGGGCAAGCTCATCTCTGGAAGTCCCACTCAACACTCCTCTCTGCCCTGTACTCAGCTGAGTCGTAGGGTGGGAATCCTCCTCCAAGAAGCTGGTGGCTCCCCTGACTCCATACCTGTGCTGCTAACAGCGTCTCCCTGGGCTCCCATCCCCCGTGCTCTGTGGCTCTCTTTTCCTGTGGAAATAGAGCAATGGGCAGATTCCTTTGCAGGGGACTTGCTCAGTTAGGGATCAGCAAGGCAGGTGGTCATCCCCACTTGGTCTCAAGTTGGGGGACCAGATGAGCCTCATGAAGAATGAACTTCCCAGAGTAGGCTCCCAAAAGTAAACAGAAGGGGAGGGGATTGCACAAGCAGGCCACTTTCTTACAGATCTCTCAGGAACGTGGGCAAACAGCAGCCCTTAGTTTGGTCTCTTAGAGCAGAGGAAGGAAGACAGTGTGAGGTCTCAGCAGAGGCTTAATTCCTCCAGAGACCTCCCTCCCCAGTGGATCAGCAACCATGAACAGAAAACTCAGGCTTGAGTCTGCTGTCGGAGGTTTCCAGGAGGTCAGGGACCCCTGACTGGGACTCACCTGCACTTGCTTAAATTTAGAGGTTTCCTTTAGGCAGCATGTACATCAGAAGAGAGCATTCAAAGGGAAATTTGCCTTTATGGATGTGTTTCCATTTCTTACTAACTTTCACATAGAAATTTTTAGTTTAGCTTCTTGATGGTCTTAGGAAGAGGGTTGGTTGGTCAAGGACTACCTTCTTAATTTTGTAATTGGGAGAACAAACAGCTTGCCTAAGAATAGCTAATAAGTGGTGTTGTTTTTGTTGCTAAGTCACTAAGTCATGACCGACTCTTTGCAACCCCATGGACTTCAGCCCGCCAGGCTCCTCTGCTCATAGGATTTCCCAGGCAAAAATACTGGAGAGGGTTGCCATTTCCTACTCCATGGGATCTTCCTGCCCCAGGGATCAAACCCATGTCTCCTGCATTGGGAGGCAGATTCTTTACCACAGAACCACGTTGGAAGTCCAGTAAGTGGCATAATCATGCTTAAAACCCAGATCTTTTTGCTCTCAGATCACTGTGTTTTCCATTACATTAAGCCACCCGTTAGCTTTCTAAGATTTTGCTGGTCATAAGAGATCAAAAAATTAATGTGAACTGGAAAGAGGGAATTGGCTGGGCTGTTCAGAGGCTGGAGGTTATCAGGCAGTGGACTAAAAGACAAGCAGTAAGATGAAATTCACATATATTTTGTGAGTACATATTTTTGTGTTGTTTTTGCAATGAGGAGAGAGAGAGAGGATACCAGCAATGAGGAAGAGGGGATAACATTACACAATGTAAAGTTTTGCAAAGCAATAGAAAATCTTATAGTACCCTCTTGACTTGGGAAGACCATTTGCCATACATATCACCCTCTGTTATATTTCCTGAGGCCAAACAAAGACACTGGTGCTTTACTTCTCCCAAATGTGAGAAGCAGAAGAACTAAAGATACTGCTGCCAGCATTTATGTGGGTGTGGTTGTAAATCTTTTGCTTAGGTAGCATCCTGTTATTAGAAAATCTCTTCCAAAGAAAGGTGACTGAGATTAGCCACCTTTACCGTTAAGGAATGGGAGGAGGAAGACACGTGTCCAGAGGTGGAGGTAGAGGCTATTCGAAAGGCAGCAGGAATGCAACATTTGCAAATTAATGGACACTTAAGAAGGAAAGGTCAGCATGTCAGAGGCTGAAATTTTGGGAAGTATATCCTAAGAGGATTAACATCCAGGAGGATTTTAGGTAGTGTTTTTGGAATTAACACAGGAGTAGAAGAGGAGTCTGTCTAGTCAAGGCTATGGTTTTTCCTGTGGTCATGTATGGATGTGAGACTTGGACTCTAAAGAAAGCTGAGTGCCGAAGAATTGATGCTTTTGAACTATGGTGTTGGAGAAGACCCTTGAGAGTCCCTTGGACTGCAAGGAGAGCCAACCAGTCCACACTAAAGGAGATCAGTCCTGAATATTCATTGGGAGGACTGATGCTGAAGCTGAAACTCCAATACTTTGGCCACCTGATGTGAAGAACTGACTCATTTGAAACGACCCTGATGTTGGGAAAGATTGAAGGCAGGAGGAGAAGGGGACGACAGAGGATGAGATGGTTGGATGACAACACCAACTCAATGGTCACGAGTTTGAGTAAACTCCAGGAGTTGGTGATAGACAAGGAAGCCTGGTGTGCTGCAGTCCATGGGGTTGCAGAGTCGGACATGACTGAGCGACTGAACTGAACTGAGAACAGGAGAGAACGAAGTAGAATTGAGCAGAGGGAGATGCTGAGCTGTGATGCAATCTGCACTGAGGCTGCTGATGACATATGGGAGCTCTGAAGACGGGATGACCCTTCAGGGATGACCTGAGTTGATGGGATGACCATTCAGGGATGACCTGAGTGGAGGTGAGGGAACTGAGCCTTTTTTACCCTCATGCTGATGGGTTGCAGCAAATGGGCTGCTCTAGGAAGTGGGTGT
The DNA here is from genome assembly GCA_006410675.1 of Oreotragus oreotragus. Lineage (NCBI taxonomy): Eukaryota > Metazoa > Chordata > Mammalia > Artiodactyla > Bovidae > Oreotragus > Oreotragus oreotragus. Next base: position 133,334 of record SJYX01018236.1, on the reverse strand, counting down.
GGCCCTGGGTGTGGGCCTGGGTGAGGGAGCTGAGGCCATTCCCGGAGGTGACTGCCATCCTGGGATGGTCTGTTGGTAGCACTCCTGACAGCTGGATGGTTGGGGTGGTGACCAGTCCATTCCCGAAGGGAGGTCTGGGTAGCACATTACAGTGTCCATCACAGTCCACCCTGTGCCCTTCAGAGTCACTCCTTACATGTTCTCAGAGCAGTTCCTCCAGGACTCAATGGAAATTTCATCTCTCTGAGGAAAATTTGGAAGAGGACAGTTATGGGAATAAGTTATAGACCCAAAGGGCTTCCCAGGTGGCACTAGTGGTAAAGAACCTGCCTTCCAAAGCAGGAGATGTAAGAGATGCAGGTTCAGTCCCTGGGTCATGAAAATCTGGAGGAGAATACTGCAAGCCACTCCAGTATTGTTGCGGGAGAATCCCATGAACAGAGGAACCTGGCAGGCTATGTTCCATAGGGTCGCAAAGTGTCGGACACGACTGAAGGGACTTAGCACGCACACACACACATAGCCCCAGTCACTGCAGCTGGTCTCAGGGCTGGAGCTGATACCCCACCTTTATACTGTTCCCTGTAGCCTAGATTCCCTTAACCATCAGCTAGTGCCTCTGCTGGTCTTATTGCCTTAGCTGGTGCCTTGTCTCTGAGAATCTGAGCCACTGGACATCATGCCTTTCTCAGATGAGTTTTGCTATACTTGTCCATTTACTGTCAAAACTGGGCAAGAGTCAGCCAGAAGAAAGTGAAAGTTCCTTAGTCATGTCCAACTCTTTGCGATCCCATGTACTGTAGCCCACCAGACTCCTCTGTCCATGGAATCCCCCAGGCAAGGTTACTGGAGTAGGTTGCTATTCCCTTCTCCAGGGGATCTTCCCAACCCAAGGATTGAACCCATGTCTCCTGCATTGCAGGCAGAGTCTCTACCATCTGAGCCACCAGGGAAGCCCCACCCCCATTCTGTAACAGCAGCCCTACCTCCTCCTGCAGGTCAGGGTCTACTCCCTTTGGCAAGATGGTGACTCCTCTTCTTGACAGCTCATTCTTGCACACATGAAGCCCGAAGTGCCAGTTGCTCATGATCCAGCTTTTACTAGCTTTCTTCGTTGCCTCAGCTGAACTTCCCAGGAGCCACCAAATTCTATACCGTGCCTATGATTATGTTCCACAAATATCTCATTCATTGCCCCTACTAATGAATCCCCCTCCACCAGCACGTTCCCCTATTTTATCTCGTAGAAAAGTGCTGACAGCGGCCCCGCAGCCTTGAGTGGGGCTCTGTGCTTGTTCCAGCGCCAGGGATGGGACCCTTGCTGCCAGCCAGGTGCTAAGAGATCTCATTTTCTCACTTCTGATACCAACAGTCACACTTGGAGTCCCCAAGGAGCAGACTGAGATAAAGATTACATGTAAGAATTGACTAGGGGGTGCTAATATTATGAAAGGGAGATTAATGAAGCAGGGTTAGGTAGTGGGAGAAGTTGGACTGTGCTGGCCTCAGTAGACCCTATTGTTGAAGTGTGTTACTCACACAGTCCTTACTCTTTGTGACCCCATGGACCCCAAGCCCACCAGGTTGATCTGTCCAGGCAAGAATACTGGGGTGGGTTTCCATTACCTTCTCCAGGGGATCTTCTCGACCCAAGGATTGAACCCACGTCTCCTGCACTGCAGGCAGCTTCTTTATTATCTGGAGAAGCCCTGGAGAGCCTGTGGGGGCCCCAGAGTAGGTGTTCCCCTTCAGAGATGTCTTGAGTTGGGGCAAGAGAGAGAGGACTCTATTCCTTTGTGTCAGTCTATCAGTGGATTTGCCCCTCTCCCCCAGAAGGAGAATTGTCTTAGGCAATTCTTTTCAGTTTAGATGATCCCAAAGGGAGCTGGGGTTGGCTTCCCTGGTGGCTCAGAGGGTAAAGCATCTGCCTGCAATGGCAGAGACCCGGGTTCGATCCCTGGGTTGGCAAGATCCCCTGGAGAAGGAAATGGCAACCCACTCCTGTACTCTTGCCTGGAAAATTCCATGGACGGAGGAGCCTGATAGGCTACAGTCCATGGGGTCGAAAAGAGTCCGACAAGATTGAACGACTTCACTTTCACTTTTTTTCACTTTCAAGGGTTGTCTGTAGGCAATGCTCCCAGCAGTTTAAGGGGATAAAATCTTCATTCCTGGAGAGGGATTTAAGTGGGGGTGCATTTCAGCATTTTTTCATGATTGATTCCCAAGATCTAATATGATCAAAGAAAATGAGGACTGAAATAAAAAGGCATTGGATTGGTACTCAAAACCCCCAGTGACTTCTGAGTTACTGAGTTGAAGGAAACACTAGAAGAGGAATGTAAAAAAGAAAAAAATAAAAAGAAAGTTATAAGTCTCAGGTTATTATTTTTTTTTTTTTGCCAACTGTTCAATTGAAACTGGATAAGAAATAAAAATTAAACTGAAGGTATTAGAATTTGGAGTTGCAAACTGATAGGCTAAATAAGGCGAGCAATCTTATTTTATTTCATCTATATAATTTTAATAATTAAATCATTCTATTTAAAAAGTTGAATGTTTAGCTTTTCTGGAAAAAAATCAAAGATTTGGGTTACACTAGGCCTGTATTCTGATGAAGCAGTAATGATTTGAGCTGCATGATTTTGCCTCTTCTAAATGGAACCAGCACTCTCCAGTTGACCACAGTCCCCACCCCCTCCCTATTGTGCCTTACTCATATACTACTGCCAAATCTCCATAGGGACTTGAGTTTGCAATCACATTTTTAACTAATTTGTGAATTGTGATATTGATTGAGCCCTTAATGTATCACTGGGTTTTTCCAACTGTAGGAATTACATGGGATTTTATATTCATTCATTAATTTGAAATATTGAAGATTTCCATTTTGTTGAGCTTCTGGGTTCTCAGGTACAGTAGTGAACAAAAGAGGTGAGCTCCCTGCTTACGTTCTGGGGAAGAGGCACGCATTAAACAAGCCAGTCAATTAATGAACAGTGATGTCAAATAGCTGTAAGGACGATCACATGAAGAAAATCCAGCAGAGACCTGTGAAAGAGTGTAAGTCTGGGGTTCAGGAATGGGAGTGGAGACCAGTGGGATTTCAGGCAAGACATCACTTATGATGAGAGGAAACCAGCTGAGTATGATCGAGGACTGGGGGGAGCAAGAAAGACAGAGGGTCCATTAATTGCACCGGGCCTGAGGTGGACATGAACTTGAGGTACTCAAGCAGGCTATCAAGGGCTTCCCTGATAGCTCAGTTAGTACAGAATCTGCTTGCAATGCAGGAGACCCTGGTTTGATTCCTGGGTTGGGAAGATCTGCTGGAGAAGGTATAGGCTACCCACTCCACTATTCTTGGGCTTCTCTTGTGGCTCAGCTGGTAAAGAATCCACCTGCAATGCTGGAGACCTGGGTTCGATTCCTGGGTCAGGAAGATCCCTTGGAGAAGGGAAAGGATACCGTCTCCAGTATTCTGGCCTGGAGAATTCCATGGACTGTATAGTCCGTGGGGTCACAAAGAGTCAGACACAACTGAGCGACTTTCACAAGCAGCTGAAGGAAGGCCAGCATGGCTGGGCACAGTGATGGGGGAGACAATGAAGCCGTAGAGACAGGCTCCCAACCCCCACACTAGTAAAGCTGCAGAAGCCAGTCTGAGAAACGTTCATTTCATTTTAAGAAAAATGCTAAGTCACCAGAAGGCTTTTATCTGGGAAGATGTGTGATCATTTGTGCTTTCAATAGGGTCACTCTGGCTGCTGGGTGGAGGATGGATTTTTCAAGGGGCCCAGGGGAGGGAGGGAACAGGGAGACCAGTTAGGAGGCCACTGTGATCACCCAGGTGAGAGGAAAATGGTTTGGAATGCTCTGGGACACTCTCTTAAAGAGTTTACAGTCAAGTCGGGAACAGAGAATGTGCATGCGTGCATTCACACATGCATATGCACCCCCCCACACAGACACACATATAGCACATATATGCAGGTAGATGCAGAAGCATTCAGATTGCAAGGAATAGAGCCTTGAGCATACCAGGTTGGAAAGAGGAAAATGGTTTGGAATGCTCTGGGACACTCTCTTAAAGAGTTTACAGTCAAGTCGGGAACAGAGAATGTGCATGCGTGCATTCACACATGCATATGCACCCCCCCACACAGACACACATATAGCACATATATGCAGGTAGATGCAGAAGCATTCAGATTGCAAGGAATAGAGCCTTGAGCATACCAGGTTGGAGGGCATGTTGAGAAGTTCTAAGAGGAAGCTGCTGGGAAAGGCTACATGGTGGAAGTGAGTTTGGAGTTGACAGAGGTCATGGATTAGAGGAGGAGGAAGGTGTTCCAGGTAAAGGGGCAAGGTGTGAGCAGAGGCCCAGCATAGGCAGGAACCCGTACAGGAGAGTGAGGAGAGCACAGTGGAGCCAGGATGTGCTGTGGGCCTGGCGGGAGGTATGAGGGCAGCAGAGGAAGTTGGTAGGCAGCTCGGACCTGCCCAGTCCAATAGACTGGCCACTAGCCACTCAGAGCTTAATTTTAAAATTACCACTCCTGTGGGGGTGTGGTTAAGCAAGGTGTCAAGAGCTACTGCGTGTGTGCGCTTGATACCTGCTCCTTTTAACCCTGGTGATTACAAGGGCATTCTCACTCCCATGTCTGTTGAGCACTTGACATGTAACTAGTGAAACTAAAGAACTGAATTTGAAATTTAATTCAAATTCAAATTTAAAACTTGAAGCCACAAGGACCATTTTTTCCCTATTAAGCAAAACTTCAGTGCTTCGGTAGGCTTATGTTTGACTTGAATCATTGAAAACCTAGCATCCAAACTGAGGTGTGCTGTGTATATAAACTCTACATCAGATTTCCAAGGCATGGCATTCAAATAAAAACGTAAAATATCTCATAAATAATTTTATATTGATTGCACGTTGAAATTAGATTTTTTTGATTCATAGATAAAATCAAATGTTATTAACATTAATGTCATCTTTTTGTTTTTTACTTTAAAAAGTATGATTACTAGAAAACTTAACATTGCGTGTGACTCCAACTGTATTTCTGTTTGACAGCACTGCTTTAGAGAACCAACGTGAAGAGCTCCTGTAATTTCTCATTCAGTAATTTAGAGCTGACTTTTAATCAAAGTCCTCAAGTAGTGATTGCATATACCACCCCCGTCTTCATGACAGTAATGATCCATTAATTATCACCTCCTGCAGTGCTATTGGTTACTGTTTATTGAGGGATTGTTCTTGTAGCACGGTTCTAAGTACTCTCCATAGACAGACACATGTACACTTAATCCCCAGTGCAACATGCAGAACCATTAAGGCAGGGACTCTGGCGTGAATGATCGGATGGATGCATTACTCCTGGCAGGAAGGACCAGGCAGGACCAGAGACGAGGAGCTGGAAGGCAGAGAAGTGTGGGCGCAGCGGGGAGCCAGGGTTGAGCAGATGTCACAGCGAAGCCCATTCTGCCTGGAAAAGCGGTTCCGGGCTGGATTGTCTTGTGAAAAATCTTGGCCCTCTTGGCCTTTGTGGGGGTGAGGTAATCCATTAGAAACATCCACTGGAAGAAGGAAGAGAGTCATTTCAGAACAATACTTCTTTATAACCCATCTTAAGCTGTGAAAAGAGAAATTTCCTGTTTATGAAAACAAAGCTGGACTCCATTCTGGGCTCCTGACGACACCACCAGTCCCAGGCTCTCCCTCCTTCTCACCTTTACCTCCAGGGTGAAACTCCCCCGTGATCTGTAGCGTAAAGGGTGACACAGATGGGCGCCTGCGACCTCACCCAGAGACCCAGACCTGAGCACGCGGGTCAAAGAACGCCTTTGGCTTTCCTGCTAGAGTTTCCACCTCCCGCCGTTGTGCCCCGGAAGGAATGACCCAGGTTGGGTTAACGACAGCAACTTCCTCTTGCAGCCTCCAAAACACAGTGGCTGCTGGCTCTCCAGTCCCCAGCGGGGCATCGGGGCAGAGGAAAAGGTGATGAAACAGCCTCTTGCCCGTTTCTCCTCATTGTTGTGGGGAGAGGACATTACAGCTGTGTTTCCTCTGCAAAGGGCAGGCGGGAGAAAGGAGCAGACAGGCACACAGGTGTCCTCTTCCTGACCATGAATGGCCAGGACACAGACCACGCATCTCCCGACACGCTCTTCAGCTGCTTTCAGAAGCTGATGGCTTTGTCCTGCCCGCCCTTCAGTTTATGCCTTGCTCAGGACACCAGGTAACAAGTCGTCTGGCTTTTTGCTGGATGCACAAAGCCTTTACTTTAGGAGTCATGCTGCTCCTGCTAAGTCGCTTCAGTCGTGTCCGACTCTGCGACCTCAGAGACGCCAGCCCGCGAGGCTCCCCCATCCCTGGGATTCTCCAGGCAAGAACACTGGAGGGGGTTGCCATTTCCTTCTCCAATGCATGAAAGTGAAGTCGCTCAGTCGTGTCCGACTCTTAGCGACCCCATGGAGTGTGGCCCACCAGGCTCCTCCATCCATGGGATTTTCCAGGCAAGAGTGCTGGGGTGGGGTGCCATTGCCTTCTCCGTTAGGAGTCATGAAGCCCAATTTGAACAGAGTACTTAAAATATGACATTGATCTAAGGGACAGTGTCAATATTCAATTTTTGACCTGCCAACATGATAATTTCATTATTATTAACCTAATAGCAGCTGAAACTGGGGTGGGGAAAAATAGGATAAATTGGGGGTATGACATTAACAGATGCACACGGCCATGTATAAAGTAGGTAAACAACAAGGATTTACTGTACAGCACAGGGAACTATGTTCAATATCTTGTAACAAACTATAATGGAAAAGAATTGGAAGGAACAGACATGCATATATAAATGTGTAACAGAATCACTTTGCTGTATACCTGAAACTAACACAATATTATAAATTAACTATACTTCGGGAAAAATAAAGTAACATCTGAAACGATGTGTGCCATAGCCTAGTGGACACTTTCACATTTTATAGTCACCCCTGAATGACATGATAAAATGCTCAGTTTCCCGCAGGTTGTGTTATATGGAAGGTTTGTTTTTCTTTCTTGTTTTATTTTGTTGTATTTTAAATACTGGAAAGAAAGGCAGAAGTGTAGAGAGGAAAGGACATGGAAAAATAATTGTCACAGATAAATGGATTATAAGTGCCAGATAATTTACGGAGGTGGTTGCTGTTGTTCAGTTGCTCAGTCTTGTCCGACTCTTTGCGACCCCGTGGACTGCAGCACGCCAAGCTTCTCTGTCCTTTACCATTTCCCGGAGCTTGCTCAAACTCAAGCCCATTGAGTCAGTGATGCCATCCAACCATCTCACCCTGTTGCCCCCTTCTCCTTCTGCCCTCAGTCTTTCCCAGCATCAGGGTTTTTCCCAATGAATTGGCTCTTCGCACCAGGTGGCCGAGGTATTGGAGCTTCAGCTTCAGCATCAGCATGGAAGTGGCAAAGGCTGGCTTGATCAGGAGGATGAACAGGATACTGCAAAGTAAACTAGAAAGCCTTGTCAATTCAGATAAGTGATAGGAGAGGATGGAGAAGCTTAGGGCAGCTTCATGAAAAGGAGGAACCAGCTCTCTGTCTTCAGTCATGCTCTCGGTGACAGCTCGAGGGATACCCTGTGAGCTGATAGGAGTCAGTGCGGGAGGGACTTTCCTCCCTGGTGGTTCAGTGACCATGCAGGCTCCTTTGCTTCAGTAGTCCAGCAAGAGGTGGCCACCTTGCCATCTTTGAAGGGCTTGCTTCACCAGTCTTGTAAACGAGGTCAGACTGGGGGAGAGAGAAGAGTAAAATAAGCCACTGGAAGAACTGGTTTTACACAGGTTTGGCTACGATGGAACCAAGGGTCAGCTTTTCACTGTGTATCAACTCGTGTCCTCTTTGTTCGCAAAAGGCCCTTGGGTAAGAACACCCTGCTGCTCAGCTGGTGGGCTTTTCCATCACTCGGGGTTTGATCTTTTACTAATCATTAGCACTGAAAATTGGCAGCTTGATCATAGAGTCTTACTTTTGAAGAATTCAAATCCTTAAATTATTTTCCTCTGGCGTGGCCTTGTAGCTGTCATTCTCTCTTTCTGTCAATCATTTAGAAATCTCTCTCAAATGCCGAGAGCTGAAGACGCAGTTTTTGCCCTTGTGAAGTCAAATGCCGAGATACACGCCAGGTGGCACAGTGAGAGATTTACCAAGGAGGGTGATGGACTTTAAGTTGGATACCTTGGCCCTGCCTGCCAGGGCGGCCACGTGGACAAGCCCAGGGATGGCGCCTGGCCTGCGGCGTTGCTCCAAGTGGAGCCAAAGTCAGTGTCAGGACAGACAGTTCAAACACCAGGTCACTGATCAGAGGCTGTGCCCACCGGAAGCCACAGAGCGTGGCTTATCCAAACAAGGGAGTGGAAATGTTGGGGTTTTTTCCTTTAACACACAGATGTTTAAATATTTTTATGATTAAATCTATTTTTCCTTTGTGATTTCTTCCCTTGCTTTTAGGTTTAGAAAGTTCTTTCCCATTTATAAGTTTAGAAAAGAGATAAATATTCACCTATGTTTTCCTCTAGTTAAGAAAATACAGGATGTGGGAAGGATGAATTTTAGGGGTTTGGGATTAACATATACACACTGCTGCTGCTGCTGCTGCTGTTGCTAAGTCACTTCAGTCATGTCCGACTCTGTGTGACCCCATAGATGGCAGCCCACCAGGCTCCACCATCCCTGGGATTCTCCAGGCAAGAATACTGGAGTGGGTTGCCATTTCCTTCTCCAATGCATGACAGTGAAAAGTGAAAGTGAAGTCACTGAGTCGTGTCCAACTCTCAGCGACCCCATGGACTGCAGCCTATCAGGCTCCTCCATCCATGGGATTTTCCAGGCAAGAGTACTGGAGTGGGGTGCCATTGCCTCCTCCAATATACACACTAATATATGTAAAACATATAAAGAACAAGGGCCTACTATATAGCATAGGGAACAACACTCAATATCATGTAATAACCTGTAATGGAAAGAATCTGAGTAAGAATATCTACAAATGTATGGATCACTGAATCACTTTGCTATTTACCTGAAACTAACACAGCATTGTAAATCAACTATATTTCCGTTTTTAAAAAGTGGGAAAAAAAAAGAAAGAATTCAATGAGCTATATCTCAACCAAGAACTTCCTAAAAAAGGAATTTGATATATTCAGAGACAAAAAAGAAAATGTAAAACTGATATCTGAATATCCAAGTGATAGCCTTCCAAGGACATGAAGAGATGAGGTTGGGGCTCAGATGTAAGACGAGTTTGGGCCTCATCAGCCATCATAGGAGTGAGGGGATCAGGGCCAAGTCCACAGCTGGGAGAGGAAATCTTTCCAGGGCATCAAGAAGAAGGGGATCGGCTGGGCAGGAGAACCCAGCGGGGAAACTGGGGGGAAGGGGTTTGAGGAGAGAAGGGTCAATGCGTGCCTCGTTTAGCTGGAAAGCCCATTTCAGATGAGACAGGCAGAAGGAACAGAGGCTGCCCAAGTCACTCAGCGGGTCAGCAGCAGTTTGGGACCAGCACTGGGGTGGCCGAGGCAGCTCTGATTTCTACAGACTTTCGAGGCTCCCAGCTCTGTTTCACCTGATCCTGCTAAATATGAGGAAGCCAGAGCTGCTCCAACTGAAGGACCCGATTACTTTGTCGTTAATTAGGAAATATACATGTAAAACAATGTAAGAAGCAAACTGTGAAAACCAAAGGATGGAGTTGGACCAGGATCAGGTGAACCTGTGGAGCATTTTAAGAGGCGCTGAATGCCTGCCCAGTTTAAGCGCATAGATGGGCTGATATATATGATGACTGTAAGCCCAATTCTAAAAGGAAGTTGGGCTTCCCTGGTGGCACAGTGGTAAAGAATCCACCAGCCGATGCAGGAGATAGAAGTTTGCTCCCTAGGTTGGGAAGATCCCCTGGATCGGAAATGGCAACTCACTATAGTATTCTTGCCTGGAAAATTCCATGGACAGAGGAGCCTGATGGGCTACAGTCCATAGGGCCATAAAAGAGTCGGATACGACTTAGTGACTTAACAACAACAGAAAGGAAGTTAGGCTTTAAGAAGTCACTTTTCAAACTCAAGGTTATTTTTTTAAGGTGCACAGAGATAGCTTGTCCCAAGATGCATAAAAAAAAAAAAAAAAAGAAAACCTTCTAGAAACACAGTCTCTCTTGTGCCAGGAAAATACCCATCAGAAAGTATATCTTTGTCCTTCAGAGCTGTGGATATCATTTTGACCCATCTTCTTTATTCCCTGGACATGGATGGGGAGGTGGGGGAAGGAACCGAGGAAATTACACAATCCAACAAAGCGTATGTCACCAGATATTAACAAATAGAACTCCTGTTGTGCAAAGCCACCCCAAAGTTGAACTGACTAGCTCATTTAACCAGGGCATTGAGCAGTGTATAGTGAGATGTAAATTCTATTCCTAACTCTGTAACTGGCTATCTATGTGACCTTAGGAAAATCAGATCCTTTCTTTGGGTCCTCAGTGGTCTTACCTATAAAATGGGTGGATTGAACTAAAGGATCCCCCAATGTCTCCATTTACCTTTAGCAATTTACAGTTAGGGAAGCCAAAAGATTGGAAAAAAATCAGAGCACTCCTTGAAAAAAAAACACAACTAATTTTGGGACTCTGTTTCAACCTTTCGAAACAGACCGCATCTTACGTTTAGAAGCATGTGACATTTTTAGATTCTTGGATTCCCTAAAATCCGTATGAACAAAATGCATGGTGTTTCATCTGCCCTGTTTGATGTTTGGCAGTGGATAGGAGCCAGGATATGAGGGGAGTGTGTTATTGTTTTGCACACTTATGATCACTGGTTGCATTTGTTATAAACAACTCTGTTCTATTTAGGGAGCTGGTGATCAATAAGGCAGATAATATTTTCATCATATTCGAAAAGACTAATGTTGTGAAGACAGCCTGTTGAGGGGGCCTCTGTTTTCTTAGCAGCTTTACAATTTCCTGCAGACTGTCTGCCATCCAGACGCTTTTCTTTGCTGGGTCTGTCGTCCGTTCCAAGCACCAAGAATCATACTCCGTCATTTGTTAACGCCGGATTTAAAAAAAAAAAAAAGTGTCACTTCTGGTAGAACTAGAGGGAAAAAAAAATCATGGCAAGATTTTCTTTTTCCATATTTCCAAACAGTGGGGGGAAAATAATGAAATGTTTGCCTTGAATTTTGTGTTGCTTTGGCTGCGATGAAGAAAGAGTTTCTTGAAGGCAAAAATCTGTCTTTTGTCTTATTATTGCCATCTTCAATCACAGGGAAATCTGCTCTAGCTGGCGGTTTTGCACTATTCTTTTTTTCCCCCTCCAATCTGTCATTTGTACCAATTGTGGAGTTTCTCGAACCAAACGTGGACTTGAAGGGCATGGAAAAGAAAGCAGCTGTAGCTCACAAAACAGATCAGTATGGCCTGCTGCTTCTCCCCCATTCCTCCTCTTCACAGCGGAGTCTAGGAAACCCTAAGCCAGCCTAGGTGCTGAGCATTACGGCTGTGCGGATCTTGGATACTCAGCTGCATTTCGGAAGCTCCTTTCCATCTGGGGCAGAAAGCTCAGAACAGGCCACACTCCAGAAAAGCATACAGCCAGTCCCTTTCTACCCCTTTGGTCTTCCTGAAAATCACTTTTAAAATAGACATAAAGGGATGTAAGGGATCATCATTTTGGTGATTCTCTTCTGTGAAAATAACTTGTTTTTCTATTTATGCCTATGGTAGAGTGCAGTTGAATCATTTCTAGCTCTTTTCCTTGGATCCCTGAGTCTTCTTTTTGCCTTTCCTTTCTTTCCTACAAAGCCCAAATTGATGAGAGAGGTGTCTGTTTTAGGAGGTGGCAAAGTTTCCCCCCCTAACATCATTGGGCACCATCCCTCCAACCCACCACCCCTACCATTCTGCACCAGCAAGATACTCACCAGAATTTTGGCCTGAATTTCTTATGCATGCTAAGTTGCTGCAGTCATGTCTGACTCTTAATGACCCTATGGACTGTAGGCCACCAGGGTCCTCTGTCCATGGGATTCTTCAGGCAAGGATACTGGAGTGGGTTGCCATGCCCTCCTCCAGGGGATCTTCGCAACCCAGGGATCGAACTGGCATCTCTCATATCTCCTGCCTTGGCAGTTGGATTCTTTACCACTAGCGCCNCCAGGGTCCTCTGTCCATGGGATTCTTCAGGCAAGGATACTGGAGTGGGTTGCCATGCCCTCCTCCAGGGGATCTTTGCAACCCAGGGATCGAACTGGCATCTCTCATATCTCCTGCCTTGGCAGTTGGATTCTTTACCACTAGCGCCACCTGGGAAGCCCATACTTTTAAAATAAACAGTCATATGAATAGTATGTATAGTTTCGATAAGATAATTTTCCTTGATGAGATCATCTTAAATATAATGGCTGGTACAACCTAGTTACTCACTCATGTTTTTTAAGTGAATGAATACATACATGGGTAAGGGGTAGTGCGTTATGTGGCCCCACCCGTTGGCTGACTTTGCAGGCAAGCAGGGGAAGATTCGTGATCTCCCAGACCGGGAGGGAGGAAAAGGCGGCATGCCTTGCCTGTGAAGCACTCTGTTGAAGCAGTGCTTCACGAGACGGAAGGAAATCACGAGGCAAGAACAAAGAAGCAGCGAGAGAAGGCAGACCCCTCCTGATCCCTTGTACTCTGGCACGGGGCCAGAGTCAGGGTTTTCAGAAACAGGTGGAAAATTCCACAAAATGAGTTGATTTTCTTTTTCCCAAACAAAACTCTGGTTCAGTCCACGTGAATTAGGTTCAAGGTGGTGGTTCATATTTCTGTTTGAGCGTGTTTGTTTTTAAAGTCCTGAAGGCCCACAAAAAGATCTCAGATGGTCAAGGACTCTGAAGGCAGCCGCGGGTCCCAGGGCCTTGACTCCCAAGAACTTAGGAGTCAGGACTGAGAAGGAAGCCCCCCTCCATCCCTGGACTGTTGTGGTCATGCTGCTCCCGTGCCTGGCCTGGGGCTGGGCTCTGAGCTGGCCTGTGGGGGTGTCCTGGGCCGGGGCAGCCACTGAGTATGGGAACAGAAGGAAGCCGGGTAGGAGGCTAGCTTAGGAGAGAGCCCAGACCTGACAAGTTGCTAAAGGAAAGTGGCTGGTCTTGGGGCTCTTCACGGGGAGACGCAGGGGGAAGAAAGGGGCAGAGGCTCTGTATCTGATGGATTCTCAGCAGCTTAGAACACCTGGGGCTCTCTGAAGGTGGAGTTCCTTGGATGGGAAGCTGAATGGTTTCTCAGAACTTGGTGGTTTTTTCCGAAAGTATTCTCAGAACTCCAAGCCACCATATTGGATTCTGTCCACTCTCTATGGTTTTCTGGGAGTTACGATGGCCATATCCTTTTAAATTTGTTGTTCCTCAGGGACTAGAGAATAATTCTCATCCCTCCAAATAAAATTTCCTTTCCTCATTTACATACTATTTATTAATTTGTCTGTTAACTCATTCATCTTTCAACATGAAATCTCTGGATTCAATGAGATAATATTTGAAAGCCTTCTTTGAGGCTTATAAGGAACCCATAAAGAAGAAGTCATCTGTTTTTTTTTTTTTTTTTTTTTTTTCCTNTTAATTTGTCTGTTAACTCATTCATCTTTCAACATGAAATCTCTGGATTCAATGAGATAATATTTGAAAGACTTCTTTGAGGCTTATTAGGAACCCATAAAGAAGAAGTCATCTGTTTTTTTTTTTTTTTTTCTCTGCTACACTGATCAGCTTGTGGAATGTTAGTTCTAGACCAGGGATTGAACTCAGGGCTTTGGCAGTGAAAGCACAGAGTTTTAACCACTGGACTAACAGGGATTCCCTAAGAAAAGGTCATCTTAGACTTGATTTTTTTTAGCTAATCTTCTGAGGCTTTGTATTTCCCAGGTTATGACCTGGGAAGGTCTGATCAAGGCTCTGATCAAGATAGGATTATTGGAAACCAGAGGCGTATTGATGTCTTAGCTAGAAATATTGGATGCCAAGCAAACATGACCAAGGCTTTTCTCATTAATTTTTTTCAAGCTGTCTTGTGGCCTCGGTCATGGGACTCTATTTGGTGGAATCTCCCTCATAGAGACGGAAGAGGCACTCATTTGCATTTTCTCCATGAAGGTCAGAGCCACGTGGTCTGATCGTGTGTCTCCACAAGTCAAAGCAGCAAATGCAGAGGAGCTTAGCTGAAGTGAGCCAAGGTGATGTGTTTCCTGGACTTTGGGAGATCTCCGAGAAGCTCCAGAAATTTATCTTGTTGTGTTAGTAGACTCCAACTAGCAGTTAGTGACCTAAATTTGATAGATGCCTGGCACTTGGTAGTTGACAAAGCCCCGCCAGGAAGACTGAGCTCATTTGAGTCTCACAGTAGGGCCGAAATTATTATTTCTCCTCACTTTACGGTGAAGAAATGGGCTCAATGGCTTACCCAGAGCCAGACCGTTGGTTTTGGACATTGTCAGGGTTCAGACCCAGGGCTGCTGGCCCAGACCCCACGTTGTGTCACTGGCCCAGATGGTGCTGTCCTGATGCTATCGCTGCAAGTCCTGACCTCACCCCCTGGCTTCCCCTCAGCAGTCACGCAGGCCTCCAGAGCTGCTTTGAGCAGGAGGGGCGGCTGGGGAGAAACGGAATACCTGGGCAGGAGTAGGGAAGCAGGAAAGGAGCCATGGGGCATGGGGCAAGGTGGCAGCAGTGGGGCAGGTACCTGGGTTGTTGGCTTCTCATTTTTCGTTCCTTCTAATGCCAAGTTGGCCTTGGTGTTTTATCAAGCATCTGGGTGGCCCCATCTCTCACTTTCTAATCACTGGCTTTTCCTCTCTGTATGGAGAGCCAACCCATTTGGAGAGATCCATTTCTTCTCTGGCTTTGCTCTGCGTTGGGGAAAGATTACGACTCTAAGCAACTTTTGGTCTCGTTTTTATTTTCATTAAAGAAAGTAAGGTAATAGTGTTTTAACTTTGGAAAATTTGGAAAAATACAGAAAAATAGCAAAAAGAAAAACTAAAAGATCAGTTACATTCTGCCCACGTAGATAATATTTGGCTATATCTTCTTCCAGCCATTGGTCACTTTCTTCTTTTCTCTCTGCTGTTTCTAATTACATACACCAGATAGGCATTTTATCTTACGAGTTAGGGTGCAAATTAATGCCCCAGTGTACATGATTTAAGAAATGTTCTCCTGTTTTCATGTGGTCTTACAAAGCATGTTTTTTCCCCCTTATCTCCCACCTTATTCCACAGTGTAGTTTTATCATATAATTTTTAAACTAACCCCCTGCTTTTGGACATGAAAGTTGTTTCTGATTTTCCTCTGTTATAAATAGACCACTTCCTCCCAGCTGGTCACTCAGCTCTGGGCTCCTGCTTTGCTCTTTGTCACTGAACCTCCAGCCGGTGCCCCATTTCTGGGAACTGTGTTCCTGCCTGGTTTCCTCTCGGGGCCTCAGGTCCTACCAGGGACTGGAGTCCTGTCTCTGATATCCAGTCTCTCCCTGGCTGGCTCTCTGTCACCTGCTGCCAGACCAGCCATGTGGGGTGCTGACACCCCCTCTCTCGCCTGCCACTCGACACTCCTGGGGCAGCCATCTGCCTGGCCCGGCTCCAGGAGGCATGTTGCATCTTTAGGTCTTGATTTTCCCTGCTCGGGGTGTGATCTCGGGCCTTGGAGGGAGACAAGACGGTCCAGCCAGCACTTGGGAAGGGAAGGGGAGGGGTGTGCAAATGCGTGAGTGGGCGTGGGGGGCAGTGGCTGATGGAAGGGGTGGCTTACTGGGGTGGGGTGGGGGAATCCAGGACATACTAGACAATGTAAAGTCTCCCTCCCACCCCCGTTCTCTCTCATATCTGGGTCCTGGATATCATGTTACTCGGCTTGGAACATTCTTTCCTCTCAGCCCAACTAACAAATCCTCATCCTTCAGGTCTCAAGCTTAGATCAGACATCCCCCAGCTTTCACAAGCTTGGCAGCCAAGAGAAATCCCAGAATAATTTAGTTATTCTGATTAAGTAGTTGGGTCTGAACAATGTAGTGTTAAGTCTATACCCGAATGACTTAGTAACCATTTGAAAAGTAACTTCACATATAGAAAGAGATACAGTATTTAAAATTCATTCTTAAATAAGCACGGGTACCTGCTCATGGCATGTACAGAGCCGCTGGCCAGTATCCGCCTTCTTGAACCTTAGGATCAGATTAGGCACTGCATTGATTTTTTTTTTAATGCAAGTACCTCTTTTATCACAGCAAATGCTGAGAAGCCAGCTTTCTAGTGCATCCTTGCAAAGAATGTGGTGTGATCTAGCGTGGAAAGAGGTACCACCTGAAGCCAGTGGGTCGAGTTGTGTGCGGCACACGGAGGGCCGTGCTGCGTGACCCTCGAGGACCTGAAATATCCACGGAGCCCCTGAGCTTGTTGTGACGGACTCAGCTCTTCGGGCTCATCTCCCAGCATTGTCTGCTTGCTTGTCCTTTCCCGTTTCCTTAGTTGTGAGCCCCCCAGGACAGGCAGCATATCTGTCTAGTTTATCTAGAAGAGTGCTGCCACTTAGGAGGTGCACAGTGCGTGCCCATGCAGTGGAGGAATTGTGGTTGTGGTTTAGTTACTCAGTCGTGTCCAACTCTTTGCGACCCCATGGACTGTAGCCCGCCAGGCTCCCCTGTCCGTGGGATTTCCCAGGCAAGACTACTGGAGGGGGTTGCCATTTCCTTCTCCAGGGGATCTTCCCGACCCAGGGGTCGAACCTACGTCTCCTGCATTGGCAGGTGGATCCTTTGCTGCTCAGCCACCTGGGAAGCCCAGGGGAGGAATGGAGCCCATTAGCTTCTCATGCCTGATCTCCTTACAGGGGGAAGGTTGGCGGATTTAGAGGCAAATTAGCTGAAGTGCTGGTTTGGTTAGAGCGAGGACAACACTTCCAATTTAAAGGGCTCTGGTGGAGGATGAGAGGGAATCACCAAGGCTGTATCAGAGGACATGTACAGGTGCTGAGAAGGGTGCTGCCGGTTACAGAATGAGGGTGAGGGAGTGCAAACCATGATAAGAAGAGCCCAAGGAGAGGATGAAAAGAAGATTGCACAAGAGGTCAAGACAGATAATGAGAAACGCTTCCCTTACATAAGGAATGTCCGCTCAGGGAGGACGGTGGCAGTGCTCCCTCCAAGACCGAGCAAAAGCAATTTATTGACAGACATGGTTTCTGAAAATTAAATGGATCTTTGCCTTAGTATGCTCACAAAAGAGGGGCAGGGGACAGATCCACAAAGACACAAATTTCCCAAGGGACAGAGAGGAAATATCACGGAAGACAAGAAGGGTGAGTGGAGAAGGGGAAAAAAACAACAACAACAATAAAAAAACCACTTTATTTTCATAGCATGGCTGTGACCTTCGGGGCTGGCAAACGCTCCATACGGGACATCAATGGAGGAAACCAATCTCTTATCGCTGGCCCTGCTGGCCCCAAAGCTGCCAAGTGTTTGGTGCCCACATCAGCCCCCGGGGACTCGTTTGGTCACATTCTGTTCCTGGGTCTGGGGCGAACTGCTCCAAACAGGCTTCCTTGCCAAGCCAGGGCAGCGAGAAAGCTGCACTTTTGAAGTTGCTATTAGTGTCTTCCTCAGCTGATTCTGTAAGGTATTGTTTTCCGGTAAAGGAGGAATAAGGGAAATACTTAAACAATAACTGCTCTGAGGGAATGTGTACAGGGAAATCATCATCTCTTATTGTGCCAATAAGTTTCAAGGCACCAAGCCAAGCTTTTCTGCAGCTGATGGAGGCCAGGCTGCAGCTCTGAGGTCGAAACATGTACCAAGGAGGGAGTCTGTGCGCCATGCCTCCCAGAGACTCCCAATCTGTCGGAGGTGAATTTGCCACCAACTATTTCTCTCCTAGTGGGGCTTGTGGCTTTGTATTCTGTTTTTCAAGAAGAGAAAAGACTTTCTTACACTGGCAATCGAATGTGAGAGCTGATGTTACTGGGCTCTTGTTCTGTGCTAGGCGCTGGAATCGCCACTTGGTGTATAATCTCATTTAAAACTCATTAAACAGCCATCTCCATTTACAAATGAGGGATCTGAGAGCAGAACTCACCCCAGGCCAGCTTGTTTGAGAGCTTCGGTTTTTGCCTGGGGAGTGATGCTGAGACTATCCAGCCAGCCCAGTTAGTCTGCCTGTTTCCTGAGCATGTATTATGGGTGAAGCGTGTTTTCAGCATTGATGTGGCCGAGCAGAGAAGAACGATGTGCTTTCCTCTGGGTCCTCCCCTCAAGGAATTTACTGGGAACACAAAACTAACTGGGAAGAAACAGGCATCAAATGAGGAGCTAAACTGGCCAAGCTGGAAATAAGTATGATTTCAGAAAAAGTTTTAGGGGTGTGGCTCTATTTTTACAAATTGGAAAATTGATCTCAGATTTCAGGGAAGAAAGAAAATAAGATACATGTCCTTAGAATGATATAGTCTTAGAGGAACAAAGGATTTGGAAATTTAGTAGAATCCTTTGTTTTTTTTTAAGAAGAGGAAATTAGGGGCCAGAATGGTTGTCACGTGATTTTCCTGGTAGGTGTCCATCACTAGTATTCTGTATTCCAACATTTGCAACTGACTTCCAGACTGGCTCATGACTCCCAGTCTGCATGATGAGGGCTGGAGAACACGGGGTGTGTGTGTGGGGCAACAGTGAAGCTCTTGCCCAGCTTCTCAGGCAAGGCTGTGTGGATGATGTAGGACCAGTGAGCAGGAGGAAGCCTACATAGGGGAAATAATACTAAGATTGTTGTTCAGTAGCTAAGTCATGTCTGACTCTTCGTGACACCATGGACTGCAGCAAACCAGGTTTTCTTGTCTTGCACTGTCTCCCAAAGTTTGCTCAAACTCACGTCCATCGAGTCAGTGACACTATCCAGCTATCTCATCCTCTCAACCTTTTCCTCCTGCTCTCAGTCTTTCCCAGCATCAGGGTCTTTTCCAATGAATTGGCTCTTCACGCCAGGTGGCCGAAGTATTGGAGCTTCAGCATCCATCCCTCCAGTGAGTATTCAGGGTTGATTTCCTTTATGATTGACTGGTTTGATCTCCTTGCTATCCAAGGGATTCTCAGGAGTTTTATCCAGCACCACAGTTCAAAAGCATCAATTCTTTGGTGCTCAGCTTTCTTTCGGAAAAGGAAATGGCAACCCACTCCAGTATTCTTGCCTGGAAAATTCCATGGACAGAGGAACCTAGCGGGCTACAGTCCATGGGGTCGCAGAGAGTTGGCCATGGCTGAGCACATTAGCAGCAGCCTTATTTTATGGTCCAGCTCCCACATCTCTACGTGACCACTGGAAAAACCATAGCTTTGACTAGATGGACTTTTGTTGGCAAAGTGATGTCTCTGCTTTTTAATACGCTGTCTAGGTTTGTTATAATTTTTCTTCCAAGGATTAAATGGATCTTTGCCTTAGTATGCTCACAAAAGAGGGGCAGGGGACAGATCCACAAAGACACAAATTTCCCAAGGGACAGAGAGGAAATATCACGGAAGACAAGAAGGGTGAGTGGAGAAGGGGAAAAAAACAACAACAACAATAAAAAAACCACTTTATTTTCATAGCATGGCTGTGACCTTCGGGGCTGGCAAACGCTCCATACGGGACATCAATGGAGGAAACCAATCTCTTATCGCTGGCCCTGCTGGCCCCAAAGCTGCCAAGTGTTTGGTGCCCACATCAGCCCCCGGGGACTCGTTTGGTCACATTCTGTTCCTGGGTCTGGGGCGAACTGCTCCAAACAGGCTTCCTTGCCAAGCCAGGGCAGCGAGAAAGCTGCACTTTTGAAGTTGCTATTAGTGTCTTCCTCAGCTGATTCTGTAAGGTATTGTTTTCCGGTAAAGGAGGAATAAGGGAAATACTTAAACAATAACTGCTCTGAGGGAATGTGTACAGGGAAATCATCATCTCTTATTGTGCCAATAAGTTTCAAGGCACCAAGCCAAGCTTTTCTGCAGCTGATGGAGGCCAGGCTGCAGCTCTGAGGTCGAAACATGTACCAAGGAGGGAGTCTGTGCGCCATGCCTCCCAGAGACTCCCAATCTGTCGGAGGTGAATTTGCCACCAACTATTTCTCTCCTAGTGGGGCTTGTGGCTTTGTATTCTGTTTTTCAAGAAGAGAAAAGACTTTCTTACACTGGCAATCGAATGTGAGAGCTGATGTTACTGGGCTCTTGTTCTGTGCTAGGCGCTGGAATCGCCACTTGGTGTATAATCTCATTTAAAACTCATTAAACAGCCATCTCCATTTACAAATGAGGGATCTGAGAGCAGAACTCACCCCAGGCCAGCTTGTTTGAGAGCTTCGGTTTTTGCCTGGGGAGTGATGCTGAGACTATCCAGCCAGCCCAGTTAGTCTGCCTGTTTCCTGAGCATGTATTATGGGTGAAGCGTGTTTTCAGCATTGATGTGGCCGAGCAGAGAAGAACGATGTGCTTTCCTCTGGGTCCTCCCCTCAAGGAATTTACTGGGAACACAAAACTAACTGGGAAGAAACAGGCATCAAATGAGGAGCTAAACTGGCCAAGCTGGAAATAAGTATGATTTCAGAAAAAGTTTTAGGGGTGTGGCTCTATTTTTACAAATTGGAAAATTGATCTCAGATTTCAGGGAAGAAAGAAAATAAGATACATGTCCTTAGAATGATATAGTCTTAGAGGAACAAAGGATTTGGAAATTTAGTAGAATCCTTTGTTTTTTTTTAAGAAGAGGAAATTAGGGGCCAGAATGGTTGTCACGTGATTTTCCTGGTAGGTGTCCATCACTAGTATTCTGTATTCCAACATTTGCAACTGACTTCCAGACTGGCTCATGACTCCCAGTCTGCATGATGAGGGCTGGAGAACACGGGGTGTGTGTGTGGGGCAACAGTGAAGCTCTTGCCCAGCTTCTCAGGCAAGGCTGTGTGGATGATGTAGGACCAGTGAGCAGGAGGAAGCCTACATAGGGGAAATAATACTAAGATTGTTGTTCAGTAGCTAAGTCATGTCTGACTCTTCGTGACACCATGGACTGCAGCAAACCAGGTTTTCTTGTCTTGCACTGTCTCCCAAAGTTTGCTCAAACTCACGTCCATCGAGTCAGTGACACTATCCAGCTATCTCATCCTCTCAACCTTTTCCTCCTGCTCTCAGTCTTTCCCAGCATCAGGGTCTTTTCCAATGAATTGGCTCTTCACGCCAGGTGGCCGAAGTATTGGAGCTTCAGCATCCATCCCTCCAGTGAGTATTCAGGGTTGATTTCCTTTATGATTGACTGGTTTGATCTCCTTGCTATCCAAGGGATTCTCAGGAGTTTTATCCAGCACCACAGTTCAAAAGCATCAATTCTTTGGTGCTCAGCTTTCTTTCGGAAAAGGAAATGGCAACCCACTCCAGTATTCTTGCCTGGAAAATTCCATGGACAGAGGAACCTAGCGGGCTACAGTCCATGGGGTCGCAGAGAGTTGGCCATGGCTGAGCACATTAGCAGCAGCCTTATTTTATGGTCCAGCTCCCACATCTATACGTGACCACTGGAAAAACCATAGCTTTGACTAGATGGACTTTTGTTGGCAAAGTGATGTCTCTGCTTTTTAATACGCTGTCTAGGTTTGTTATAATTTTTCTTCCAAGGAGCAAGTGTCTGTTAATTTTGTGGTTATAGTCACCCTCTGCAGTGATTTTGGAGCCCAAGAAAATAAAGTCTGTCACTGTTTCCATGTTTTCCCATTTATTTGCCATGAAGTGATAGAACCAGACACCATGATCTTAGTTTTTTGAATGTTGAGTTTTAAGCCAGGTTTTTCACTTTCCTCTTTCACTCTCATTGAGAGGCTCTTTAGTTCCTTTTCACTTTCTGCCATTAGGGTGGTATCATCTGAATATCTGAGCTTATTGATATTTCTCCTGGCAATCTTGATTCCAGCTTGTGAGTCATCCAGCCCGGCCTTTTGCATGATGTACTCTGCAGAGAAATTGAATAAGCAGGGTGACAATAAAATGCCTTGACTTACTCCTTTCCCAATTTTGAACCAGTCTGTTGTTCCATGTCTGGTTCTAACTGTTACTTCTTGACCCCATACAGGTTTCCCAGGAGACGGGTAAGGTGGTCTGGTATTCCCATCTCTTTAAGACTTTTCTATAGTTTGTTGTGATCCACACAGTCAAAGGCTTTAGCTTAGTCAATGAAGCAGAAGTAGATATTTTTCTGGAATTCTCTTGCTTTTTCTGTGATCCAGCAGATGTTGGCAATTTGGTCTCTGGTTCCTCTGCCTTTTCTAAATCCAACTTGAATATCTGGACATTCTTGGTTCAAGTACTGCTGAAGTTTAGGTTGAAGGATTTTGAACATTACCTTGCTATCATGTGAAATGAGTGCAATTGTATGGTAGTTTGAACATTCTTTGGCATTGCCTTTCTTTGGGATTGGAATGAAAACTGACCTTTTCCAGTACTATGATCACTGCTGAGTTTTCTAAATTCGCTGGCATATTGGGTGTAGCACTTTAACAGCATCATCTTTTAAGATTTGAAATAGCTCAGCTGGGATTCCATCACTTCCACTAGCTTTGTTCATAGTAATGCTTCCTAAGGCTCACTTAGCTTCATACAACAGGATGTCTGGCTCTAGGTGAGTGTGCACACCATGGTAAATCGGGTCATTAAGAACTTTTTGACAAATCTAGATGATAAAATGGTTGGATGGCATCATCAACCCAATGGACATGAGATTGAACAAACTCTGGGAGATAGTAAAGGACAGGGAAGGCTGGTGTGCTGCAGTCCGTGGGGTCACAAAGAGTTAGACACAACTGAGCGACTGAACAATAAACAATAAGACCTTTTTTTGTGTAGTTCTTCTGTGTTTTCTTGCCATCTCTTCTTAATCTCTTCTGCTTCTATTAGGGCCTTGCCATTTCCATCCTTTATTGTGTCCATCTTTGCATGAAATATTGCCTTGGTATCTCCAGTTTTCATGATAGGATGCTAGTCTGCTATTTGGAAGAGTTTCTAGAACACTGATCATGGTTGTACCATTACAATGAGAGATGCTTTCTTTTCCTGTCTCAACATTCAGAAATGTCAGTTGCCAGCAGTTCTCATCTGCATCTTTGTGCTTGATTTCTAATTTGATTAAGAGGCATCTGGGCTCAACTGGCATTCCTTCCAGTCTCAGTTTTCTGATACTCAAGGGAGTATCTCAATCTTCTATCCTTTAGGTCTTAGCTGGTTTGCTGAAAGGAGGTTGTTGAGATGGTTTGGTTTTAGGCACTAGATAGACAGCTTGCTTCCCTCTGCTCTCCCCAAATACCTTTACATTCAGAAGTTGCCTGCTGGACATCCTGCCTTTGGAGATTCCTTCCCCGGGCTAAGTGTACCTTTTCCCTGTTGAAAATGAAGACCCTTAGGAGCTTCAATGTTTGTGTGAAGTAACCAATTAGATATTTTCACAGGAAGAGAGAGATAATGAAAGTACCTGCATGGTGGAGCATGGAGAGGAAGGGGATGGCAGTGGTGTGGGGAGCTGGGGTGAATGAACCAGGATCTTCAGTAGCTCATAGCACTCAGGTCACTACAGAGAAAAGTCAGGTGGGTCTGCTTGGCTTTTCTAAGAGCATCTTGTAAATGTTGCTTCCCTGGGAAGGCCACCCTCCCAGCCGCCCAGGAAAAAGGCAGCTTTGTGATTAGGCTGAGGCCCCAGGGCTGCTGCTCCAGGAATCCAAACGTCAGAAGGTACAGAAGGGAAATAACACTTGGAAAGTGGGATTCCATGGTGGCGACAGGACGCAGGGTTCACTTGTAGATTACGTCAAAGGCCACCAGGGTCTGGCTTCCTCATGGAAACACAAACCTGGACCCAGGGAGAGACATGTTTAGACTTTTAATAAGTTTGTCCTGCTTATAAAAGCAACTCCGAATCATTGTAGGAGAAACCCAAAAATATAAAGAATTCCTTATCCAGAATTTCGTTTAACATAAACACAGTTAATATCTTTGTGATTTTTCTGTCTTTTACATACAAACATATCTCATATTCATATTTTAAATCTTATATTTATGCTATATATTTTGTAACTTGCTTCTAAATTAATATTGTCTTGAGTATATTTTTACTAAAATTCTTCATTAATATAACATAGATTTACTAAAATACTTTAAAAATACTTACTCATATGGTATGCCATAATTCATTTACTACCTCCCCATTGTTTAGCATTTAGGTTCTTTTAATTTCTAGATGACAGAGGATGAAATGGCTGGATGGCATCACCAACTCAATGGACATGAGTTTGGGTAAACTCTGGGAGTTGGTGATGGACAGGGAGGCCTGGCATGCTGCAGTCCATGGGGTCACAAAGAGTCAGACATGACTGAGCAACTGAACTGAACTGAATTTCTAGATGCACAAATATTTGTTAACATTTCTAACATTTTTTTAGATTAGATTTATAGACTTGGAATTATTGAAACAACATCGATTTGTTAGTTTTCAGTAAAACAAAATTTAAAAAGAACATAGGGAGAGATAAAAAGTGATATAGAGAGAAAAGAAGGAGAGAAGGAAGGAGAAGAAAGGAGAGAGACAGAGGATAAAATATCCTTAATTCCACTACCTAAAGCTGTTCATCCCTAACATTCTTGTGGCCTGAGGCAAGAGTATGAATTAAGGTCCACGTACTGTATTTGGAAGGTTGAGAAAGTCTAAATACTTAGAGGCTATAAATTCAGCTGACAAACTATTAGATGCAATCTCTTCTGTCCTTACCCTTGAAACAAACTGAAAGTACAGGTTCAAATGTACGGTTCTTGGCCTCCTCGAATCCTCAAACCAGAGTCTGGGAGCCTGGAGAGAGCGGACCCTGGACACTCCCTTTCTTGTCCCAGGCATGACTCAAGCCTTCACCCGGAGGGTCCTAGTGTGCCCATAAGGACACCGCAGTCAGTCCCAGGCTCAGGTACCACCCACACCTGGGCAGACAGCTCCTTCCTGACCACCTGTTGGGTCTGGGGTGTGCTCATCAGTAATACAATTTACCCTCAGTGAAAGGGACCCAGAAAGGAGCTTATGCAGCCCGGGAAATGGGAATTCCAGGATCCAGAAGGAGGAGGAGCTAGGGCTTTGGGTGGGTTCATCCCTATGGCCTTGGAGAGTCCCTGCTTCACGCAAGCAGCAGGATGGAGAAGGGCTCAAGGGAAACCCTCTAAGATATGGGGCTTAGGAAGGATCCGGGCCTAAGGGTGATACAGAGTCAAAGAATACAAGAACTAAAAGTTGGAAATATATCCTTCCAGATACATTTCCACACTCACTCATACCTGTATATCCACAGATAAGATTGTTTTGTATAAGCTGTTTTATAATCATCTTTATAAGCTGAGATATTGTGAACATATTTCCAGGCTATTCAATGCATACGTATAAACACTTTTACTCAGATTTTGTAGAGCATCTTCCAGTAAGGGTCTCATCACCAGTACCTTGTTTTAATCCGCATTCTTGCTCACACCCAACATTTTCATGTCAGTTTAATTGCTAATGTGGGAAGCAAAAATTTTTTAAAAATGACATTTTAACGTTGAGTCATAGTTTGAACGCTTTTCCGTGTATTCGTGAACCAGTTTGTTTTGTTTGATTCATTGTCTCTTTGCATCCTTGGCCTGCTTATTCAGGAGGTGTTAGAGAGTGCTTCTGAAGCCTGAAGAAAGGAGAGAAGGTGGAGGGCTATGGATGGATGAGGAGCTGGGGTGCCCCATCATCACTGCTGGTCAAGAACTATTGCTTTGCCGAGGAGTACGGAGGCACGCAAGAGTCTGCAGTGGGACGCCGGAGCAACCAGGTGTCTCTGTGTAGGAGCCAGGAGGATATTGGGCTGAAGCTCCTACTATCAGCGGCACAAGACCTGATTCCACAGAGGAAATGCTACTCTTTGGGCATCTTTGTTGTTCAGTCGCTCAGTCATGTCTGACTTTTTGTGACCCCATGAAGGGCAGCATGCCAGCCTTCCCTGTTCTTCACTGTCTCTGGAGGTTGCTCAAACTCATGTCCATTGAGTCGATGATGCCATCCAACCATCTCCTCCTCTCTCACCACCTTCTCCTCCTGCCCTCAATCTTTCCCAGTGCAGGAAGAGACTTCCAGAGTCTTTTCCAATGAGTCGGCTCTTCGTATCAGGTGACCAAAGTATTAGAGCTTCAGCATCAGTCCTTCCAATGAATATCTCATGTCCATTGAGTCGATGATGGCATCCAACCATCTCATCCTAGGGCTTCCTATATCACAGTTCTGTTCTTCTCCAGGAATATAAAATTTGGCTTGTGATCTTGAAGTTTACTTGGATTGGGGCAGGTGTTTACAGTCTGGAACACACTTCTCAGGGCAGGAGTTGCTCCAATGCTTTCCTCATCACGATTTGCAGGAAGACAATATATGGCAGTTGTAGGCTGATGACCATGTGCCAGGTATTCAGATAGGGAAAGGGTCACTCTCTGAGAGTTCATTTGCTTCAGGGAATCCTATCTGTTTGTGCAAGAAGGACTCCACAGATCTAGCAGCTGGAGTCACCGGATTTGCCAGCAGGAGCAAGTTAGGCGCTTTCCTGTTTGCGAGCCCATCTGCGGGAATGCGTAGACCAGCCATCTCCAAAGACATGTGAAGCATTTGCTCTGTATAATGACTGTCTTCTTGGGTTGCCTATGGGCGTTGACACCATAAATTCCTTTATGATGTTTTGTATTGCTTCCTCCGTGAATCTTCCCTGACAGCCTTAAAGGCTCCTTGGGAGCAGGTCTGTTTGATTCTCAGCTTTGTGGGCAGTGGGGCCAGAGAGGGNATATATTTTGTAACTTGCTTCTAAATTAATATTGTCTTGAGTATATTTTTACTAAAATTCTTCATTAATATAACATAGATTTACTAAAATACTTTAAAAATACTTACTCATATGGTATGCCATAATTCATTTACTACCTCCCCATTGTTTAGCATTTAGGTTCTTTTAATTTCTAGATGACAGAGGATGAAATGGCTGGATGGCATCACCAACTCAATGGACATGAGTTTGGGTAAACTCTGGGAGTTGGTGATGGACAGGGAGGCCTGGCATGCTGCAGTCCATGGGGTCACAAAGAGTCAGACATGACTGAGCAACTGAACTGAACTGAATTTCTAGATGCACAAATATTTGTTAACATTTCTAACATTTTTTTAGATTAGATTTATAGACTTGGAATTATTGAAACAACATCGATTTGTTAGTTTTCAGTAAAACAAAATTTAAAAAGAACATAGGGAGAGATAAAAAGTGATATAGAGAGAAAAGAAGGAGAGAAGGAAGGAGAAGAAAGGAGAGAGACAGAGGATAAAATATCCTTAATTCCACTACCTAAAGCTGTTCATCCCTAACATTCTTGTGGCCTGAGGCAAGAGTATGAATTAAGGTCCACGTACTGTATTTGGAAGGTTGAGAAAGTCTAAATACTTAGAGGCTATAAATTCAGCTGACAAACTATTAGATGCAATCTCTTCTGTCCTTACCCTTGAAACAAACTGAAAGTACAGGTTCAAATGTACGGTTCTTGGCCTCCTCGAATCCTCAAACCAGAGTCTGGGAGCCTGGAGAGAGCGGACCCTGGACACTCCCTTTCTTGTCCCAGGCATGACTCAAGCCTTCACCCGGAGGGTCCTAGTGTGCCCATAAGGACACCGCAGTCAGTCCCAGGCTCAGGTACCACCCACACCTGGGCAGACAGCTCCTTCCTGACCACCTGTTGGGTCTGGGGTGTGCTCATCAGTAATACAATTTACCCTCAGTGAAAGGGACCCAGAAAGGAGCTTATGCAGCCCGGGAAATGGGAATTCCAGGATCCAGAAGGAGGAGGAGCTAGGGCTTTGGGTGGGTTCATCCCTATGGCCTTGGAGAGTCCCTGCTTCACGCAAGCAGCAGGATGGAGAAGGGCTCAAGGGAAACCCTCTAAGATATGGGGCTTAGGAAGGATCCGGGCCTAAGGGTGATACAGAGTCAAAGAATACAAGAACTAAAAGTTGGAAATATATCCTTCCAGATACATTTCCACACTCACTCATACCTGTATATCCACAGATAAGATTGTTTTGTATAAGCTGTTTTATAATCATCTTTATAAGCTGAGATATTGTGAACATATTTCCAGGCTATTCAATGCATACGTATAAACACTTTTACTCAGATTTTGTAGAGCATCTTCCAGTAAGGGTCTCATCACCAGTACCTTGTTTTAATCCGCATTCTTGCTCACACCCAACATTTTCATGTCAGTTTAATTGCTAATGTGGGAAGCAAAAATTTTTTAAAAATGACATTTTAACGTTGAGTCATAGTTTGAACGCTTTTCCGTGTATTCGTGAACCAGTTTGTTTTGTTTGATTCATTGTCTCTTTGCATCCTTGGCCTGCTTATTCAGGAGGTGTTAGAGAGTGCTTCTGAAGCCTGAAGAAAGGAGAGAAGGTGGAGGGCTATGGATGGATGAGGAGCTGGGGTGCCCCATCATCACTGCTGGTCAAGAACTATTGCTTTGCCGAGGAGTACGGAGGCACGCAAGAGTCTGCAGTGGGACGCCGGAGCAACCAGGTGTCTCTGTGTAGGAGCCAGGAGGATATTGGGCTGAAGCTCCTACTATCAGCGGCACAAGACCTGATTCCACAGAGGAAATGCTACTCTTTGGGCATCTTTGTTGTTCAGTCGCTCAGTCATGTCTGACTTTTTGTGACCCCATGAAGGGCAGCATGCCAGCCTTCCCTGTTCTTCACTGTCTCTGGAGGTTGCTCAAACTCATGTCCATTGAGTCGATGATGCCATCCAACCATCTCCTCCTCTCTCACCACCTTCTCCTCCTGCCCTCAATCTTTCCCAGTGCAGGAAGAGACTTCCAGAGTCTTTTCCAATGAGTCAGCTCTTCATATCAGGTGACCAAAGTATTAGAGCTTCAGCATCAGTCCTTCCAATGAATATCTCATGTCCATTGAGTCGATGATGGCATCCAACCATCTCATCCTAGGGCTTCCTATATCACAGTTCTGTTCTTCTCCGGGAATATAAAATTTGGCTTGTGATCTTGAAGTTTACTTGGATTGGGGCAGGTGTTTACAGTCTGGAACACACTTCTCAGGGCAGGAGTTGCTCCAATGCTTTCCTCATCACGATTTGCAGGAAGACAATATATGGCAGTTGTAGGCTGATGACCATGTGCCAGGTATTCAGATAGGGAAAGGGTCACTCTCTGAGAGTTCATTTGCTTCAGGGAATCCTATCTGTTTGTGCAAGAAGGACTCCACAGATCTAGCAGCTGGAGTCACCGGATTTGCCAGCAGGAGCAAGTTAGGCGCTTTCCTGTTTGCGAGCCCATCTGCGGGAATGCGTAGACCAGCCATCTCCAAAGACATGTGAAGCATTTGCTCTGTATAATGACTGTCTTCTTGGGTTGCCTATGGGCGTTGACACCATAAATTCCTTTATGATGTTTTGTATTGCTTCCTCCGTGAATCTTCCCTGACAGCCTTAAAGGCTCCTTGGGAGCAGGTCTGTTTGATTCTCAGCTTTGTGGGCAGTGGGGCCAGAGAGGGCGTGCTCTTCCAGTCTTGTTCTCTTTTAGGAGGAGGGAGCTCCATTTGTGACACACCTGGCCCCCTTCTGCTTCCTCGCTCACTGTTCTCCAGGAAAGGAGGGATGACTCACCTGCTTTGTCACTTTGAGAGAAATTCCTTCTTCCTTCCTCTTGGGATCCGCCTGGCCACACGAAGCCAGAGTTCTGCTGTTTCTCTCCCTCCCACCCTCCATGCCTTGGATTTTACAAGTCAGGCTACCTATGTGTGTCCTTTGGGGAAGGGCTGGTTGAGGAGTAAACGACGTTGAGGACTCATCCTGTCAACTCCACAGGATCTGTCACTAACACCTTAAAGTGGACTCTTTTCTAATGAGCAATTATCAGGTTGCTCTTATGCCAAGAAGTGATAGGAAGCATTATCAGGGAAATAAAAGGAGGCTATAGTCTTGCAAAATTGGAAAGACCTATGATAAAGTTAGACCAGTCTATATCCTGCAGGACTTCTCGGGGCCTTGAGTATAATGTGCATTTTGGATCACGTAGGGAGGCTGGGGGACTATGGGATGGGGTGGTATTTAGTCCCTAATTAGCTATTAGGGGCTAATTAGCAAAGTTGCTCCTTTGGCTAAAACATGTGTTCCTCATATCTGTCTTAAAGTCTTTGATTTTCTCAGAACTTGCCGTGAAAGGCTGCGATTTGCAATCATAGCCATCAAGCTGGAATCTGACCCCGATGGAGAAATGTCATCACTAGGATAGATATAAAGTTTGTGGCAGGGAAGGAGCCCCATGGCATTCATAGTACAGGTTCCTTCCTGGAGAGACCTCAGCAGTAGAAGGGCTAGGAGATGAGGCAACAATCCTGTGAAGAATTTGTGTAGAGGCCAGTTGGATAGACCAGGCCACAGACAGATGTAGAAGTAGAGGGAAGGCTTCTATCTCTTCAGCTGCTTCAGCTGAAAATCCGCAGGGCAGTGGTTGTCCAGGTGTGTGTCCTGGGTCAGAAGCATCAGCGTCACCTGGGAACTTGTTGGAAATGCAAGTTTGCGGCCCCACGCCAGATCTTCTGAATCAGACACTCTAGCGATGGGGCCCAGCAACGTGGTTTAACAAGTCTCTGGACGATTCTGATACATGCTCAAGTTTGAGAACCTCTTGGTTTATTGTAATAACCCAGTCTGTATTCTGATTCAGTAAGAACCTCTACATTTCTACAATCGATGACTCCAGTCACTACTAGTTTTAAGACAATCTTATGAATAAAAGGACCTCAGAAATTTGAAAAACCATATAGCATAGAGGGAAGAATTGAGGCCTTGAGATAAGAGATGCCAGTTAAAGCATTGGTTGCTGAGGATCTTCAACAATTCATTTCATTTTCCTTATCAGTAAAGTGGGGGGATGAAAACCTGCCCTGCATGGCTCATGGGATTGTATAAAAGGAAACTGAAAATGTAAGCAAAGTTACTGGACAATTTGTAAAGTACTTTGTATGTGTCAAGAGTGATGTTCGGTCAATGCTCATTGAATCTGATTTAGGCAAAACGCAGTCTCCATTTCCAATTGATAATTATAGTCTGAGTACAAAATCCAAAGTTGTTGTGGATTCAGGCATTGCTTTTCCACTGAGGCTTCACCTTAAAACAATCACTGGGGTTTTAATGAGACTATTGGGAGATCTTTCCCTCCAACCTCCATCATGAAGTATATTTGCTTCGTCAAGGGAAAATGTAAAATGTCTCTGTCAAATTATTCTCAATGTCATCTTTAGCTTCTCCTCTAGGGAATAAAAAGACCATGTAGCTTCTACTTTTAAATGCCATTTTCTAAGCTCTTGGTGATGAGGATGGAGGAAACCAATACAGCTTTCCCCCAGGATGGTGACTGTCATCACCTCTGTGTCTTGACTGCATTGATTGCTCACGTCATCAGCAAATAACTGACTTTCCCAACTCAACTGCCCCAAGCCACCCTCCAAAGGCATCCAGTTCAGTTCAGTTCAGTCGCTCAGTCGTGTCTGACTCTTTGCAACCCCATGAATCGCAGCACACCAGGCCTCCCTGTCCATCCCCAATTCCCAGAGTCCACTCAAACTCATGCCCATTGGGTCGGTGATGCCATCCAGCCATCTCATCCTCTGTCGTCCCCTTCTCCTCCTGCCCTCAATCCCTCCCAGCATCAGGGTCTTTTCCAATAAGTCCACTCTTCGCATGAGGTGGGCAAAGTATTGGAGTTTCAGCTTTAGCATTATTCCTTCCAAAGAACACCCAGGACTGATCTCCTTTAGAATGGACTGATTGGACCTCCTTGTGGTCCAAGGGACTCTCAAGAGTCTTCTCCAACACCACAGTTCAAAAGCATCAATTCTTTGGTGCTCAGCTTTCTTCACAGTCCAACTCTCACATTCATACATGACCACTGGAAAAACCATAGCCTTGACTAGACGGACCTTTGTTGGCAAAGTAATGTCTCTGCTTTTGAATATGCTATCTAGGTTGGTCATGACATTTCTTCCAAGGAGTAAGCATCTTTTAATTTCATGGCTGCAGTCACCATCTGCAGTGATTTTGGAGCTCCCAAAAATAAAGTCTGACACTGTTTCCACTGTTTCCCCATCTATTTCCTATAAAGTGATGAAACCAGATGCCATGATCTTCATTTTCTGAATGTTGAGCTTTAAGCCAACTTTTCCACTCTCCTCTTTGACTTTCATCAAGAGGCTTTTTAGTTCCTCTTCACTTTCTGCCATAAGGGTGGTGTCATCTGCATATCTGAGGTTATTGATATTTCTCCCGGCAATCTTGATTCCGGCTTGTGCTTCTTCCAGCCCAGCGTGTCTCATGATGTACTCTGCATATAAGTTAAATAAGCGGGGTGATAATATACAGCCTTGACGTACTCCTTTTCCCTATTTGGAACCAGTCTGTTGTTCTATGTCCAGTTCTAACTGTTGCTTCCTGACCTGCATGTAGGTTTCTCAAGAGGCAGGTCAGGTGGTCTGGGATTCCCATCTCTTTCAGAATTTTCCACAGTTTATTGTGATCCACACAGTCAAAGCCTTTGGCAAGGCATTAGCTGAGTAGAATTCAGTAAGATGGTAGCACATTTTTCCTTGGCCAGGTGTTATTATGAATGGTGGACATGAGCAAAGTTGTTTTTACGAGTAAGAGGAACCAGGTAGAATAACTGTTGAGGTAATTCTCTCTGTCCCAGATGGTACCACCTGGCCTTACTGTACTAGACTCTCCACCACCAGATCATTCTTCCTGTTGGTTAATCTTTGTTGTTCCTTACTGTCCACCATGAAAAGGTAGCACTGGCATCACCCACCTCCTTGAGAGGATTAGTTTTGGGGCTAAAGCAAGTTTAGAGCAAGAGCACGTGTTCTGGAGCAGGGTGCAGGCTCCAGTTAAGGTGAATTGGGACCAAACACGGGGAGCATATCCAAAGAGACAGTGGTGAGCTTTAAATTCCAGCCACCTGTCAAAGTCATGCAAAACTATCTTTGGCTTTAGTACTGATACAATAATTGGCAGCAGACAGTGTTGCAGTAAAGATGGATCTATTGGCCTTCTCATACAAAGATGCTCTAAGTTTAGAGGCAGGGGACCTCCCTTTGCAGACAAGAGCTTTCGGGGTAAGTTTGCTGCACATGAAGCCACAGTGCCTCAATGTCTCTGTGCTAGAATCACATCTCTGGGCGGAAGGTGAGCCGGCTGGTGCCAGAAAGAAGGTGCCCACCCCACTCACCTGGGTGTGTGTGTGTAGCATTGATCTAATGAAACAATAACCACCCCATGTATGACACACTGATATGTTCCGTTCCACTCTATTTCATTCAATCGCTAGCTGTGACCTGGTAGGCTGCCTTGCTCCACTGATGGGTCGTGGCCCCTACAATTTGAGGACCACTGCCAGAGAGGATGCGTCTTCAGCTCCCTCTGGAACAGCCTGGAGGAGTGGGAGGCCGGGGGTGGGAGGAGCTGGGACTTTAGATAGTCCAGGCGGGCTGCTCGGGGGTGCCGTGGAGCCAGGAGCACATGGAAGGAAGAGTACAGGGGCTCTTGCGTTGGCCAATGTCCTCGCTCTGTGGATAAACAGAAGACACCAGCCTTCAGTGCCTGCAATCTGCTATCTTTCAAGAGCATTCCAACTCAGCCTGAGAGAGGAAGGAAGGAAGGCTTGATGAGAAAGAAGAAAGCAACCTCCTCTGGCCAAAATGCCTCCAGCACTTGCAGGCTGGATGTGGCCAAGGCTTTCTTTCGCCATCAGGATGCCTGTTAAGAGCAAGACATCTTGCAGAAGGGCCAAGACAGAGGGACAAATGATTTGGTGGCACTCAGCCCCCAGGCTGTGTTCCTCCCTAGCAGGTGCCTCCCTCCATCACCGCATGCTCCACAGAACACGCCATCTGGGGGCCTTGATGCAGGAGATAGCTGGGACTTTGGGAGCTGATTGAGCTGCTGCTAAGACAGAATGTGTCCCTGTGAGAATGTACACTGCGTCCAGGGGGAGGCATCCAGTCTGCTTCCCTTTAAGTCTGGCTCTGCCTGTCTCCATGGGGACTTGCGAGCAGGGAGGTGCAGGGGGAGAAAGTGATTCTCTGCAAGGAGTTGGGTGCAAGGCCATCTCTGTGACTGTTCTGGGGGTAGGGAGAGGTCAGATGATTTTAAAAAATTAGTTGGTTAGTTGATTAACTCTAGTGCCAAACCCAGAGTGAGCCAAATGCCTTGTGGGTCAGGTGCTCAGAGGAATCCTGTTATGTCAGATGCCCCTCTGCTCACCACAGCAGTAGACTGGAGTTTGGTAAAGACAGGGCTGGAAAAGCAGCATCAGCAAAGTGCAAGGCATGGCCCCAGCTTCTAAGGAGCTTACAATCCAATCAGAAAAAGGATATTAAAAACAGCATGCGAGACTATAAACAAATGCTAAGTAGGCAGGGTAAGGATGCTATAGGAGTTCAGGAAAGGGGAGGTCGGTCTGGGGGATCTGGGGAAGCTGAGCTGGTAGGGCAGCTCTCATAGAGGCCTTGGTGGAAAGGAGGTGGGTGGCCATTGAGGGGCTGGCCAGGGAAAGGCCTGGAGGTGAGAAGTGAGAAGCCCACAGTGACAGGCACTGAAGATGCAGGCAGGGCCATGATGGAGGGTGAAGCAATCTTTGGAGATTCTCACCACCAGGCTGAGGGAATTTAAAGTCCAGAGCCTTAATCTTCCTGTGGTGTATATGGCATGTGCAACAGATGCACCTATGTGAGGTGGACCCACGGCAGGAAGAGTGTCAGTGTGGCTGTAGGACATCTGATGGGACTGGACTGAAACTTGTGGAGGTTGAGGCCACACAGAGTCCTTGAGCCCCAGAGGACAGATCTCTGAGTGGCAGCTGGGCATGGTGAGCAGGTATGGTTCTGGAAGCAGACGGGCCTGTGTTCATACCCTTGTGTCAGCTTGGAGCTGTGAGATGTCATTAACTACGCAGGCCTCAGTGTTCTCATCGGTAAAAAGGGAGGCAGCGCAGTCGTCCATGCAGGACGCCTGTCAAATGGCAATGTGATAGGTCTGGCATACTGCTAGACCCCTGCTGGGATCCTGATGTTTGTGTCCCCCCGACCCCAAATTTTGGGATGGGATTTGGAGGTAGAGGCTTTGGGGTTATTGGGTCATGAGAGTGGTACCCTCAGGAATGGGATTAGTGCTGCTCTTATAAGAGAGACCCCACAGGGCTCCTTCACTCTTCTCACCATGTGAGGATGCAGGGCAAAGTCAGCAGTCAGTGACGCAGAAGAAGGTCTGCACCAGGACCCAACCATGCTGTCAACTCGATCGTGGACTCCCAGCCTCCACTACTATGAGAGATGCATTTCTGTTGTTTATGAGCTGCCGTCCGTGGTGTTTTGTTTTAGCAGCTCAACAAGTTGGGACACACCTTAGTAGATACAGTTATTATTATTGCTCTGTGGGTGTGTGTAAGTTGGTCAGTTGTGTCTGACTCTTTGCAGCCCCGTGGACTGTAGCCCACCAGGCTCCTCCATCCGTGGCATTCTCCAGGCAAGAATACTAAAGTGGGTTACCATTCCTTTCTCCAGGGGATCTTCTGACCCAGGGATCGAACCCAGGTCTCCCATATTGCAGGCAGATTTTTTACCATCTGAGCCACCAGGGAAGCCCCATTATTATTACTGCTGCTACTACTCGATTCTTATTTCTCTAGCCTGACTCCTGCCTCCTAATGCAAAATGACAGGCTGCTACCAAATTTCCCCTATCCCAGAGGTCACCTAGGGATGTGTCGAGTGCAATCAACACACAGTGGCTACCTGCCACCATTACCCTTCTTTGGCAGTAGGGTCACCACATCTGATGCAAACTGTAATCATATTCTGCTGGGTCCCATTGCCAGGTGCCACCGCTGGACCCTTCTAAAGTAACCTAGGTCTGCATCAATCAAATGTGTGCAACTGACACCAGAGGGTAGGAGGGGGCAGGGCAAAACACTGACCCCATGTGGAGATGGAAAGGGGAAGGTCAATCCGGCTTTATTCCTGTTTGATTGGAAAGAAAAAAAGGTGTGCTGCATGTACTGAGTGCCTTCTCACTTGGAACAATATTTGTTATTATATTGGAAACACAGTCATTCAACAATTGATCAGGTAGTTAAATATTGAAAGATTATTATGAGTGAGTTAAGAAAACATAAATATTATGCTTTAGGTAATACATGAAAAGAGGATTTTGCTCTTAAGGGGAGAGCTGAGTAGGAAAACTCATGTGCTCTTGTGAAAAATGAAAGCATGTCCTTACTGACTCCCTTGCTCACAGGCATCAGGTGATACCTGCTCTGTCTTCACTTCTAAGGGACCTGTTGAGTGGCTGGTGATGAGTGTTGACTGCCTGGTCCATGGGAACAAAGACATTCCGGTATCCTAAAGCCTGGGATGGAAGCAAAGAGATGCTCTAAAGAATGAGATTTCTCTTATTGCTTTAGCTCTATGTCTCCATCAGAGAGGTTTTGACAGAGGGGTCTTCTCAGAATGAAAAATGTGCACAGGACTGGAAATTAGGGAATTGCTATCTGCAGCCTTGTTTCTTTGGGGAATTGGTTCTTCCTCATGATTTATTTTTCTACTTTGAAATATTTCATTCATTCATCCCACATTTCATTCATGGCATTTCATCAACATGCCACTATGAAAAACGGGGTCAACTTAAATTTTTTTTCCTTTGGTGCTTAAAAAAAAGTTTTCTGATTCAGTCATATTAGATTCTTTTCCCTTCTAAAAAGTGGTTTCTTATGGATTTTAAAAACAATAAACAGGAAGATACAGAGGAAACAAAGCTCTGTAATGATCCCAGTGTAACTTACATTTAGTTAGCAGCATTAATGACATCAAAACAAGGTGGCTGATCCTACCCACAGCTCCTTTGAGAACATGAAATGAAGTCATGTGCATAGTNTTCTTATGGATTTTAAAAACAATAAACAGGAAGATACAGAGGAAACAAAGCTCTGTAATGATCCCAGTGTAACTTACATTTAGTTAGCAGCATTAATGACATCAAAACAAGGTGGCTGATCCTACCCACAGCTCCTTTGAGAACATGAAATGAAGTCATGTGCATAGTCACTTGGACAGATGCCGTGCTCAGAAAGGGGTTTGGGGGAGCAAAATGGGAAGGCCCAGGCTTAGGGGCCAGACAACTGGGTTCTAATCTTGATTTCATTATGTACTTGCCCTGTGGCTTTTAGGAAGGTATTTATCCC
Organism: Oreotragus oreotragus; assembly: GCA_006410675.1. Classification (NCBI taxonomy): domain Eukaryota; kingdom Metazoa; phylum Chordata; class Mammalia; order Artiodactyla; family Bovidae; genus Oreotragus; species Oreotragus oreotragus. Next base: position 95,920 of record SJYX01018236.1, on the reverse strand, counting down.
TGTCAGTTGGGAGTTATGGGTATAGAGGAGTATGATGGACTCAGCTAATGGTAACCTTTATTATTATGCAAGGGCAAGACATTGCTATCGTCATTATAATGATTATTTTTTGTTATTTTCAGTCTTAGAATGAGTCATATGGCCTTTCTGCAGCCTTCTTAATGATATTTCACTGGGTTAATATCCAAATGAGATTGTATTCTGGGACTGCTGCTGTTGGTGGGAGGTGAGGGTAAGGAGTGCAGCCTCAAGGATCAGTTCTTTAAGGTTAATTTGGGACAGGGGATGATACCTGAAGTGGCTAAAATTTATTTTTTCTCTGAAAACCCTTGGGTTCACTTTAGTTCATAAAACTTAGTTCACACCATTTATACTACCCCAGGTGCTGGGAATGCAAATAATAAACTGCAAGAGGTTCCTGACCAGAGGAGGCAGATTGTATAACCACAGAATAATGTGGGAAGTGAGATGATAAGGAGATATACGGCTTCTGGGTAGAAGAGAGCCAGGGCATATGATGCCATAATAGGACGCCCTTTAGCCACTTGTGACAGAAAGCCTGACTAAAAATGGCTTAAATAATAAAAAGAAGCATTATTTTACGTAAAGAGAAATCCTAACCTAAGAAAGGCCAGAGTCGTTTCATTTAGTAACAACATAGACCCAGGTTCTTTCTATCTTCTCACTTTGCCATCCTCACTCAGTATAGTGTCAAAAGTTCCCTCAGGATCACAAGATGGCTGCAATAGCTCCAGACATCAACAGTAACAACAGACTAACACCAAGGGAAAAATAAAATCTTGTTTCTTCCCTAAGTATCACTTTTTAAGAAACCTTTATAAAAAGTAGCTACTCTGCCATAGCAAACTTCTCCTAACATTTCCTAATCAAGTCACCTGGACACTTGTGGAAAAATCACAATACAGAGAAGGACAATGACAAAGACACCATTTCGGTTCAATTCTGTTCAGTTCAGTCGCTCAGTCGTGTCCGACTCTTTGTGACCCCATGAATCGTAACACGCCAGGCCTCCCTGTCCATCACCAGCTCCCGAAGTTTACACAAACTCATGTCCATCGAGTCAGTGATGCCATCCAGCCATCTCATCCCCTGTCGTCCCCTTCTGCTGCCCCCAATCCCTCCCAGCATCAGGGTCTTTTCCAATGAGTCAACTCTTCGCATGAGGTGGTCACAGTATTGGAGTTTCGGCTTCAGCATCATTCCTTCCACAGAAATTCCAGGGCTGATCTCCTTCAGAATGGACTGGTTGGATCTCCTTGCAGTCCAAGGGACTCGCAAGAGTCTTCTTCAACACCACAGTTCAAAAGCATCAATTCTTCGGCACTCAGCTTTCTTCACAGTCCAACTCTCACATCCATACATGACCACTGGAAAAACCATAGCCTCGACTAGATGGACCTTTGTTGGCAAAGCAATGTCTCTGCTTTTGAATATGCTATCTAGGTTGGTCATAACTTTACTTTCAGCCACCTCTTAATATCTTCTGCTTCAGTTAGGTCCATACCATTTCTGTCCTTTATCAAGCCCATCTTTGCATGAAATATTCCCTTGGTATCTCTAATTTTATTGAAGAGATCTCTAGTCTTTCCCATTCTGTTGTTTTCCTCTATTTCTTTATATTGATTGCTGAGGAAGGCTTTCTTATCTCTCCTTACTATTCTTTGGAACCCTGCATTCAGATGCTTATATCTTTCTTTTTCTCCTTTGCTTTTCACTTCTCTTCTTTTCACAGCTGTTTTTAAAGCCTCTTCAGACAGCCATTTTGCTTTTTTGCATTTCTTTTCCATGGGGATGGTCTTAATCCCTGTCTCCTGTACAATGTCACAAACCTCAGTCCATAGTTCATCAGGCACTTTGTCTATCAGATCTAGCAAGAATACACAGAAGAACTGTATAAAAAAAATCTTCATGACCCAGATAATCACAATGGTGTGATCACTCACCTAGAGCCAGACATCCTGGAATGTGAAGTCAAGTAGGCCTCAGAAAGCATCACTACAAACAAAGCTAGTGGAGGTGATGGAATTCCAATGGAGCTATTTCAAATCCTGAAAGATGATGCTGTGAAAGTGCTGCACTCAATGTGCCAGAAAATTTGGAAAACTCAGCAGTGACCACAGGACTGGAAAAGGTCAATTTTCATTGCAATCCCAAAGAAAGGCAATGCCAAAGAATGCTCAAACTACTGCACGATTGCACTCATCTCACATACTAGTAAAGCAATGCTCAAAATTCTCCAAGCCAGGCTTCAGCAATACATGAACTGTGAACTTCCAGATGTTCAAGACAGCATTTAGATTTACTAAAATTTACCAAGTCATGGGGGAGGAAGAAGACTTTAAATAAAACTGGGGCTTTGCCAGCAATAAAGAAAATAAAAGTTGGTCTTTAGACAAGCAGCTGAAAGAATCGTCAACAGCATCTAACTCAGCCTTGGGATGAAAGAGTGGGAACCGGGACGGCTTTCTGGAGGAAGTGATGCCTCCTGAATAGGAGGTGCCCAGGTAAAAGTATTTGAAAGTGGAATGGAGCTAGGAAATGGAAAAGAGAACCACATTAACAGAAACAGTGGAGGGAAAAATAATACAATAAATTTGGTTGACTACAAAGAGCTCAAAATTATGGAGTTTTAGAGACATTGTTTTAAAATATATAGAAAATTAAATCCATCCCTGAAGAATTTGGAAGAGTGAACACTTATTGAATGCATAGTGTGTTGTAGGAACTGTTCTGTTTTTGCATATAGGTTGTTCTGGATAGTGATGTATAGATTGTTTCATTTATGTGTGGCTACTTAACAACCTACTTTAAAACTTAGAACGTTTAAACAACAATCCTTTTACTGTGTTTCACAATTTTATGGTCAAAAAATTGGACAGGCCTCTGCTGGATGATTCTTCTGCTTCAGATTGTGTCAGCTGGGCTCATTTGGTGATATTCAGCTGGTGGTTAAGCTGGTCTTCAAGGTCCAAGGTGGTCTGATTCACATGCTTGGTGCCTTGGTAGAATGGCTAGAAGGTTGGGTTTACCTATGTTCTTCTTCCTCTCATAGTCTTACTGCTTCCCTATGGGGCTTCTCCAGTCATCCAGAGATGGTGAATACTACTAGTTCTTTGAAAGTTTAGGCCCAGAACTGAGAAATTTCACTCCATTAGCCAAAGGTGTAATAAATCAGCCCAGAATCAAGAGAAGGAGGACTTAGAGTTCTACCTTTCAGTGGGAAGAATGCCAAAGAATTTGCAGCAATCTTTAATCCACCGGATACTAATTTATTTATCCCCCCAATGACCTGGAGATAGTTATGAGTTATTTGTTTATAGATAAGGAAATGGGGACATGATGTGGTTATGTAACTTGCCCAAGGTCAGTGCTTAGTAAGAAAGGGTTGTCAAGATTGAAATGCAGTTGGTCTGCGTTTCAGAAGATATATTTACCTGTGATTCCACTGTTGTCTGTCTTGATGAAGACTACACTTGCTGAAGAATTTAGACAGAATATGTTTCTATAGTTTTAAACCACAAGGAAGATTAGAGCTCCTTTCTCTGAAGAACCATCATGAGCCTTCTGCTGGCTAACTCATTCTCCATGACATATGTGTTGAATAGCCCACTGACACTGTTAATACCCTGGTTTGGTCCGCATATTTTTAAAGAGCTTTTGATCTCTTCTTTCTGCCTCTGGGAACCCTAGCCTGGGCGTGGAGGCTCCAGCAGCAGATTAAATGCATTTCAAATGATGAGAAGACAGAACCCTGCCTTCACTGCCCCCGCCACTCTCCTGGATTGTTGACGGATTATTTACTGTGTTTGCCTTGACTTGAGCTATTTAATTTTTCCCAAACAGATGCAGCCGATTGATTAATGGCGCTCCCCACTAAAACTCAGAAATGTCAGCGAGAGCCTTAGAATCAGTGTCGTTCTGGATGAGAACAATAGACATGACGGAGAAACAGGCACCTGTGCCAAGTGTTTTTGAGGCTGGGAGGTCATGTGCCACTTTTCTGCTGAGAGAGAGGTATGTGTAAGGGCAAGGGAAGCAGGGGTTTGGGGGTGGAGCATGTGCTAATAATAGGGTGGGTCATATGACACCTGTCACCTTGGAAGAGGCTTAGTTGGTGGAAGTGAATTAAAGTGATCGGAATTAAGGACATTTCTTCAAATGTCTCCCAATGTGTAAAAAGAGGCTGAAGGAAGCACATGTGTGAAGAAGAGAGAATTGCAGGTTAGGCTGACCTCCCTTCAGAGGGCTTTTGTGATGTTCTAGGGAGTAGTTAGGGGCAGGACTAATTCAGGATTTGCGAGGTGTAGTCAAATTGCAAATGGTTTAAGCAGTTTTAAGAACATCAAGAAGGTGACAGCAGAGCGTTGAACAGAGCACGCGGCCCTCCTGGGTGCAGGGAGCTGTGGGACGGTGCAGGCTTACGTCCACGAAGCTGGCCGTGGCTGGGAGAACTTGGTGCCCGATTGCTCTTATCGAGCGGGACAGCAGTGAGTGGATCTGACAGTGATTTCAAGGCTGGCCCCAGGTGACACTGGGCAGGGAACTTGTTTCCCCTCTGTGACCGCCTCCTCTTCTCTTCCAAGACTCCTCCCTCCTCAGCTACCCAGAGCTCAGGGACTCTCTCACCATGTTCCTGCCCACCCCGCAGAAAACCCGCCTGCCGGAAAGCATCGAAAAAGCTCCCAGACCCTGAGGTGTAAATGATTGATAATATTTGGAGTGCTCCCCCTATGAGTTTGTATTTTTACAGAAATTTAAGCCTCAGGGAAAGCAATGATGAAATTTCAGGTATTATCTGGTTCATAGGAAAATTTATTTATTTTTGTAATGCTGGGAGGTTTGCCCAGAGCCCTTGAGATCACACTGTTACAGGCATCCACTTATTCTCGCAGTTGTGGAGGCTGTGGCTCTCTGCTCTTGGGGGTTTTTATCCCTGAGGGCGCAAGCTGTAGACTCTTCTTTTATGAATGGAGCTGGAAGGATCCCCCCACCCCCAACTGGCATAATCTGTAGTCTGGATGGTAGGACATGCTTAAACAATGTTCGCAGGAAATGTGGCCGAGCTAGATTCCATTTTGGTTGGCCATCTGTACTCCAAGTCTCGCTTCTCCCTGCTCAGCTACCCCCACCCCTAGCCTCTTTCTGCCCACCCAGCTCTCTCAGAGAGCACAATTCACGACTTGGCAGGCCCGAGCTGCACTTCTTTCCTTGACACTCTTTCTGAATATCAGAGACAATTCCAGGGGTTGGCTTCACCTATCACTTCCGGCATTCGCTCTCCCAGGGGTTCCCTGGTGGCTCAGCAGTAAAGACTCTGCCTGCAGTTTAGGAGACATGGGGTTCGATCCCTGGGTGGGGAAGATCCCCTGGAGAAGGGAATGGCTACCTACTCCAGGATTCTTGCCTGGAGAATCTCATGGACAGAGGAGTCTGGCGGGCTACCGTCTGTGGGGTTGTAAAGAACTGGACACGCCTGAAGCGACTAAGCACACACATGGGCACATTCACTCCCCCAGACCCCCAACAGGTGCTTGATCCGGTGAGGGTCTTGCTGCTGGAAGGCTGGGGCTGGGGAGTGCCCTCTGGGCACCCTGAACCAGGCTTTGTCTCTTTCTCTTGGGCCTGCTGTGGGTGGCTTGTCTTTCCTCAGGCTTAGGGTCGAGGGAAACGCCTTCTCCAACCACAAACCAACAGGGCCTCCCTTATCTCTCAGGTTGACTTGGCTTTTAGGAAGTGGTTGTGGCTTACAAAGCCACCGCATGAGCCCAAGGGAAAACCATTTCAGTTGTACAGGGCTAGACCGTAGCCCGGCCTCACAGAGGAGGTTAATAATAGAGCCTGTCCTAGAGGCAGTCCCGGAAAGCCTTTGGAATCCTCTGTCCTCAGATATGCTCGGACCCAATCCTTTCAGAAGCACTTTTTTTCTCCAGGCCTGTCTCTGTGGCAACCTGGCTCTAGAAAGAAGGTGATCGCAAGTCTGGTTTTGAAACCTCGGGGGCTATGACTGTTTTAGGATTTGAAGCCAAAACATATTGAGCAAATAAAAACCTCTGACTCACCAGGAATCTTCACTCTTCGTTTTCAAACACATCAATCAGTCTGTCAACAGCACTGACTGAGAGTCTATTCTGTGAAGAACCGTGGACTGGGCACTGTGGGGAGATTTGCAGAACTGTGTATTAATAGTGTCATTCATCCATCCATTTATCTAGCCATTTAATTCAATTTAACGAATTGTGTCAAATCAGAAATACCCACTGAGCCTTACTAGCCACAAAACCCTGCCTTCGAGGGATGCCGGAACTATAGAGACAGTCATGTATAAAAAGTCACTCTCAAGAGCTTACCATCTAATCAGGATGGTGGCAAAAGCAAACACATAAATAGATTAGACCAGGCAAACTATGATAAATATAATGAGAGAAGTTGGCCAGAGGTGTTCCAGAGATTCAGAAAAGGGACCTGTCATTCTGAGTTGAAAGAATTGCAAAAGGCAGTTCCTTATTAGGAACTCATTATTAGGCACATTAAGTATTCAGTAAGTATATGTTGAAAACTGCTAAATTAGATGGAGTTGGATATGAGCCTTGGAGGATTGGTAAGATTCATAGGCAGGGGCAATGATAAGGCAAAGACATCGTAGGTGGCAATCACCATCGTAGCAAGTCTGGTGAGGTCTAAAGGGAAAGCACATTGTCCTGTTTATGCATCCATCATCTTTCCTTCATCCCTTCGTCCATCCAAGATGCCACTCTTGGCAGTGAAGGGCACCCCAGTGAGTAGAACTAGAAAGTATTTGCAAACCAACAAGCAGTGTAGTGAGGGGGGCCAACGGAATGGAGGTGCAGGGTTTAAATGACAGATAAGGCAGGAGCCAGAGGTAGAACCCAAAACATGACCCAGAGGTTGGAGACTGGGCAAGCCAATGAGGTGGCTGCATCCGGACACCCCAGGCATGGCCACGGAGTCCCTGTGACTCACTCTTCAAGTGCACACTTGGCCCTGGTAAGCTCTTGAGAGTGACTTTTGGTACATTACTATCTAATTATATAGTAAGCCCTAGCTGTGTGCTTAGCATTGTGCCAGATGAGAAAAAAGATCCAAGAGAAATATGTGAAGTGGTCTTTGTCTGACAGAGCTTGTAATCCAGTTGAGTTAATGAGGGTAAATTGAAAAACAAGACAAGTGGAGCATATACATATGAGAATAATTGTGAGAGTATACATGTACAAAGTTTAGTGGTTTGTTTTTTTAGGAACCTCTGTACTATTTTCCGCAGTGCCTACACTAGTTTACATACTGAAAAGTTACAAGTACGAAACGTTGTGGGAAGGTGAAAAGAGCGATTGTGGTCCAAAATCTCTTCATAAGTGTTGAAGGGGTGCCTGGGCTACACGTTTCTCCTCACGTGTAGTTGGTTTATAGTATTGTGTTAGTTTTAGGTGCAGAGCTGAGTGATTTGGTTATACATATATATGTACGTGGGCTTCCCCAGTGGCCCTGGTGGTAAGCAACCTGCCTGCCAATGCAAGAGACGTAAGAAATGCAGGTTCCCTTCCTGGGTAGGGAAGATCCCCTGGAGGAGGGCATGCAACCCACTCCAGTATTCCTGCCTGGAGAGTCCCATGGACAGAGGAGCCTGGCGGGCTACAGTCCATGGGGTCGCAGAGTTGGACACGACTGAAGCAACTGAGCAGGCACACGTTCATGCATATATATATATATATGCATGTCTATATTCTTATTTCCCAATTATTTTCCATTATAGTTTGCTTTAATATATTGACTATAGTTCCGTGTGTTATAGAGAAAATTCTTGTCCATCTATTTTATATATGGCAATGTGCATCTGTTAACTCTGTACACCCAACTTATACCTTCCACCTTTCCATTTGGTAACCATAAGTATGGTCTCTATGTCTCTGAGCTTGTTTCTGTTTTATAAATAAGTTAGTTTCTAAAATACACAAACAGCTCATACAAGTCAATAACAACACAACCCAATAAAAAATGGACAGAAAACGTAGACATTTCTCCAAAGGTGACATACAAATGGCCAATAGGCACATGAGAATAATTATTAGAGAAATGCAAATCAAAATTACAATGAGGTATCACCTCACACAGTCAGAATGACTGTCATTATCATGTCTACAAATAATATATGCTGGCAAGGGTGCAGAGAAAGGGAACTCCTACACTGTTGGAGGGAATATAAATTGGTGCAGCCACTATGGAAAACAGTATGGAGGTTCCTTAAAAAACTAAATTAGGGCTACCATAGGATCCTTCAATCCCACTCCTGGGCATCTACCTGGAAAAACAGAATCTCTAATTCGAAAAGATGCATGCACTCCAGCGTCCGTACTGGCACTATTTATAATAGCAAGACCTGGAAACCACCAGTGTCCACCCGCCGAGGAATGGATAAAGAAGATGTGGTACATATATACCATGGAATATTTCTCAGCCATAACAAAGCATGAAATGATGCCATTTGCAATAACATGCAAATAGCCTAGACATTAAGTAAGTCAGACTGAGAAAGACAAATATGGTATCACTTCTGGGTGGGATCTAAAAAATAGTACAAAAGAACTCATTTACAAAGCAGAGGAATTAAATTTTGATCAAGCCTTTGGGGATCAGCCAGGAGAGTGGAGATGATCAGAGATGATCAGGCAGGAGAGGGAGGACTGAGTCCATGAACCTCTGCCTCCATCTACAGAGCTGTTCACAGCCCAGCCACCTGCTGTTCTTGGTAATGTAGGGCTGAGCAAGTCTGAGGAGGCTCCCAGGCCATTAGTGTGCTGGAGGTGCCTTGCACAGGCTTGGGAGAACCACTGGTGTGCACCTCTTTTCAATTCACTTTCATGTGGCATCATGTTCTGTTCAGTCGCTCAGTCGTGTCCGACTCTTTGCGACCCAATGGACTGCAGCGCACTAGGCCTCCCTGTCCATCACCAACTCCCGGAGCTTGCTCAAATTCATGTCCATTGAGTCAGTGATGTCATCCAGCCATCTCATCCTCTGTCGTCCCCATTTCCCGCCTTCAGTCTTTCCCAGCATCAGGGTCTTTTCCAATGAGTCAGCTCTTCACATCAGGTGGCCAAAGTATTGGAGTTTCAGCTTCATGTTAGTACCTTGAAATTCACTGTGATGGGAATGTTTACACCACAGACATCAGCAAATGCTACAAATCTGGGAGTTATTCCCACCCCCCGCCCCCGGATTTCTGACTGATCAGTACACTTTGCCTCTGTTCCATTTCCCTCTATGATTGAATGGTAGAATAATAAATAATGAGTGATAGAAATGATTGAAATAGGAGTGATAGAAGTAAACCATGACCTCCAGGAGGAGAATTCTCAACCTGGGTCTAATCAAGATCTTACTTTTATGTGACACAGTTTAGTAAACAGTTCAAGAGTTCATTTTTAAAAACATGCAGTGTTGGGTGCTTTACCATCTGGCAGGCATTGTTCTGGCCCTAGGAACCCAAAGATGAGCATGGTACGGGGGTGAGGAGAAAGGGACATACAAATGGATGGCCAAGCAAGTTGGCAGGGGCTTTGATGGAGTTATCCGTAAGATGCTACAGGAACACAGGAGGGAGACTGAAGTAGATGGAGTATCAGGAAAGGTTTTCTCAGGAAAGCATCACTTGTTTTGATTCCCAAAAGACATTTCTAGGCAGAGAAAACCTATCTGCAAAACAAAGGTATGTTTGAGGGCTTTCTGCTCTATACACTCTCATTGATAAGGCTGGAACATATTAATAACTGGCTCTGTTTTTTTAACACAGGAGCAATGCATCAATTCATTTTTGATATCAAAAAAGAAAAAAAAAAACTCAAAATCTAGATGCTCCCAATTCCAAATAATTGTCAGAAGACAATTAGTACTATTCCTAATTGGTTGTGTATCTGGTAGACATTTTACTATATTACTATATCTGTGTGTATATGAAATGCTTCTTTGAAATATACAAATGATCATATGCTGTATGCATTGATTTGCAGTCTACTGTTTCTTCCCCACTTGAAAACATTCTCAGAACTCTTTTCATGCCACTACGAAAAGATTTCTCTCATTCTTCTTAAGTGGTATATTGTATTCCGGGGTGCTAATATGTATTCTTGGCAATTTTTCTACTGATGAACTTTAGGTTGTTCTCAATTCTTTGTGATTAAAAACAATACCAGAGTTGAGATCTGTCTAAATCTTCTTGGGCATGTATATGGGTGTTTTTCTATATAATAATTATTATTACTGGGTTATAAGTTATAAATGTTTCATCTTCTCATAGGTACATTATTTTTAAAAATGATTTATCAATTTAGTCTTTCACTTGTCTATTTCCCTCAACCTCTTACCTTGAGAAAGGCTATTATCAAAAGAGTTCATTTCTGCTGCCTTGATGGGTTTAAAAATGAGATCTCACTGTTATTCTTTTATTAAAAAAATGCTATTTTTGAAAATAGATTTTACCTTGTAAAATTCTAGTTTTTAAATGATTTGAGTGAAAAATTGGCTGTTTTTCTTTTTGTTGTACAGTTCTATGAATTTTAACACATACAGAATTAAGACATCTTCTTCTCATTTCTTACACCCACCAACCATTGGTGCATTCTCTATCATTATAAGGTTGTTATCTGAGGATGTTACAGAAATAGAATTATACAGTTTGTAATTATACAGATTGGCTTCTTACTCAATAGAATGCTCCTGAGATTCATGACAGTTGTTGCATAATATCAATAATTTGTCCCTTATTATTGCTAAGTACAGACTGGTTCCAAATAGGAAAAGGAGTACATCAAGGCTGTATATTGTCACCCTGCTTATTTAACTTCTATGCAGAGTACATCATGAGAAACGCTGGGCTGGAAGAAGCACAAGCTGGAATCAAGATTGCCAGGAGAAATATCAATAACCTCACATGTGCAGATAACACCACCCTTATGGCAGAAAGTGAAGAGGAACTAAAAAGCCTCTTGATGAAAGTGAAAGAGGAGAGTGAAAAAGTTGGCTCAGAAAACTAAGATCACGGCATCTGGTCTTATCACTTCATGGGAAATAGATGGGGAAACAGTGGAAACAGTGTCAGACTTTATTTTTGGGAGCTCCAAAATCACTGCAGATGGTGACTGCAGCCATGAAATTAAAAGACACTTACTCCTTGGAAGGAAAGTTATGACCAACCTAGATAGCATATTCAAAAGCAGAGACATTACTTTGTCAACAAAGGTCTGTCTAGTCAAGGCTATGGTTTTTCCAGTGGTCATGTATGGATGTGAAAGTTGGACTGTGAAGAAAGCTGAGTGCTGAAGAATTGATGCTTTTGAACTGTGGTGTTGGAGAAGACTCTTGGGAGTCCCATGGACTGCAAGGAGATCCAACCAGTCCATTCTGAAGGAGATCAGTCCTGGGTGTTCTTTGGAAGGAATGATGCTAAAGCTGAAACTCCAATACTTTGTCCACCTCATGCGAAGAGTGGACTTATTGGAAAATACCGTGATGCTGAGAGGGATTGAGGGCAGGAGGAGAAGAGGATGAGATGGCTGGATGGCATNAATGGATAAAGAAGATGTGGTACATATATACCATGGAATATTTCTCAGCCATAACAAAGCATGAAATGATGCCATTTGCAATAACATGCAAATAGCCTAGACATTAAGTAAGTCAGACTGAGAAAGACAAATATGGTATCACTTCTGGGTGGGATCTAAAAAATAGTACAAAAGAACTCATTTACAAAGCAGAGGAATTAAATTTTGATCAAGCCTTTGGGGATCAGCCAGGAGAGTGGAGATGATCAGAGATGATCAGGCAGGAGAGGGAGGACTGAGTCCATGAACCTCTGCCTCCATCTACAGAGCTGTTCACAGCCCAGCCACCTGCTGTTCTTGGTAATGTAGGGCTGAGCAAGTCTGAGGAGGCTCCCAGGCCATTAGTGTGCTGGAGGTGCCTTGCACAGGCTTGGGAGAACCACTGGTGTGCACCTCTTTTCAATTCACTTTCATGTGGCATCATGTTCTGTTCAGTCGCTCAGTCGTGTCCGACTCTTTGCGACCCAATGGACTGCAGCGCACTAGGCCTCCCTGTCCATCACCAACTCCCGGAGCTTGCTCAAATTCATGTCCATTGAGTCAGTGATGTCATCCAGCCATCTCATCCTCTGTCGTCCCCATTTCCCGCCTTCAGTCTTTCCCAGCATCAGGGTCTTTTCCAATGAGTCAGCTCTTCACATCAGGTGGCCAAAGTATTGGAGTTTCAGCTTCATGTTAGTACCTTGAAATTCACTGTGATGGGAATGTTTACACCACAGACATCAGCAAATGCTACAAATCTGGGAGTTATTCCCACCCCCCGCCCCCGGATTTCTGACTGATCAGTACACTTTGCCTCTGTTCCATTTCCCTCTATGATTGAATGGTAGAATAATAAATAATGAGTGATAGAAATGATTGAAATAGGAGTGATAGAAGTAAACCATGACCTCCAGGAGGAGAATTCTCAACCTGGGTCTAATCAAGATCTTACTTTTATGTGACACAGTTTAGTAAACAGTTCAAGAGTTCATTTTTAAAAACATGCAGTGTTGGGTGCTTTACCATCTGGCAGGCATTGTTCTGGCCCTAGGAACCCAAAGATGAGCATGGTACGGGGGTGAGGAGAAAGGGACATACAAATGGATGGCCAAGCAAGTTGGCAGGGGCTTTGATGGAGTTATCCGTAAGATGCTACAGGAACACAGGAGGGAGACTGAAGTAGATGGAGTATCAGGAAAGGTTTTCTCAGGAAAGCATCACTTGTTTTGATTCCCAAAAGACATTTCTAGGCAGAGAAAACCTATCTGCAAAACAAAGGTATGTTTGAGGGCTTTCTGCTCTATACACTCTCATTGATAAGGCTGGAACATATTAATAACTGGCTCTGTTTTTTTAACACAGGAGCAATGCATCAATTCATTTTTGATATCAAAAAAGAAAAAAAAAAACTCAAAATCTAGATGCTCCCAATTCCAAATAATTGTCAGAAGACAATTAGTACTATTCTTAATTGGTTGTGTATCTGGTAGACATTTTACTATATTACTATATCTGTGTGTATATGAAATGCTTCTTTGAAATATACAAATGATCATATGCTGTATGCATTGATTTGCAGTCTACTGTTTCTTCCCCACTTGAAAACATTCTCAGAACTCTTTTCATGCCACTACGAAAAGATTTCTCTCATTCTTCTTAAGTGGTATATTGTATTCCGGGGTGCTAATATGTATTCTTGGCAATTTTTCTACTGATGAACTTTAGGTTGTTCTCAATTCTTTGTGATTAAAAACAATACCAGAGTTGAGATCTGTCTAAATCTTCTTGGGCATGTATATGGGTGTTTTTCTATATAATAATTATTATTACTGGGTTATAAGTTATAAATGTTTCATCTTCTCATAGGTACATTATTTTTAAAAATGATTTATCAATTTAGTCTTTCACTTGTCTATTTCCTTCAACCTCTTACCTTGAGAAAGGCTATTATCAAAAGAGTTCATTTCTGCTGCCTTGATGGGTTTAAAAATGAGATCTCACTGTTATTCTTTTATTTAAAAAATGCTATTTTTGAAAATAGATTTTACCTTGTAAAATTCTAGTTTTTAAATGATTCGAGTGAAAAATTGGCTGTTTTTCTTTTTGTTGTACAGTTCTATGAATTTTAACACATACAGAATTAAGACATCTTCTTCTCATTTCTTACACCCACCAACCATTGGTGCATTCTCTATCATTATAAGGTTGTTATCTGAGGATGTTACAGAAATAGAATTATACAGTTTGTAATTATACAGATTGGCTTCTTACTCAATAGAATGCTCCTGAGATTCATGACAGTTGTTGCATAATATCAATAATTTGTCCCTTATTATTGCTAAGTACAGACTGGTTCCAAATAGGAAAAGGAGTACATCAAGGCTGTATATTGTCACCCTGCTTATTTAACTTCTATGCAGAGTACATCATGAGAAACGCTGGGCTGGAAGAAGCACAAGCTGGAATCAAGATTGCCAGGAGAAATATCAATAACCTCACATGTGCAGATAACACCACCCTTATGGCAGAAAGTGAAGAGGAACTAAAAAGCCTCTTGATGAAAGTGAAAGAGGAGAGTGAAAAAGTTGGCTCAGAAAACTAAGATCACGGCATCTGGTCTTATCACTTCATGGGAAATAGATGGGGAAACAGTGGAAACAGTGTCAGACTTTATTTTTGGGAGCTCCAAAATCACTGCAGATGGTGACTGCAGCCATGAAATTAAAAGACACTTACTCCTTGGAAGGAAAGTTATGACCAACCTAGATAGCATATTCAAAAGCAGAGACATTACTTTGTCAACAAAGGTCTGTCTAGTCAAGGCTATGGTTTTTCCAGTGGTCATGTATGGATGTGAAAGTTGGACTGTGAAGAAAGCTGAGTGCTGAAGAATTGATGCTTTTGAACTGTGGTGTTGGAGAAGACTCTTGGGAGTCCCATGGACTGCAAGGAGATCCAACCAGTCCATTCTGAAGGAGATCAGTCCTGGGTGTTCTTTGGAAGGAATGATGCTAAAGCTGAAACTCCAATACTTTGTCCACCTCATGCGAAGAGTGGACTTATTGGAAAATACCGTGATGCTGAGAGGGATTGAGGGCAGGAGGAGAAGAGGATGAGATGGCTGGATGGCATCACTGACTCAGTGGATGTGAGTCTGAGTGAACTCCAGGAGTTGGTGATGGACAGGGAGGCCTGGCATGCTGTGATTCATGGGGTCACAAAGAGTCAGACATGACTGAGTGACTGAACTGAACTGACCTTGTTAAACATACTTCATCCTAGAAATTTTCAATAGAGCCCAAGGATTTTCTTTCTAAATGATCATGTCATGTGTGAATAGCAAGTTTTACTCTATCCTTTAAAATCTAAATTTATATGCTTTTTATTTCTTTTTCTTGCATATTTCACTGGCTGAGACTTCCAGTATTATTTTGAATGACAGTATTGAGAATAGATACCCTAGCCCTCTTTCTGATCTTAAGGAGGATGCATCTTGGGGGGACTCTTTTACTATTAAGTATGATATTAGCTTAAGGTGTTTTTTGTTTTACAGATGCCCCTATTATATTAAAGAAGTTCTTTTCTCTTCCTAATTTGATCAGAGTATTTATCCTAAAGGGGTGCTATATTTCATAAAATACATTTCTGAATATATTGATAAGATCTATGGGTTTTCTTCTCTAGATGGTTAGCCTGGTAAATTATATTACAGACTTTTGAATATTGAATCAGACTTGCATTCCTGGGATAAATTCCAGTTCAGTTGAGTTCAGTCGCTCAGTCATGTCTGACTCTTTGCAACCCCATGAATCACAGCACAATGGGCCTCCCTGGCCATCACCAACTATCGGAGTTTACCCAAATGCATGTCCATTGAGTCGATGATGCCATCCAGCCATCTCATCCTCTGTCGTCCCCTTCCCATCCTGCCCCCAATCCCTCCGAGCATCAGGGTCTTTTCCAATAAGTCAGCTCTTCCCATGAGGTGGCCAAAGTATTGGAGTTTCAGCTTTAGCATCAGTCCTTCCAAGGAACACCCAGGATCATAATCTGCTTCACCTATTAGGAACATCTGGTATGTCTGGCTTCTCCCTCCTTCCTTTAGACATCGCATTTACTTAAAATCCGGGAGACCGCAATCCTCTCCCTCTCCCTGACTTCTCCTTCTCAGTGTCCTTTCTTGGTTCCTCAACTTCCTGACCTCTGAACAGTGGAAGACCCCTGGGCTTGGCCCTTAGATCTACTCTCTTTCCTTCATGTATTCACATCCTTGTGATCTCATCCAGTCTTCTGATTTTAAGTACAACTGCCAGGCTGACAATTCTTAAACTTATAAATCCATTCCAGGCTTCTCACCTGACTTTCACACTTAAATATCCAATTGCTTAGTCAAGTAACTCTATTTAGAAGTCTAATGGATAACTGAAATTAACATGTCTAAAGCCAAACTCCTGATCTTCCCTTAAAACCTCTACATCCACAATTTTCTCCATCTTAATGAAAACTCCAAACTTCTGGCTTCTCAGGTCCCAAACTTTGGTGTTTGCATTGACCCCTTTCTCAAATACCAGACATTGAATCCATCACCAAATTCTACTGGCTTTTTCCCCAGATATCTACAATCCGACTTCTTCTCCACACCTACATTATTAGCTCTTTGGTCCAAGACAACAAACCTGGTTTGTTGCATTAAACCTACTAACCAGTGTCCCTGTTTCCTCCCTTGCCTCGTCCCCTAAATCCATTCTCCAAGGTTTTTAAAATGTGTGAGATTATGTCACTCCTCTGCTTAAAATCTTTCAGTGGTTCCCATCTCATTCAGAGTCAGGGCCAAGGAGTTCCACATGGAATAAACTAGTCTCCACTTCTGAATACTGTATGTACCTGTAATAACACTTATCACATTGAATACTCATGAGCTTGTTAACTAGGCTGCCATTGCCTATTCAATACTTGTTCATTTCTTGAGGACATGGATTGTGGACATTTTTTTCCTTTCACATTTCAGTATTCCGTAT
This sequence comes from Oreotragus oreotragus, assembly GCA_006410675.1. Lineage (NCBI taxonomy): Eukaryota > Metazoa > Chordata > Mammalia > Artiodactyla > Bovidae > Oreotragus > Oreotragus oreotragus. Next base: position 79,284 of record SJYX01018236.1, on the reverse strand, counting down.
GTTGAGTACATTGCATTGACTGCAGTGGGTCCTCCTAAATACCCAATTTTTCTTGAAGAAAAGGCCCAAGTACATGCCCAGAGAGACTATGAGCTCCACAAGGAGAGAGATTGTATCTACCTCTTTCACAGTTCTGTCCGCAGTGCCTCGTGTGATGCTTACTATACAGTGGGCGCCAGGTGAATGGCTACTGAGTCAATGAATGAATAAGTTACACAGTAAAGATCCCAGAGCTCGGGCTGACTACCCCCACCCCTACCCCCAATGTTATCTCCAGAACAGCTCCCTGAAGTTTTCTGAGAGACGGCATCGAGCTGTTAGCTTATTTCAGCAGTGCCGAGTTGGCAGAGTGAAGCTGCTAGCCTGGTTGCCACAGCTCAGCTGGCCGGGCTCTGAGCTGCATCGCTGGCCCTGGGTTGGGGAAGAAAGGGAAGGGCAACTATAGATCACTGTTTCAATGAAGGGAGCAACACTTGCTTCCGCAGAGAAAATACCTTCTTTATTCACCTTCACCTCACTCCGAAGAGCTCCTGACCAGCCTGCTTTGTCCCCGGATGCTTTCTCTCCCATTTCAGGAAGCCAGGAGCCAGGGCCCACTCCCTCTTTTCTGGTGTGTGGTCTGAGTTTCAATTCTGTCTGGCAGACAGTATGGAGGACTCCAGGTCAGCAGGGTCATCAGAATGCTAAGAGGAAATCTGATTGATGAGCAAGTGTCAGCAGGAATGAATGGGAGCCTTAATTAATGACTTCTGCCCTGTTTCAAAGAAAGGTTCCCTTACATCCAGTTCTCTCTTTTCTCTGAAAAAAAATTGGGGTGGAGTGAGGAACTGAGGAAGAAAAGGAGGAAAAAACACCCCTATAATCCAAAGTTTTCAAAACGACATAAAGGAGACTTCAAAGACAGACATGGTCAGTTTTTTATGTGCGAGACTGGTTCAGTGATTCTCTCCTCTCTTTGTTTCCGCGGACAGCTAGGCTCCATTCCAAAGCTAAAAAATAAAAGGCCACATTGTTCTGAGGGGAGCTAGCTTTTACAAGAAATTTCCTCCTCACCACTGGGGCGAATTAACTGCCTCGGCCCTGGGTGCTCCGGGAGCATTTCATCCTGAGCTGGCTCAGCAGGCCAGCCTCCCACTCCTGCCTGCCCAGGCCAGAGGAGAAGTGTGCTCCAACTACTCTACTCAACAGACTTAGAAAGCCAACTAGCCTAGAGGAAGACCACAAGTCAGAGTGATAAATGCAGTAACAAGAGACTGGATCAGGACTTACGTGCAACAAAGAGGCAACGTGAGGGTACAGAAGGGTACCTAGAACAGGTGGTATCGAAACTGAAGTTTGGGCCTCCTTGGTGGCTCAGCAGTAAAGAATCTGCCTGCCAATGTAGAAGATGTGGGGTCAATCCCTGGGTGGGGAAGATCCCCTGGAAAAGAAAATGGCCACTCATTCCAATACTCTTGTCTGGGAAATCCCATGGACAGAGGAGCCTAGAGGTCTACAGTCCATGGGGTCACAAAGAGTTGGACATGACTGAGCGACCAAAAAAAACAACAAAACTGAGGTTTGCATTCAGGAATTTCGGCTTGCCCGTCAACGGTGGACGTCTGCTATCCGCCTGGTTGTGGATTGGATGGTACAACCGAATACAAAGAGGAAATTTTCAAATCACAGCTCACCCAGTCACTTAAATTCTCTGTTCTTAGAATCCTCAAATCTAACCTGGACTCATAATATCTATTTCCAGGGGTTGCTGAGGAAGCAATAAAATGAGATAACATATGCACGATTCTTACATAGTACTTAGCACATAGAAATTCACCAATAAATGATCATTTAGAAAAGGGAAGGGAAGTTAGTCCATGTTTGAAGGATTTTCCAGCCAAATGAGAACAACAAACATGGAAAATGAGTAATTACATTGTGTCTTAGTCAGCTCTAGCTAACAAATTACCATTGACTGGGTGTCCACAAACAACAAAAATTTATTTCTCACAGTCTTGGGGGCTGGAAGTCTAAGGTCAGGGTGCCATCATGGTCAGGTTCTGTGAGGGCCCTCTTCTGTTAATATATTTTAGACTGCTATCTTCTTGCTATGCTTTCATTCATGAGGGCTCCAAAGTCATGACTTAATTACCTCCCAAAGGCCTTATCTCCTATCCCATTGAGGTTGAGGGTTTCAACATATAAATTTGGTGAGGGACACAAATGTTCAGCCCACTGCACAATGTAATATTATGAAGTCTACAAGAGGTATATACAAAATATGAGTACATATACAGATGGCCAAGAAGCAAAAAGATGTTCGACATCTCTAATTATTAAAGAAATGCAAATCAAAATTACAATGAGATATCACCTCATACCAGTCAGAATGGCCATCATTAAACTGTTTGCAAACAACAAATGCTGGAGAAGATGTGCAGAGAAGGGAATTCTCCTACACTGTTGTTGGAAATGCAAGTTGGTACAGTAACTATGGAAAACAGTATGGAGGTTCTCAAAAATTTAAAATAGAGTTGCTATATGATCCAGCAATACCATTCCTGGGCATATATCCAGGCAAAGCACTAAACTGAAAAGACATATGCACCCCTATGTTCACAGCAGTACTATTCACAAGAGCCAGGACATGAAAACAACCTAAATGTTCATTGACAGATGGATGTATAAAGATGATGTGTTAGATATAGACAATGGAACACTACTTAACCATAAAATGAACAAAATAATGCCATTTACACCAATATGGATGGAACTAGAGATCATTATACCAAGTGAAGTAAGTCAGAAAGAGAAAGACAAATACCACGTGATTTGACTTAAATGTGGAATCTAAAATATGACATAAATTATCTATGAAACGGAAACAGACTCACAGATACAGAGAACAGGCTTACAGTTGCCAAGGGAGAGAGGATTAGGGAAGGGATGGAGTGGGAGGCTGGGGTTAGTAGATGTAAGCTTTTATATATCGAACGGATAAACAACAGAGTCCAACTGTATAACATGGGAAACCATATTCAATATCCTCTAATAAAGCATAATGGAAAAGAATATCTTTTTTAAAGAATATATGTATATTTATAAATGACTTTGCTATATAACAGAAATTAATACAACACTGTGAATCAACTATACTTCAATAAAAATAAATAAGTATAAAGCATACTGTATAGTATAGTAGGGCTTCCCCGGTAGCTTGGCTGTAAAGAATCTGCCTGCAATGCAGGAGCTGCGGGAAATGCAATCCCTGGGTCAGGAAGAACCCCTGGTGGGCATGGCAACCTACTCCAGTATTCTTGCCTAGAGAATCCCATGGACAGAGGAGCCTGGTAAGCTACAGTCCACAGGGTCACAAAGAGTGGGACACGACTGAAGCGACTTGGCATACATGCATGCACAGTACAATAACTCTCAAGTGAAAGTTCCAGCAAAGATTTAAGATGCCAAATTTAATTAAAGTGTTAAAAATATGGTAACATTTTACCAAATAAAGGAAGCTGGGAGGACAATCTGAGGAGCAAGTCCAGTGAAACTAGACCAAGCTGCTACTACGAGCTTTATGAGTGGAGATGAACGGATGAGAGGCACTGGGGTGACAGAAGCAACTGATCTGGCAATGGGTTGGACATGGGACTGAGAGCTGAGGAAGAAGTGAAAGATGGTTGAGTCTGGGCTTAGTGGCAGGAAGCTGGTGGTACTCCTTGTGAGATTAATTTCACAAGGAACAAGGCAGAATTGCTCATTCAGGAGAAAAATGAAAAAGCAAATTGAGGGGATCCAAAATCCAAACCAATGGGGTTATTAGATTCTCTTATGCTTCTGGAAATGATGAACTGGAGGGAGGACACATAGCTAACTTTGACCTTTAGCAGCCTCAAATGGTAACAGACCCAATTCTGCAATTCTATCACCCTTATGAATTACTGTTAGAACTCTCATCAGATATACCTCTGGCAACCCTTTCAAGCAGGTAGACACATCTGCTGTCATTTTAAAGATGAGAAAGCTGAAATAATGAGCAGCTTTTTACTAAAAAATTATAGGTCTGTTAACTAAGTTAACTGACTTAACTGATTGTGTTTGAGTTAAAATACAGCAATTCAGTTTGCTGAATTTTTCAAAAACACCTAAAACTAGTAAGTTGTTTTCCAATGACAAATCAAGTTTATGTAAAGTTACTATACAAAAATTAAATTTTACAGATAGTTCTTTGCCATTTGTACTTTTTTCTTTACTATAAAATACATGTACATAGAAAAATAATTCTAAAGGTAAGAAAGATTGCAACAGAAAGGAAATTCTGCCTGTTCGCAAGCCACTCATGTTTATCCCCTCAAGTCACTACCGGTTTCTTATCTCTAAAAATGAATATATTATCTTGTAAAAATATGTTCTATACTAATAAAATGTTGTTTGTATAATTCTTTTTATTTACAATGATGTTATACTATATCAAACATAAAGAAGTACTAATACCTTTCCTTCCCAAACTATTCCAAAAAACTGAAGAGGATGGAACACTCCCAAATTCATTCTGTGAGGCCACCATTACCCTGCTACCAAAAACTAACAAAAGTCCTACAAAAAAGGAAACTTACAAATATCTTTGATGAAGACAGTTGCAAAAATCCTCTACAAAATACTAGTAAACCAGATTCAACACTATATAAAAAGGATCATATACCATGATCAAATTGGATTTATTCTAGGGTCACAAGGATGGTTCAATATTTGCACATCAATCAATGTGGCACACCATATTAACAAAAGGGAAGACAAAAACTTCATGATCATCTCAATAGGCACAGAAAAAGCATTTGACAAAATTCAACTGCCATTCATGGAGGAAAAAAATGTATCAGAGTGGGCATAGAGAGAACATATCTCAACATAATAAAGACCACTTATGACAAACCCACAACTAACATCATACTCAATGATGAAAAGCTGAATGCATTTTCTATAAATTCAGAAACATGACTCGGATGCCCACTCACACCACTTCTGTTTACCAAAACATCGGAAGTCCTAGTCATTGCAATCAGACAGAAAAAGAATAACAATCATACAAATGAAGGGAAGAGGAAAACTTATTTTTGCAGATGACATGATACTTTATACAGAAAACCCTAAAGTCTGCACACACAAAAAACCTTTTAAAACTAGTAAATGAGTTCAGTAAAATTGTAGTATATAAGCTTAATATAAATAAATGTTTCTTTTCTGTACACTAATAATAAACTACCAGAAACTTTTTAAAAATCCTGTTATAATCACATCAAAAAGAATAAAATAGCTAAGAATAAGCTTAACAAAGGAGGTGAAAGACCTATACTCTAAAAACTATAAAACATTAATGGGGGAAATTAAAGATGTTATAAAGAAATGGAAAGATATCCTGTTCTCTTGGATTGGAAGAATTAATATTAGCCGGGCCGGCGCACTCAGCGCGGGCGAGAGAAGCTACCCCACGTCCGAGGTGAGGGGCAGCAACCTAGAGTGCCAGGCTGCGACGGCGCAGGAACGGCCGAGAGGAGCTACCCTGTGTCTGAGGTCAGTGGCGGCCGGGAGGAGCTACCCCTCATCCGAGGTCAGTGGCGGCCGGGAGGAGACACCCCGCGTCTGAGGTCAGCACGGCGGCCGGGAGGAGCTACCCCGTGTCCGAGGTCAGGGGCGGCCAGGAAGAGACACCCCATGTCCGAGGCCAGGGGCGGCCGGGAGAAGCCACCTCGCGCCCGAGGCCAGGGGTGGTGACCCGGAGGAGCCACCCTAGGTCAGGGGCAGCAACCTAGAGTGCCAGGCTGCGACGGCGCAGGAACGGCCGAGAGGAGCTACCCTGTGTCTGAGGTCAGTGGCGGCCGGGAGGAGCTACCCCTCATCCGAGGTCAGTGGCGGCCGGGAGGAGACACCCCGTGTCTTGCTGTGGCTAGGACTTCCAAAACTATGTTGAATAAAAGTGGTGAGAATGGACATTCATATCTTGTTCCTAATCTTAGAGGAAATGATTTCAGCTTTTCATCATTGAATATGTTATCTGTGGGTTTGTCTATATGACCTTTATTATGTTGTGGTATGTTCTCTCTATACCCATTTTCTGGAGAGTTTTTATCATAAATGGATGTTAAATTTTATAAAAAGCTTTTTTCTGCATCTATTGAGATCACCTTATGGGGTTTTTTATTCTTCAGTTTGTTGCTGTGGTGTATCACATTGATTTGTAGATATTGAAAATCCTGGTATCCTTTGGATTAATGCCACTTGAACATGGTGTATGAACCTTTTAATGAATTGTTGCATTTGGTTTGCTAGTATTTTGTGGAGGATTTTTGTATCTATGTTCATTAGTTGTATTAGCTTGTAATTTTCTTTTTTGTGGTATTTTCATCTGGCTTTGGTATCAGGGTAATGGTGGCCTCATAGGACTGTTTAAGCTCGTTATCTGGGAGAACAACTTGTATGGGGGTTAGGCATATGCTATCCTCCTTTTGTCTCTCTCCTTCCACCTCCTCAAAGAGGTGGTAGAGAGAAATATTTGAACAGTGATAGGAATAGGGGAGGGCAAAGGTATTAAAAAGCATGAGGTTGGAGGGATATATATATAAATGTTATAAGTATAGAGGACCACTCTAACAAGTGAAAATGGAAGCTACATCCCTGGGTAGAGCTTATAAAAGGTCTGTGACTGAGATGTGAGAAACACATCGATGCAAGAGAAAAGGGAAAGGGAGATTGGGAGCTTAAATATATATGGCTCAGATTCTGAAGTGGGGAAGGAAGCTCCAGAAAAGACCTAGAGACTGGAGGCAGCACCATCTCAGATGGCTAAGGTTTAGAAGAAAAGAAAGTCCCACATACCATCCTCTCCAAAGGAAGTAGTCTGGATGGGTTGTGAATTCACAGCACCCCAAACGCAGTAGCCTTCTAGTGTGATTGCCTACTTGACAGATTTCTCCCAGGTGGACTCTGGACCACTAGCATGGATTGATTGGCCCTTTGGGGAAGAGGAAATAATACAATCTTCCTTTTTAAGAAAATTTCCAACTTATTGAGCTGCAATTTACTTACAATAAGATTCACCCATTTTAAATGTATAGTTGGATGAATTTTAGTAATTGTATAAAGTCATACAACCATCACCATAATCTAGTTACAGGACAGTTCCATGATCCTAAAAGATTTCCTTTTATACTCTTCCAAGACCCCTGGCCTCAAGCATCCATTGATTTGCTTTCTGCCAGTGTATTCTTTTGTGTTTGACTTCTTAGTTATGGAATATGAGATCTAGTTCCCCAACCAAGGATTGATCCTGGGCCCCCTGCATAGGGAGCATGGAGTGTTAGCCACTGGACCACCAGGGAAGTCCCAATTATAATTTTTTAATAGCAGATGTTTAAATTTTGATGAAGTCTAATTTATCATTTTTTTTCTTTTATGGTTTATGCTTTTTGCATACTCAGAAATCTTTGTCCACTGCAAAGTTTCAAAATTTTCTCCTGTGGCTATTGAGTTGTTCAGCATAATTTCTTTCAAAAACTATCTTTTTTCTTTCTTTGTTTTTGTTTGTTTGTAATTCTTCTATTTTCTCTCTACACTTGTACTTTACTGAGGTGAAGTTCTGCCATCTTCATCTGTTAACAATTCTGTGGACCCAGATTGGAAGTGGAAATACTGCTGCTGTTGAGAAACGTTGCCTAACTGTAAGGAATATCAGCAAACATATTCGACCATGGCATTTGGTCAGAGCTTTGTGGATGCAGAACTTGTGGCACCACATTCTCTGTGGTTTGTTAGCTCCTTGGAACTTTGGAAAGATGGAAAAATCTGGGGTTAAAGTAATAGAAATCTGAAGATTTTGAAGAATCTATGTCAGTTCCAGGGAACAAAGTCCCAGACTCCAAGCCCATACTTGAGTGAAGCCCCTGTAGCTGTATGGAGCAGAACAGAAAAAAGCTTTATGCATAATTTGGAATTTAAGTTTCTCTGAGGGAACAGATAAAAGATATTTTACTGGTGCTTTAATTTTTCTAAGGGAGTATAAGTGTGTATCTGTGATTTGGAAAAAAGGACTAGAGTTTGGTGTTGAAAAGTGATGTTGAATTTGGTATATTTTCAAATACTTTGGGTATTATCCAGTGTATATTAGTCTAATTTCTAAATTCTTAAGTAGCCACTGGCCTTAAATATGCTTCTCTGTATATGCACACACATTGTGATGGTTAATTTTATGTGTATTAGTTTGGCTGGATCATGGTGCCAAATAATGCTGGTTAAGCATTATTCTGGATGTTTCCATTCAGATGATATATACACACACATATATACATACATACAACTGGTAATATACCCTTCATGTTATCTTGCTCCTTACTACTTCTTTTTTCCACATATTAATATTTTTGGAGATTGTTCCAAACTTCACATATAGATCTACTTTATTCTTTTATACAACAGTATGATATCCTCTTGTATAGGTATACTATGTTTATTTAACTAGTCTCCCATTTATTACTATATTTTAATATTTATCTTTACAAGTAATACCATAGTGACCACCTTTGTACAAAAAGTTTTACACCTGCTTTTTCAGTAGAATAGATTCAGAGATACATACAAGCATTTAATATATACATATATATATATCTTTTTATACTATCTCTAGCCATTGGATGTCTGCGTAATACTCCATTATATGACCACTAAATATATTATTTAGTTATTGAAGCAGTTCCCTATGATTGGATAGTCAGTAGTTTACAATATTTTGCAAAAAATAGGTTAAGGATAAAGATGAGTTTGACTGGTTCTGAATGAGCATGTGTATGTGTGTGTTTGTGTATTAATCAGGGTACTCCAGAGAAACAAACCAATAGAATGTGTATATATAAAGAGAGGGAATTCCCTGGTGGTCCTTTGGTTAGGACTTGGTGCTAGAGTCCAGGTTCAATCCCTGTTCAAGGAATTAAGACTGTGCAAGCTGCGAGATGCAGTCGAAAAATAAAAAAAAAAAAATTGAGAGATTTATTTTAAGGAGTGGGTTCACGTGATTATGGAGGCTGGTTGAGGCAATAGCATGGAGATCCAGGGAAAAGCCAGTGTTGTAGTTCAAGTCCGAAGGCCAACTGCTGGCAGAACTCCTTGCTCAAGTTAGGTTAGCCTTTGTGAATTTGGTACATAGTAAGTGGTTCTCAACTGTCAACCTAAAAAATAAAATAGCAAAATTAAAAGTAAAATGAAATGTGTTTTACTAATTCTAATTAAATCCTCAGTATGCTTTATCTATAGCTTAATTTTAAAAAGAAAAAAAAAATGCAAAAGATGTGAAGAGACATTTCACCAAGGAGGATTTATAGATGGCAAATAGGCACATAAAATATGTTCAATATTATTAGCTATTAGGGATACACAAATTAAAACCATGTTGACCTATCACCATGCATCTATCAGGGGATCTAAAATTAATGAGAATAACACATGCTGAGGAAGATGTAATGAAAGTAGATCATTCACACATTGATGGTGGAAATATAAAATGGGACAGACAGTCTGGAAGGAGTTTGGTAATTTCTATTGAAAGCTAAATGTGCAAGCACTGTACCACCTAGCCGTTATACTCCTGGGCACTTATCCCAGAGAAATGAATATTTCTGTTCACATGAAAACCTGTACACAAATGTTCAGAGCAGCTTTATTAGTAATAGCTTTATTCACAAACTGGAAACAACCCCATTGTCTTTCAACTGATGAATGGTTAAACAAACTGTGGTAAATCTATAGGTAAATCTATTGCTCAGCAATAAAAAGGAAGGAACTATTGATACAGGTAACTACCTGGATGAACCTCCAAAGAACTGTGCTGAGTGGAAAAAGCCAATCCCTAAAGGTAACATGTTGTCTGATTGTATTTATATTATTTATATACATTCTTGGAATAAAATTATAGAAATGGAGAGCAGTTTACTGTTTACCATGCATTAGGGAGGAGAGGAGTGGAAGGGAAGAAAGTATGGCTGTGAAGAGGAAATGCGAGGGGTCCTTGTGCTGATAGAACTGTTCTGTATCTCAGCTCTATCAGTGTCAATATTTTGGTTTTGCTATTGTTTTCTACCTTTGCAAGATGTTGCTCTTGAGGGAAACTGAGTATAGGATACACTGGATTTCTCCATAGTATTTCTTACAACTGCATATAATTACACCATAATAAGAAGCTCAATTAAAGAATTTAACAAATAAACATCATTCTCCCAATGGAATGGTGAATGCAGCCACGAGATTAGAAGATGCTTGCTCCTTGGAAAGAAAGCTATCACAAACCTAGACAATGTATTAAAAAGCAGAGATATCACTATGCTGAAAAAGGCCCATATAGTCAAAGCTATGCTTGTTCCAGTAGTTGTGTTCAGATATGAGAGTTGGACTATAGAGAAGGCTGAACACCAAAGAATTGATGCTTTTGAATTGTGGTGTTGGAGAAGACTCTTTATAGAGTTCCTCGGACAACAAGGAGATCAAACCAGTCAATCCTAAAGGAAATCTACCCTGAATATTCATCGGAAGGACTGATGCTGAAGCTGAAGCTCCAATATTTTGGCAATCTGATGTGAAGAGCATCAGGAAAAGACCCTTGTGCTGGGAAAGATTGAAGGCAGGAGGAGAAGGGGGAGACAGAGGATGAGATGGTTGGATATGGATATGAGTTTGAGCAAACTATGGGAAATAGTGAAGGACAGGGAAGCCTTTCCGGCTACAGTCCGTGGGTTTGCAAAGAGTCTGACACGACTATGCGACTGAACAACAACAACAAATAACCAGGACCAAACAGTGTGGTTGTACTTACAGATAAAAAAGACGTAATCATGTGGTAGTAAAAGAACAACAACAAAATAATGCTAATGGGAGAATGTTTCAAATGGCAAAACCAAACGTATTATCTTTTCTTACACTCCTTCAATGGCTCACAACAATGCCACACTTAGTATGCTTCCTATTAGAACTAAAATCATCATACAGCTTTCTGTTTTCCTCAGAGTTCCTGATTGTATTTCATTTTTATTGTCAACCAAAAGAACATATAAATAGCTTCTGGTTTCTTATATAAGTTGATTATGGAATTTGTGCCCATCTTGAGCTCTTTGATTTCCTGTTCTAATTATTACCTATTGCTTTCTTGGTCAGCTTAGCAGTTCTCATCTTGGGATTTCTTCAATTGCACACCTCTGGAGTACTTTTTCAAAAATATTTATTTATTCAGCTGTTCTGGGTCTTGCAGCATGCAGGATCTTTGATTTTCATTGCAGCATATGGAATTTAGCTGCAGCATATGGGATCTAGTTCCCTGACCAGCAATCAAACCCCAGCCCCTACATTGGGAGCTGAGTCTTAACCACTGGACCACCAGGGAAGTCCCTGGAATACTTTAAAATATATATTTTTAGGCATTCCCACAGATCTGTTCAGTTGGAGTTTCTCGGAGTAGCTGTGGCTGGAGTATATGCACTTTTTAAAAACTCCCCCAGGTGAGTAAAAAAAATATTGAAATATAGTTGATTTACAATGTTGTATTAATTTCTGCTATACAGCAAAGTGAGTCACTTGTACATATATATGTACATATATTATATTTGTACGTATATATAGTGTATTGCTGCTGCTGCTAAGTCGCTTCAGTGTCCGACTCTGTGTGACCCCATGGACAGCAGCCCACCAAGCTCTCCCATCCCTGGGATTCTCCAGGCAAGAACACTGGAGTGGGTCACCATTTCCTTCTCCAATGCATGAAAGTGGAAAATGAAAGTGAAGGCATTCAGTTGTGTCCGACTCTTAGCGACCCCATGGACTGCAGCCTACCAGGCTCCTCCATCCATGGCATTTTCCAGGCAAGAGCACAGAAGTGGGTTGCCATTGCCTTCTCCGATACAGTGTACATATTTGTACATATATATATATGTATATATGTTCTTTTTCATATTCTTTTCCACTATGCTTTATCGCAGGATTTTGAATATAGCTCTCTGTGCTATACCTGTAGGACCTTGTTGTTTCTCCCAGGTGAATTTTTGCTCATCAGTCATATTTGAGAACCCATGTAGCTTATCCTTAGAGTCCTATAACTGATGTTATTATTATTAAGAGTAATAATAAGTACTATTGTTTGAGGATTCATTATGTTTCCAGGCATTGTTTTAATAGTGAATGCATGGTCTCATTTAATCTTTACAATGAACCTGTGAGGTAGATACTATTATTATCCCTATTTATAGAAAATTTAGTTCAGAAAAGTTCAGTCACACCACTTTCAAGACCCAGAAACAAGATCAGAACTGAGTTTTGTCTGACAACAAATCTTGGATTTAACCAACAAACTGTTAATTTTTAAATGGATAGACCCAAGGGCCTCATGGAAAATCTCGAGAAGTAAAAGAACTTGGTGTTGGATCACAGATTTAGGACTATGTACTGTCAACTAGTTTTACAGCTAAAACCTGGCATCTTTTAATCAGTTAAATCAACTAAGCAAGGTTATTTTTGTGAGATACCAAAAGTATGACTAATGGACTGTGGGTCAAGTGGGAAACCTTCACAATTACTTTCGAACTCTGAATATTTTGGACACAATAAAAATTATTCACAAATCCTACCAATAAATATCTTAAAGTTTTTCCATGGAAGCATCTCAAAGAAAGGTGGTATCTATGGTTATCTGTAACTGCCTGCTCCATATTTTCTCTGGCTTCCATTTTGATGGATAATTGGAGTGAGCTGTACTAATTTCTGAGCTTTTGAAATAGAATGCTTAATTCAGTTGTAGTTAGGAAAATTAAGAGTAGCCTCTAATGACTTGTTCACTTTAGTGGCTAAATATTTGAAATGACATACCGTGCCATCGTTGAACTAGAGTCTTAACTTTTACAAATACCAAAGATGACTCAGAACTATTCCCATTTAAGATGTATGCCCTAGAAGCTCTTCATGTTCTGATATGGACTGATCCCCAAGATACCTCAGGTTTTAAAAAAAAACATGTAGTATGTTGCTACTTGTATAAAGAGAGGGCATGCAAATTTGGCAATAAATACATTAAAATCTCTAAATGATGCATAAGAAGAAAACAAAAGAAACATGTCCTAGTAATGGGCACAAAAAATAATGTTTAAAATCTAACTTTAGATTGTTAATGAAATGTGCAAAATCACTACACACACACATAATGGAATAGTGAATTTTGTGCTACATTAGACTGCTGCACACTTTCATACTGCATTGGTTGTTTTTCTTGTGTGATTTAAAAACCCAAACCAACTCTTCTAATTAAGCTCTCCCTGGCCAGAACTCACTTGGATCCCTGACAGTCCCTAGTTAAAGCCTAGTTTTTTAGTTTTTGACAGCAAACTAAGACCCTCTTGTTTGCTTCAGGAAAACTGGCTGGTTTTAGTTCCTGGTATTATTTTGGTGGTACTCTCATTCCAACAAGTCACCAATCCGCTTGACCATGATTTACAACTGTGCCAGATTTTTCTTGGTTGCTTTTTGTTTGAGACAGATAGTAGGAGCAGTAGTAGTGATAAAGTTACTGTTAGCTTGGTTTTGATTTCTGACAAATTATTTTGGAAGCAGGAATAAGGTGGTATATTAGGATGATAAAGGTAAAAGCAACTAAATCAGATTACTTGAATGACTATATGTGTTTAGGGAATATATTTTAATTCTTCCATTTATTGCTTCTTAATTAGTCCATAACTCAGAAGGTTAAAAACACCAAAGACAGGTGACATTTTATGAAATCTTTCAAATGTGCTTTTTCTGATAGTGCTGCTCGATGTGAATAGTATTCGGTAATTTTTAAAATAATTTTATTTATCTTTGTTAACATGCTTGGAAATAAGAAAAGAGACTGAGTTAGAAACCTTCAGTACTTTCATTGTTAAATCCACCTCATCTCCTTTTATGTGACTTCTTGCCAGAAAAGAAATGGCCTAAGAATTTCCACCTGCCTGATTAAGACATTTGTAAGAAGTCTTACAGTACTTTCATTTCACAAATATATTACCCCAAGTAATAAGTTTTTATAACCCTTACCCCTTAAGGAGCCCAAAACTAGGCTCGAAGGGAAATGACAAACCTTGCCAAAAAATAGGAAATATCCTTTCTTTCCCCTCTGTGGTCTAGTGGTGTCACTTAACTATAACTCCTCAGTCTGTGACCTTCAGAAACCTAGAGGGCTAAAGAGAAGTAGAGCATTGAAGGTCACCCCCTCCACAGATACCCAAAAAGGGGAACAAATATTCATTATAACAGGTAAGTGTTTTTATAATTATGGCAGATGGTGATTGAAGCAAAGGCAATTCAAAAGGGGAGACACGCAAAAGCAATAATTTTGAATGTTTGACATTTGTTTTGAAATTACCTTACTACCCTATACCCTTTACCATCTGTCTGTTATCCCTCCCAACACCCACCTCTGTCTTCCCACAGGGCTCCATTGTCTGCAGTTCCTGTTTCTCAGGGGCGGAGCTGTGGGAGGCAGCCATGGGTGCCATAATAGGCACCTGCGGCCAGCACAATGGGCTGTGGGTGCTTGTGGGAGAGACAGATTGATGTATTGTGCATGGGGGAGGAGGGCTGTCACTTGAATCCATGTGAACCCAGGCTTTAGGGGCAAGGGAGATTGACAGCTTTTGTAGGTTGCATTTCTTTTTCAAAGCTTGGCTTTAATAGACAGTAAGTTTGGGGCCCCAGGCTTTCACTCCCATAATTCTAACAGGGCAATCACGAGCATTCAGCATTTCTTTTTACCCCCCTTGTTACGCATTAAATGATTTCAGTAAAGGAATGTGCAGCATTAATTAGAATTTGTTAGCAGATACCAAGGGGAAAAGTTTCTTCACAACAACTATAGGAGGTGTCATTTGTACAAAGACTTTTTTGTTTTCTTTCCCCATTACATTATCACTGCAATATGTAAGGTAGTGATTCTTTTCATTTAAATTAAGTGGAAAGCTACTAAATCTTGTTTTATTCTCCAAAAAGAATAAGGTCCTTAACACTTATCTTTTAACTTCTTTCATTTCCTAAGGTTGGTGTTTACTTTTGCTTTCAGTCCAACCCATTTACTGATCTGTGTGGTTGTGTATCCAGTTTTGTGTACCATTTAGCTCTTACAATTACAGGCAACCCACTACTGATATATAAGGATTGTTTCAGGTGAAAATAGCTACGAGTAATATTGAAAGTCATTGACACACTGGGTCCCATTTTAGTAATGGTACATCGAGAACTCCCAAAAATTAGACTCTTAGGTTTGTGTCCTAACATTTCCTAAAACTAACTTTCCCTAGTTGATATTTAACCTTAGCCATGACATCAAAATTATGGAAGAATGGGGCAGCAGCTAAGGAATATTTTTCCTATAGAAAACTCACTCCTAAACCAAGTCAGTATTTTAAACATCAGAAGTACCTCCACCCCAAGCACACACAGATAACATCACTTCTTTACAGCTAGTTTAAGTGATCTTGGGTTTTTTGGTTTGATTTCCATTTTTCTATTCTTTTCTTAAAAATTCTGGCATTTTAGGCTTATATAGGGACAGAACTAACCTCAGATAGGATTCTTGTAAACATACTCTTTGCAATCTGAGGAACTGATAAAACATTAAAAAAAAATTGTGATGTTATTTTTCTGAATTGTCTCTCATATAAAATCATTTTTACTATGGAAGGAGTTGGAGGCTAATTGAATTAGAATTTTTCCCGTTCAATTGTTTTATTTATATGTGTTAAGGGCAACAGTGAAAAATATTGATTAAGTCTACCATTATTTCTCAGAAAGAACATATTCCCACACAGTCGTCTGGCTCTGTCTATTATAATAATTTGGTGCAATGGTTTAAAAAGTAGTGGGGTGATAATAATTAGGGCGTGCGACACAGAAATTTCAATGCTGGATTCAACATTTCACCATGCAGGGCAGGAAAATTGCCGACCGGGGCTAGTCAGCTCTAAGTACTAATTAACTAATTAATCAGGTGCTGAAACCAACTGAATGGAGGATACCAGCCAGACAACTCAAGCCCAAGCAGAGGGTTGTGCTCTTTCAAAGACACTGCAGTCTTTCTTCTTGCTTTTTAACCCAATCAAAAATGAGGGGAGAAAATAGGATATGCTGACCTACTGTCGGTCATTTCGGTCCAAGTTTTTTTACTTAGAGAAAATAAAAACATGTGCCTCTGATAATAATTCTGAGGCACCATATTCAGGGTAGTCCTAAAGCTCTGGCAAAGGGCTATCTCCTTGGCCATGAACTATTTCAGGGCTAGTATATGTGGGTGTGGAGGGGGGAGGAGGCTCTGCCTTCTTGGAGTTTTCTTTTACAATATTTTCTTAACATAGGAGAATGAGAAATATATTTCTCCTTTTGGGCTGATCTTAGGTCTTTTGCCTCATCCCTCGTTTATGTAAATGAGAAGAGTCCAATTACACATATGGAAAAAGGGTTTAATGAATCGTGAAAAAGCCCGGTTTGCAGAGAAAGGGCACAATCCTCCTGTCTTCTTCTCTTTTATATTAAACTTAGAAACATGTATTTCTTTTAAAGAAGATGATAAAGCTTAATGGTTATATCACTTTATTTTATATACTAATTTTCATCCGGGAATTATTAAGTATATTTTTCTAGAATTATCTTTGGAAGGCTTTTTGGAGACAGCAGATATTCTACAAGAACAATTGCAAAACTCTTTTTTTCCCTAAATTAAAAAAAAAAGTATTACGTTAGTTCCTTCCATTTTTGACGTTATTCTTAGCTCATGATATATATATTTTTAAACACAGTTTGATCTGGAATTGTCTGCACTGAAAAAAGGACTGCATCATTATAAGAGATTGTTACTGAACCCAAGGAAAAAACGTCAGTATTGCATACTATTTTAGCTCAATTTGGGTATTATTATGGTGTTTTAACTAGCTAGAATTTTTGGAGTGTTGCAAATTAGATAAACTACCCCCCCCCACCACCTCCTTAAAGGTACTAAATTTTACACTAGAGCATAAAATCCCGCGTTTGGGATTTCATTTGCCTATTTTCTTTCCTCTCATTTCTTCATTCTGGAATTGTCAATAGTTTAATGTAGACCACACAGAAAACGCCTCAACCGATTTTTTTTAATGACAAAAAAAAAAAAAACTTGAAAGAATATGGGGAGGGAGGGAGTGAATCAATGTCATTTCTGACTGTAACTCTTAGAATTTGATAAGTACCCAACCAGCCTGGAAGAGGTGCTTTACAGGGCCAGCAATAAAGTTCTAAATCACGACTGCAGGTGCTTTCCAGAGACCAAATCCAACAGCTTGGTTGGGCACTTGGGGAAACTGAGGCTGGAAAAGCCAGGAGGGGCGGGGCGCCAAATGCCTGAATTGATTTTTTTTTTCCCCTTCATAAAACGACTGCTTCGATCCATGGAAAACACTTCTCCTGGGCACCTCCTGTGTGGAGGGCACTGCAAGGATGCCGACTTCACGAGGGCCGTGCTCTTTCCACTCTAACCCCCGGCCTTCCCGGATCGGCGCCCTGGATGTGATCGACACCATGAAGTTGCCCCATAATCCTCTCTGGCAACATAGGATGTAAAATTTGATCAGCTCATTGGATGAAGCCGACAAGTCTCAAAAATGTGTGAAAAGGGGGCCAAGCAGTAGGCAAGCGCCGCGTTGAGGTAGCGCTCCAGCCGGCCCCCCTCCGAGTTCCCGGTGCGGCAGCCGAGGCGGAGCGGGGGTTGGGACCGGGCCTGTCTCTTATACACATCTAGATGTGTATAAGAGACAGCCTTAACACTTATCTTTTAACTTCTTTCATTTCCTAAGGTTGGTGTTTACTTTTGCTTTCAGTCCAACCCATTTACTGATCTGTGTGGTTGTGTATCCAGTTTTGTGTACCATTTAGCTCTTACAATTACAGGCAACCCACTACTGATATATAAGGATTGTTTCAGGTGAAAATAGCTACGAGTAATATTGAAAGTCATTGACACACTGGGTCCCATTTTAGTAATGGTACATCGAGAACTCCCAAAAATTAGACTCTTAGGTTTGTGTCCTAACATTTCCTAAAACTAACTTTCCCTAGTTGATATTTAACCTTAGCCATGACATCAAAATTATGGAAGAATGGGGCAGCAGCTAAGGAATATTTTTCCTATAGAAAACTCACTCCTAAACCAAGTCAGTATTTTAAACATCAGAAGTACCTCCACCCCAAGCACACACAGATAACATCACTTCTTTACAGCTAGTTTAAGTGATCTTGGGTTTTTTGGTTTGATTTCCATTTTTCTATTCTTTTCTTAAAAATTCTGGCGTTTTAGGCTTATATAGGGACAGAACTAACCTCAGATAGGATTCTTGTAAACATACTCTTTGCAATCTGGCGGGGCGTGCACCGGAGCCGCGGGCGGCGCGCCGGAACCGTTGGCCTCAGGGCCCCACCGCCCGCGCTCCCGCCTGCCGGCGCACGCGGAGGAGGCGGCGGCGGTGTTCGCGGTGTCTGAGGAGGAGACGGCGGCGGCGGCAGCAGCAGCGGCGGCGGCGGCGGCGGTCGCAGAAGGAGGAGGGGAGCTCGGAGCCGGAGGTGAGGTGGAGAAGCCAGAGGAGGCTGAGGAGGAGGTGGAGGTGGAGGAGAGGAGCGGCCAGAAGGAGGAGGATGGAGGAGCAGCCGAAGGAGGGCGAGGCCGAGGTCGCGGAGCATTGGTTCTCTAAGTGGGAGCGCCAGTGCCTGGCCGAGGTGGAGCAGGAAGAGGAGCTGCCCCCGGATCTGCAGGAGGAGGCGGCCCCCGACACGGCGGGGCTCAAGAGCGAGCAGCAGAAGCTGTGGCACCTCTTCCAGACCTCAGCCACCGCCGTGGCCCAGCTCTACAAGGATGCGGGGTGCCAACAGCCAGGACTCTCCATGTGGGACCCCTTCCAGAATGCAGCCATGGCCGTGACCAGCCTCTACAAAGAGAGCGGGCATGCCCACCAACGAAGTTTTGACCTGGGCATCCAGGTGGGCCACCAGCGTCGCATCAAAGATGTGCTGGAATGGGTGAAGAAGGGCCGGAGCATCATCCTTCGCGAAGATCTGATCAGTTTCCTGTGTGGCAAGGTGCCCCCGGCGCCCCCACCACCGCCTCGTACCCCGAGGATGCCCGCGAAGCCGGCCTCAGAGGCCCTCAGCCAGGCCGCCGCCACCGAATCGGGCTCGTCGGTGGACGTCGACCTGCAGCCGTTCCACGAGGCCATCGCCCTTCACGGCCTCAGCGGCGCCATGGCCAGCATTAGCGTGCAGTCTGGCGCGCCCGGCTCACCGCCTCAAGCCAGCGAGGTCGCCGACGCTGGCCGCCGAAGAAGTAGCTTCCTCGAGGATGACTTGAGCCCGACCGACTGTGAAGAACTGGCCCTCTGCCTGGACAGTGGGGGGTCCCGCAAGCGCACCTCAGCCGAGTGTGGTGATGGCGACACGGACTCCCCAACCCACAAGCGCAACCGAATGGCCTAAATCGGTCTGAACTGCCTTCGTGGGTCGCCAGCTGCCATTTTGCCGGGCCATCAACTTGCTCGTCAAAAGGGTCCTCCAGACGATCTCTTCTCTAAGTTAAACAAAGATTTCTATCAGTTTGCCACAAAAAAAAAAACAAAAAAAAAAAACAAAACAAAACCCAAAACAAAAACAAACAACAACAACAACAAACTTTAAAGTATTCCAGAAGAGGCTTCCTATGACTCTGACTTTCCCAGAATTATACTACTAGCAGAATACAAGTACCATGTAGTAGTTAGCAAGACCATTTAATGCAGAAGTATCCGGTCAAGCAGGAGCCTGGTTTATCTTGTTCACAGTTATATTCCATAGCATCTAGCACAGTTGCTGGTGCTTAATAAATGTTTGTTGAATGAATAAATGTGACTTTATTTAAAAGTCTTAGAAGGTCTAACAGGTGTTTGCTTGCGTATGGGATAGTCTTATCCTTTATTCTTTGGTTGATTGTTTGCTTTAACTGTTTTTTTTTTTCCTTCTAGTTCAGTTACCTTTTATCAAAGAATGCAAAACTTGACATCTTTGTGAAATCTGGAACATTCCGTTTTGGCTCCACGTACCATGAATCTGATTTCTAGATAGAAACTGTGCAAGGTGTACCTATGAGGCTGTGAGTTTTCTTTCTTAAAATAGTCATTTTGGTGATTATGTGATGAGGTAAAGTGCTATGATGGTTGGACAGGTAATAAGTTGCTATTGAGTCAATTTAACGCCCTTTTAAGGAAAGTTAAGCCAACAATTAAGAGCCTGAGGTCAAAGATGGCATTCCTGGTAGCTTGGTGGTATTCCTTTTTCTTAGGGATATCAAATGTCCCTTTTTCTGAGGTTAAATCTTTTTGGTGATCTCTGTTTTGAAGTGGAAGACAAAGTAGAATGAGTTTCTGGGTTTTATTTAAGGGTATGTGTGTGTGAAGTCACTTCAGTGGTGTCCAAGTCTGTGCCACACTATGGACTATAACCCACCAGGCTTCTCTGTCCATGGGATTCTCCAGGCAAGAATACTGGAGTGGGTTGCCATGCTCTCCTCCAGGGGATCTTCCTGACCCAGGTATAGAACCTGCATCTGCTGCATTGCAGGCAGATTCTTTACTGCTAAGCCACCGGGGAAGCCCCATTTAAGGTTATATTGTTGTTGTTTAGTCGCTAAGTCATGTCTGACTCTTTGTGACTCCATGGCCTGCCAGACTCCTCTGGGAGCCTGTCCATGGGATTTCCCAGGCAAGAATACTGGAGTGGGTAGCCATTTCCTTTTCCAGGAGATCTATTTGACCAAGGATTGAGCCCAGGTCTCCTGCATGGCAGGTAGATTCTTCTCCATTGAGCCACCAGAGAAGCCCCATTTAAGGGTATAGCATGATCTAATTAAAAGAGCATGCACTTTGTGTCAAAAAATCAACAGTAGAATGGTAGTCCCACAGATACACTGTGTGATTTTGGGCAAATCATTTAATGTCTTTTGGCCTCAGTTTTTCATCTGTAAAATGGAACTATGTGTCTCCTAAAGTCATTGTGACGGTAAGATAAAGCCCGTATTTCAAGTATCTAGCACAATGCTTGGTACCTAAAGCATTAATGTTCTCCCTTCTCTATAAATACAAATCAGTAAAATGTTAATATCCACTATATTTTGCAAAAGGCAAAAAAAAATAGATTGGCTTAGAAATCAGGAAAAAACAGAATCTCTGTGTTTGAGATGGAAACTACTGTTTCATAGTTAAAAAGTGCCTAAATATCCCAGATCTTGTATTAATTATAAGTATGTTTAACTTGTGAGTACTCAGGGTCATCACTCTGGATGTTAGGGCTGGCTTGTAGTTCCTAAAATTGCCTGAGAGATGCACCTTGCAACTGGTACAGTAGTCAAAGATCTACTTCCTCTGGCCTGGAAGACTATGAGAAGGTGGGTAAAGATGGAAAGGATTTGAAAGTGAAAGTCTTAGTGATACATAAAAGGCCAAAGTGGTTCTGAATAAGGGTGAGGTGGAGTAGAGGTGATGAAAGGGTAGACTGGGTGGGATGGGGATGGAGGAGTTGGGAGTGAGGTTATGGAAGGGGTTGGGGAAAGTTAAAATGTCCAAATCTTCCCCAGGCTCTCCCCAAACCAGTGCACAAAATAGTATATATAGATGTGTAATACCTTGCCTTTAGGTGTATATCAAAGTTTTTGTTTCATTAGTGTGGGCTTTGAAACAGATTTGTAATCAACTAGTGCATTGAAATAATACAACAGAATAAAGTGAATTCCCTAGTAGAATTAAAAACTTGCTATTGAGGCACTTTGCAAATACAGACTGAGGCACCATGCTAGGCCCTGAGAAGGGATGTTTAAAAAACATGAGAAATATCCTGACCCTCAAAAAGCACATCCTGGCTTGAAAGATAGTATAGTCCAGCGTGCTAAGTCACTTCAGTTGTGTCTGACTCTGTGCGACTCTATGGACTGTAGCCTGCCAGGCTCCTCTGTCCATGGGATTCTCCAGGCAAGAATACTGGAGTGGGTTGTCACGCCCTCCTCCAGGGGATCTTCCCGACCCAGGGTTTGAACCCACGTCTCTTATATCTCCTGCATTGGCAGGTGGGTTCTTTATCATTAGTGCCACCTGGGAAGCCAAAATACAGTCCAGAAAGCATTTCTAATTGTATGCAAAGCACCAAAGGTCTGTGCAGAAAAACAAAGGCCTGCCTTGCCCAGAGGGTCACAGCTTGTGGAGGAGGTGGCATTTAAACAGGTGCCCAAAAGAACAGGTAGGAAGGGAGGGCTCAGGTAATCCTAGCAGGGGAAGAATATAACAAAGTTTGGGAAGGAGAAAAACAGTAAACTGTGTTCAGGGGATCATAGGTGCTGGGTATGCAGAGGCAGGGGGAGATAGGGGCCAAAGTGCAGAGGGTCTCAAATGCCTGTCCCAGTGCTTTAGCTTCTGTCCTAGGGCAGGGTGATACCTGTCTCTTATACACATCTCGTGCAGTCTGGCGCGCCCGGCTCACCGCCTCAAGCCAGCGAGGTCGCCGACGCTGGCCGCCGAAGAAGTAGCTTCCTCGAGGATGACTTGAGCCCGACCGACTGTGAAGAACTGGCCCTCTGCCTGGACAGTGGGGGGTCCCGCAAGCGCACCTCAGCCGAGTGTGGTGATGGCGACACGGACTCCCCAACCCACAAGCGCAACCGAATGGCCTAAATCGGTCTGAACTGCCTTCGTGGGTCGCCAGCTGCCATTTTGCCGGGCCATCAACTTGCTCGTCAAAAGGGTCCTCCAGACGATCTCTTCTCTAAGTTAAACAAAGATTTCTATCAGTTTGCCACAAAAAAAAAA